>CM064501.1:5990816-6540816 GCA_032716605.1 Paralithodes platypus
CGTATATGTGTGTGTGTGTGTGTGTAGGCTATGTGTGTGTGTGTGTAAGGATAACAGACACACCTTAATATACCGGTACCATTAAAGATAAGGTACGCCAGATAGGCCTACGTAACATTAATGGTACCGCACCGTAAGCCTATAGAGATACTGGTAACTCAAGCTAGGTATAGAATACTCCGAGTTTATTATATCTTACAATTTATATACCGGTATATCAGTCTTTATATACCGGTATATCAGTCTTTATATACCGGTATATCAGTCTTTATATACCGGTATATCAGTCTTTATATACCGGTATATCAGTCTTTATATACCGGTATATCAGTCTTTATATCTTAGACTTGACAAATATGGAAGTCTATATCTCTTAGAGCTGATATATATTAGAGTCTATAATATAGGCCTATCTTAGAGTTAATATATATTAGAGTTTATATATACCTGTATATATTTGTCTATATACCGGTCTCTTAGTTTATATATATTATATATATATATATATATATATATATATATATATATATATATATATATGTATATATGTGTGTGTGTGTGTGTCTATATATCTTGGAATAACCTAGGCTACCGTATCTACCCAAAAAACAAAAGAAATTCATATGAACCAAGATACTAAACCCCTTCTGTACCGGCACCGTCCCTTTAACTTTATTCTGGCTATTATTAGACGATTGTATTCAGCTTTAAAAGGGCCTCTAGCAATTACCCTAAAAGACTTAGAACTATCTTACTCAACTTTTGTTTACTACCACAGATCCTTCTTAAACTGCACACAATCGTCTATATATAGCTAGACAAAAACTAAAAAGACGACACCGGTAGAGAAGGGGTTAAATGTACCATATATACTGGGAAAAAAAGGTAATTCTTGCTATACCCTGTTCCAAATAGATAGTCCGGAAATCGTGAACCCTAACCTCTGTAACTAAAATAGGGCTAGATCAAATGGGCTGTAAATTTCCACACCTATCACCTAGCTGACCCTTCCCAAATGGTAGAAATATTAGCTCGATGACTAGAGTCGATTGTCAGTTATAGAGGTTAATGTTCAAGAGTTTTGCCCTACTTATTGAGAACAGGGCATAGTGATTTTATATTTAAATTACCGGTACGCTAATGCCTTCAATAAGAGCGCTTCATTCTTATTGTATTATGGCTAATATCATTAAATCTTATTCAGTTTATGAAGGAACTCTCAGATAATAAAAAATACCCGGTACCATAAACTGATATTATACAATTTTATTCAGTTTAGGAAGGAACTCTTGACGAACACAAATACCACAAACTCAATGAGAATAAGAATAAAAGAAAGAAATGCTTGTGTTTCTATAAAGTGACCTCCCTAACCACTTAAGGAGGTAGTACTCGCTCTTTATGGATCCCCTTCTCCCTCATGTTTAGCATATTAGTTTTGAGGTTTTAAGACGTTCTTTCCATTAGTTTGGCGATTTTGAGACCTTTCGCCCCATTTTTTTGTCAATATTTAGACCTCTTGTGTCATTTAGGTGTCGATTTATTCCTGGCGAGCGATAGCGAGCCTGTAATTTCAGAAGGAACCGGCCTTCGGCCGTGACATTTTTCTATCGAAAAATTTACAAATTTATCTTGATAGGGGGTCTAGGGGATGTTTTATTAAATTTATGGAGGTCTAGCGAGGAAACTACAAATATAATAAAATAATTATATATATATATAGCCCAAAAACCCGCGCACTACCCCCTTTAACTGGTGATAAGGTGCGTGAAGTGGTGTCAGTGGGTTAAGTGGTATAGGCTATAGAGCATCATAGATAAGTGGGCGTATTGATTTGCTGCATCATTTGTATTTATATTATTTTCTTATTTTCCTCCCTAGATCTCCATCAAGCTTAATATATCATCCTCGAGATCCCCCTTTTCGACACAAAATATCCCGGTCCTACTATAATATACAGTATATATACAGTAGGCCTATACAGACTCGCTGTCGCTCGCCAGGAAAACAAAATCGACAACTAAATTGCACTAAAGGTCTTAATATTGACAAAGGAATGGGGCGAAAGGTCTTAAAATCGTCAAACTAATGGGGCAAACGTCTGAAAATCTCAAAACAAATGGGGCTAGCCTAAACATGAGGGAGAAGGGGACAAAATAGTCATAAAACAATACCATCTAGTACAGCACATCACATTTACCCCCAGGCACACAGCTTATAGTAGTCGTATAGGAAATGAGAGCTTTTAACATGGCTCGCTCTATATTCATGTTTGTATATCATCAATATATCCTAAGTATATCCTCGGGACTCGGGAGATCTCGTTTGGATAATTGACAGGATATAGGGGTACGGTAGCTTGTTAGCCTACATACGAGAGAGAGAGAGAGAGAGAGAGAGAGAGAGAGAGAGAGAGAGAGAGAGAGAGAGAGAGAGAGAGAGAGAGAGAGAGAGAGAGAGAGAAACAAAAAATGGTACGGTATCTCAAAGCCATTGCAGTCTCTTCCGGGGAGATAAGTGGAAAGAGAGAGACTGTATTTCAAAGTGTGCAAAAAAAATTACCGGTAGTTAAACTAGGACTTCAAAGGCTATTAATTTATTAGTATCGGATTATTAAGCCAGCATAATATAAGTCAAGAATATCATCAGGAATATTTTGTTCGAGAATTCCAGTCCGTTGTGCAAAATGCTACCGGTAGACCTATCTACTTTCTTTTTAAGCTGCTCTACTGAAGAGTTATTTGCAACTTCTGAGGTACCGTAATATTCAAGATATGCAGTACAGTGTAGTCTATATATAGTGTAGGCACATTTGTCATTTAAAAAAGGATTCGTGTATTTTTTTTTTTTGTTAAAAGCAAAAACTCACTTGATTTTGTTAGATGATAGCCTACTATAAACATGAAACAAAATTAGGGTGGCATTTTTTCTGAGCATTCTAACGGCCTGAAATCCAAGATGGCCGCCACCGTAGCAAAACGCCCTAAATTTGACGCTAAAATTAAATTAATGAGATATTTTTTTTTCAGCATGAACTGCTTGGAACTTGTATATAGAGGTGACTATAATAACAATAACTTCCACCTGACTACTAATCTTTTTATTTTGCACAATTTCAGACAGAGGCTGCCTTTTTTATGTCAATATGGCGGCCGGAAATCGTTACTTTTGATTTTGATTAATTATCTGGTAACGCCGATGTTAGTTGTCTCCTCGCATCTTTGCGTGCACCTTGTTTATTCTGTGGGTATTTATATACATGTGTTTATATTGTTAACTATATAACTTTGTATATCTATTTTTACATGTATGTTCAAACATGTGCGTATAACTATGTGCGTATCTAAGAATATTTATTGTGTTTTAGATACGCCATCATTGTTTAAATACAAAATAACTATGTTATTACGTGGCGTGAAATAGTGATCATTATACTAACATATTGTTTTCTTCTTTTGCAGGCTGCAAGTACCAAAATGGCAGTCTTCATCTAACAAGAAGTAAAAAACGGTGGATTTTCAACTATGCTTTATTTGCCAGTTGAGCAGAAAGCAAACAGATTATACAAACTATGTGCTTCGTCCTTCTTTGCCTTCAGTAGAGAAAGTAATTACAACAACTCATGTTCGATGTTCATATGGGGAAACAGAATTCTCTGCATTAAAGAATCGCATAACAGGTTTGTCTGCCCATGAACTGTTACAGAATGGTGTTTCATACCACAAGACATGTTATAAGGATCTCACACATAAAACATGCATTGAACGAGCCAAGACCAGATATGAGAAAGGACAAGCGACAGGCAGCGTCAGTGATGTAAACCAGAAGACAAAAGGACGACCGCCAAAATCTGATGCTGCATCTACAAGTGCTTCCACTTCACAGCGATCTACCAGAAGTCAGGCTTTCGACAAGGAGATGTGTGTCATTTGTCAGGAAGACAAAGCAGACAAATTGCACGATGTCTCAACTGAAAACATGGGAGCTCAGCTCAAAACCATTGGTCAACAAACAGACATAATACTTTTGAAAGTCAGACTGAGCAATGTTGTAGGCTCATCTGATCTTCTTACAGCAGTTGCTGAGGACATGAAGTATCACCTTCTGTGCTTAGGCCATGCAAAACGAGACATAGAAAAAGCTAACAGACCTCCAAAACAGCATGTTCATTTTGCACAGTTAGTGTCTGACCTGGAGATGCTCGACATGGTGGAAACTGAAATCAAAGACCCATCTAACAGTTCAGCTTTGAATATGAACGACATTAAACAATCATATGTTGGTTTGCTAGAAGCCAATGGGTTCCCTTTACCCGAAAATCCGCGATACAAACCTGTTACGACCGACACAACGAAATAAACAAGGGCACTTAATATTGGACTATAAGATAGGCTAGATCTGCAACAACGGTACGCTAATTCCAAACCCTCGAACTATTAAGCCGGTGAACAAAACACTTAAACCCTCCAGAGTTAATCTACTGGATAACGGGGTATCAATTAACTGGGTTAAGTGCACTTCTACAAAGGCTTTCCGGTGACGGCAAAGCCTACTCTCAACAAGAGTAATTACGTTAATAAAAAGCTCTCAAGTAATAACAATGCTTAAATAAACTATGACAAGATTTAATAAAGGATTATATGCTTACGTTAACTTTAGTGTGAGTCTGAACTCAACACTAAACTCTTCAATGCTCTATGAAAACACTGGAAGTCTAGTCCTACAGCAAACAGATATGGAATCTTCTGAAAACGTCTAATGCTCTAAGATGCTCGTCGAATATGGAACAGAAATAATGCAGGAGCAGGACACCAAAGCGTGTATCTTAAATACACCAACAAGTAGGGTACATATTGTTACGTATCTTGATCCTCAAGTGGTTAACTTGATGAATCTAGATAGCACAGAGATATATATTAAGGTATCAGTCAGCTGAAGGCAAAACAAAAGTAAAATCTAATAAAATTTTTGTGTTGTTCCTTTTCTTTTGGATCTTAGGACTTAGTATCCTTTATTGACTGATACTCTTTAATTATGAAAAATACTGAAACTAATTAAAGTCATGTAGTATTTATAAAGAATTATTATTTAACCGAAGCTTAGTAGGCTATGGTTATGAACCGAATAAGTTATAGCTAAAGAAGGACTATTAATTCTATAAAAAGTCTTGAAAGATAAATATTAAAGTAAGAATATTTCTGTCTCTTACCCTTTTTGAAATGAATAGATAGTTTTCTTAACACCTTAAGAGCGGCCTATGCGGTTTATTTATATGTACCGCCCAGCGGGGTGTTTTTAGCCAAAATAGGGCTGTTTACGTGATCATTTTCATGCCTAAATAAGACCCAGAACGTAAAACAAGTATCTATCCCTGAAAGGGCATAAACAGAGCTTTCGAATGACACCATAACGATCCTTTTATGATGGCTAGTTTTCTTGCAATAACCGTGCAACGCGAGTGCAAAAAGCATGTAATTAGCCACTTTCCCGATACAATTCCTTATATAGCGAGTGAGAGAGGGAGGAGGGAGCTGGGATTCATGTCAGTATGTTCTCCGCGGTGGTCTGGAGCAGTCATACGCTCGCTACTCTCCTGCCACCACTTGTCTCTCTCTCTCAGCAACATTACGTGCTGAAATTGCCACTCGACCTATGTCGAGCGCCGCCACATAGTCCAGCTTTATTAAATACGACTTATGTGGTGAGCCGCTAATTAAGGGTTAATGTCCTTTTATTTATATTTAATGTAATTATTCTTGGTTCTTGTCTTACGTTAATAGTATTATATTATTATTATCATCAGGATTACTATCAGTCACATAAAAAGTTAGATATATATTTAATAATTAGTTAAATGTATTTCTTAACCACGTAACATTGAGGTTTGATTATGAGTAAATTAAGTTACAGGATCGCTTCATAGATTCGATTCAGGTCTCACTCAAATAATATAAAAAGCAAAAATAATATTTTGAAGCTAAAAGAATTTTCTTCAGCTTAGGAAATCACTAGAAGTAATATTAACACAGCCATGTTAGTCTAAGGCGATATTACTAATATGAGACAATAGTATCACCGTACTAAGCACCGTTAAGCAATGTAAGCTTAATTAAAAGAAAATGAAAGAACTCGTAAGTATTAATATAAAACAATAGTATTACTTTCATCATAACCCAATTACTTAAAGAGTTGCTTTAGTCCACAAGTTAGTCAACTAAAATAGTTAAGTACATAAATAGTAGCGTTAACGTTAATTCGCAATCAAATAGTTTAGTACATAAATAGTAGCGTTAACGTTAATTCGCAATCAAATAGTTAAGTACATAAATAGTAGCGTTAACGTTAATTCCCAATCACATATCTCACTAACCAACATAACGTAAGTGTTTACACCGAACACACTTAACACACTTATATAATCTGACTGACAGTCACAATCCCATTATAATACTTCACCCCGTCTTCCTCCAGCTGCAAGTTCACCTTCCCCAACTCCAAATGAGACTGATTTGAATGCCCACAACTCGGGTCTTATATACTAAACAATGATGGTGTAGGAACGAATCAGGAGGCGAGTGATGGTGCGCGCCCCTATCATAGCTCCTCGAGTTGCATAGCAGGTGCCTGGTCCAATCAGGGCTCCTGGCGTCGATCATACGTCATAGCGTCGGGTCATCGAAGTAGTTTGCAGGGTCCCCTATGACGCACGCTGGTGTGAAGGCTTGTTTGCTGGTATGCGGGCGAGCTGGTTTCCCACTCGCTAGTTCGCTCGCTAGTCTGCTTCGCCGCTTGGGTAGTTTGACACTCCTTCAACTCTTTCTAACTCTTAAATTAACATACAGGGCTCCGTATGTCAGACCTCCCCCCTAGAAAAGAGTTTAAGGAGTATAGTACATAATATTAAACATAATACAGAAATAGATTCACCACCAGATTGGCAACAGTAAGATTATAATGAGGATATAATAAGGATATCACCCAAAGTAGGCAACGTCTCCAGGTACCACATCAGAACATAGCCGAAACGTAGCTGGAGCGTTATTCGAACTGCAAGGCATCTCACAGCTGAAGGCTTGAAAGCGCACTACTAAAACATGATATTTACCTCGCTACAAGGGAGAGCTAATTGCCAAAATCCTCTCATTAAGTTAAACTTACTGCTGTATGAGGCCAACCCGGTAAATGCAATCTTTGATCCGTGGCAGTGGGTAGGTATCGTTCTTTGTGACAGCATTAACTTGCCTATAGTCCATACATAACCTATGGCTCCCGTCTGGCTTTGGCAAAAGTATGACCGGACTACTCCACTGGCTTAAGGCCCTTGTGATCAGCTGGTTTGAAAAAATGAAGTCAAGCTCGACCTGCAGTATACTCCTGCGTTGTGGGGAGACACGGTAGGGGGATAGTTTAATGGGAGTTGCATCCCCTACGTCGATGTCGTGCACGGCCAAAGAAGTGAGCCCTGGAGTATCACGGAACACACTGGGAGACTGAGATAAAACAGATTAGTTGGTTCGCTTGATCAGAGGGAAGATGACATAGTTTAGATGGTAATTCCCCCCAAGCTACTGAATTATACTTTAAGTTGGATAGGCTACATGACAAGTCAAAGTCTGCATGGATACCTTCAGGCTCTGGAACAGTCTGTTGCGGGTCAGTAAGAGAAATGAAGACTTCGTCCGCACCAGGCTGTCCACAGGTCCTGACATTCACTGCCACAGTGGGAGAATCAGGAGGAGAGGAATCAGGGGACCTATGGTAGGGTTTCAACATATTGATATGGAATACTTGCGTGGGCTTTCTCCTGTCTGGGGTAGTTTCTAGATAATCGGTAATGCTCACCCTCCGAATGATCTTATATGGGCCCCTGAACTTGGCAGATAAAGGTTGGCCAAAAAGGGGGAGCAGGACCAAAACCTCATCACCGGGCTGAAACTCCCTCTCACAGGCTTTTCTGTCATACCAGGTCTTCATGGAGCTTTTAGCCACTGTTAAGTTTTGAGCGGCAAACTCACATGAGGATCTCAGCCGGGTTTTGAAATCTGAAACATACTTGAGGAGGTTTTGGTTCCCCTCCTGACCAACTAGGCTATCCTGCAATAGTTGCAAAGGACCTCTTACCTGGTGACCGAAAACTAGCTCATTAGGGGAAAAACCCAGGGATTCAGTTGGAACCTCACGAGTAGCAAATAAAAGAAAAGGTACCCCCTTATCCCACTCAACTCCGGTCTCTGTACAATATTTACGTAACATTCCCTTTAATGTCTGATGATATCGTTCGAGAACCCCTTGACTCTCTGGGTGGTAGGTGCTAGACTTAACATGCTCGATACCCAACTCCTTCAGGGACTGCTGAAAAATGTTAGAGGTAAAATTAGTTCCTTGATCACTTTGCACCTCATGGGGGAAACCCATTCTGGTGAAGAATTTGAGCAGTTCCTTGATGACAGTTGGAGCAGAGGTAGTCCTTAAGGGTATAGCCTCTGGGTAGCGAGTTGCCATGTCCATGATAGTTAATAAATAAATGTTACCTTGGGAAGTCTTAGGCAATGGGCCTACAATGTCCACAACCACCCGAGTAAAAGGATTCTCGAAAACGGGCAAGGGCACCAGAGGATGTACAGGCACCTTCTGATTGGGTTTTCCTGTCATCTGGCAAGTGTGACACACTCTACAAAACTCCACTACATCTGCACGCATTCCTGGCCAGTAAAAGTGGGCTCTGATTCTGTCTAGAGTTTTTCTCACACCTAGGTGTCCTGCCAATGGTATACAATGTGCCATTTCCATGATATCTCTACGACAAGGTTTAGGGACTACTACCTGGTGGACGTCCCAAGCCCCGTCATCGATTGGTCTGTGTGGCTGTCTCATCTACGCCACAATACTCCTCCTTTGAGGTAGAAACATTCACCACCCTCCTTCTCACATTCCTCTTCACTCACGGACCTGGCAGCTAACTCCTTGCATTCACTATCATCTCTCTGTAGCTCTACCAGGCCACTAGGACAATTTGGAGGGGTTTCATGGTCATCGTTAGGGTCAAGATGAGCCATAAAGGTGTCAGATAAATCCACCTCAGTCACATCATCAGGCACAGTTGGAGCGTCATTCACACTCTCATCATCCCTTTCATCAACTCTTACATTCGGTACATTTCTGTCTGAGGGAACTGCTACTTGAGACATTGAACGTGTGACAGCACACACAGGGAAAACTGTTGGCATCTCCTTGTCGAGCTCACCGGTTAGTGGCTCGTTAACAGGGGAAAGTGACAAAATGGGGTCTGGTCGGACCTTCTCACCTGCTACATCATTCCCCAAAAGGAGTGTTACCCCGGGCACAGGGATATCTTGGGACCTACACAAAGCTATGGTGGCCTCACCCTGTAGTAACTCACATTCAATTTCACCTTTTACCAAGTGTGCATAAAATTGGCCTCCAGCACCTCTCATTACAACTGGTTCGCCAGGTGGGCACTCAGTGTAAGGATTCACCATGAGGGTGCTAGTAGAACCTGTGTCTCTCAGAATTTTTACCTCATGCATACAACCATTTAATCTCACGTTGCCAGATGAAATAAAGGGACGGTAACTGTCCTGCACTGATGGTAAAATTATATTGGCTTAACCCTAGTGGGTTGCACCACACATGCTACTACACCCCTGTCTAGATGATTTACGTTAGCTGCTAGGTACTCCTTCTGTCGGGAGTCCTGCATTAAAGGAACTTTTGGTGCTAGGTACTCCTTCTGTCGGGAGTCCTGCATTAAAGGAACTTTTGGTGCTAGGTACTCCTTCTGTCGGGAGCCCTGCATTAAATGCACATATGGAATTTGAGATACGGCGGCAACTGTCTGCCCCGATCTCTCGGTTTTCTCCTTGGCCCAGCACTGATAAGCTAGGTGGCCTCTCATGCCACAAAAAGTACATACTTTAGGGATAACGGGAACGTTCCCTCTTTGAGCATTACTATTAATTTGGGCCCCATCTCTGTTACCATTGCCCTGAGTCGCATTTTTAGTTGGGGGAACAATTCTATTTTGGCTAGCTGGGGAAGACGTTATAGGCTTGTGACTGGGTCTGTCAGATTTGTGATTGGGATACTTAAAATTAGAACTAGAATTATCATAGGGCTTCTTTCCACGAAATTTGTTGTTGAGCACGTATGTGTCAGCCATGTCAGCGGCGTCGGCAAGACAATCTACTTTTTCCCTTTAAATGATAGGATACAGAAGAATAAATTTTCCATAGGAAATTTTCTAACAGGACCAACTCCTTCAGATCGTTGTAGCTTGTGACTTTCTTACTCTTGACCCAATGATTGAAAGTTTTAGTCATGGTTCTGGCAAATACCTTATGGGTTTCTTCTACTTTCTTCTGTTTTTTACGGAAAGATTGCCTGTAAGCCTCAGGCTGCAATTGATAGGTTTTAGGATAGCTTCTTTGAGATTGTCATAATCCTGCCTAACTTCTGCTACTTCTGACAAATACGTGGCTCGAGCCTGCCCTGTCAAAACGGTTTGTAACATAAAAGGTTATTGATCTCTTGTCCACTTCATACCTCCAGCAACTTCCTCAAACAAAACAAAGAAATCCTGCACATTATCCTCAGTGAAAGGTGGAATGACACTAGTCATAGTTAATCCCAGAGGGGGAGCAATTTCGGGAGCATTTGTATTGACATTTAGTTGAGCCGTACGATATTGATATTCACATTGTTCGGTCGTTGCTCTAGCTTTTATGCCGGCTTCTTCGATATTTGCTCTGGCTTTTATGCTGGCTTCTTCGGTATTTGCTTTTATTCTGGCTTCTTCGGTATTTGCTCTGGCTTTTATTCTGGCTAGTTCTAGTTCGAATATTTGATCAACGGTCAAACCAGGTGGCAATTGTTCATCAAGTTGGCTAGGTTTACTCGGGATCCCACCAACTGCTCCGTCACCCTCCCCGCCTTCTACAGGGAACAAGTGGGTTTTTATGGTCTGAGCCACCTCTACTTTAGACATGTTTGAGACAGTTAATTGGAGATGTGAGGCAAGCATTTTCAGTTCGGATTTTGACAGACAGTCAATATCAGGGGCTGTGGGTTCTGATTCTATGAAAACTCGAGCATCTTCGTCATTAATTAGATGAGGCATGATTAATATTTGATTTTTAAGTAGTGAAACGGTAATGAAACTGAGTGAAACTGTATGAAACAAATCCTGGCAAGGTCGCCACTCTTCTGTTACGTATCTTGATCCTCAAGTGGTTAACTTGATGAATCTAGATAGCACAGATATATATTAAGGTATCAGTCAGCTGAAGGCAAAACAAAAGTAAAATCTAATAAAATTATTCCCTGTTGTTGCTTCCTTTTCTTTTGGATCTTAGGACTTAGTATCCTTTATTGACTGATACTCTTTAATTATGAAAAATACTGAAACTAATTAAAGTCATGTAGTATTTATAAAGAATTATTATTTAACCGAAGCTTAGTAGGCTATGGTTATGAACCGAATAAGTTATAGCTAAAGAAGGACTATTAATTCTATAAAAAGTCTTGAAAGATAAATATTAAAGTAAGAATATTTCTGTCTCTTACCCTTTTTGAAATGAATAGATAGTTTTCTTAATGTCCTTTTATTTATATTTAATGTAATTATTCTTGGTTCTTGTCTTACGTTAATAGTATTATATTATTATTATCATCAGGATTAATATCAAAGTCACATAAAAAGTTAGATATATATTTAATAATTAGTTAAATGTATTTCTTAACCACGTAACATTGAGGTTTGATTATGAGTAAATTAGTTACAGGATCGCTTCATAGATTCGATTCAGGTCTCACTCAAATAATATAAAAAGCAAAAATAATATTTTGAAGCTAAAAGAATTTTCTTCAGCTTAGGAAATCACTAGAAGTAATATTAACACAGCCATGTTAGTCTAAGGCGATATTACTAATATGAGACAATAGTATCACCGTACTAAGCACCGTTAAGCAATGTAAGCTTAATTAAAAGAAAATGAAAGAACTCGTAAGTATTAATATAAAACAATAGTATTACTTTCATCATAACCCAATTACTTAAAGAGTTGCTTTAGTCCACAAGTTAGTCAACTAAAATAGTTAAGTACATAAATAGTAGCGTTAACGTTAATTCCCAATCAAATAGTTAAGTACATAAATAGTAGCGTTAACGTTAATTCGCAATCAAATAGTTTAGTACATAAATAGTAGCGTTAACGTTAATTCCCAATCACATATCTCACTAACCAACATAACGTATGTGTTTACACCGAACACACTTAACACACACTTATATAATCTGACTGACAGTCACAATCCCATTATAATACTTCACCCCGTCTTCCTCCAGCTGCAAGTTCACCTTCCCCAACTCCAAATGAGACTGATTTGAATGCCCACAACTCGGGTCTTATATACTAAACAATGATGGTGTAGGAACGAATCAGGAGGCGAGTGATGGTGCGCGCCCCTATCATAGCTCCTCGAGTTGCATAGCAGGTGCCTGGTCCAATCAGGGCTCCTGGCGTCGATCATACGTCATAGCGTCGGGTCATCGAAGTAGTTTGCAGGGTCCCCTATGACGCACGCAGGTGTGAAGGCTTGTTTGCTGGTATGCGGGCGAGCTGGTTTCCCACTCGCTAGTTCGCTCGCTAGTCTGCTTCGCCGCTTGGGTAGTTTGACACTCCTTCAACTCTTTCTAACTCTTAAATTAACATACAGGGCTCCGTATATCAGAATATATATAAAACAAGGGAGTGCAACAACTCTGTGACAGCACTAATAACAGTAACCCAAAAACAGTACTTCCTTAGCCAAAGTAACAGCCAAACTGGGTTGTGCACTATGCATCAACCTAGGCTAAAACAATACGTGAATAATTGCTAAAGCATACGCAGTTAAAGTTAATAAACACAATGCTGTCTTTCTTACTAATAAAGTCTAGCAGCCGCATAAAAGGTACAGGGAGCCTAGGCAGAGCTCAAGCATGCTCGTAGCCTACTGTCTCCCCTGAACAGATTTCCCTTATCTTACATTAAGAGACTAGGAGGCTCTCTTGGTAAGTCCAGATCTCAAGTATCTGGTCTTACCCTGGCGCTCCTCAAAGGTCAACAAAATGAGGTAGCAAGCATACAAGCAAGAGTAGGCAAAAGCCATTCGCTTGTATACTGCTAAGCTCGCAAAGGAAAATATGCACAAGGGTTACAGGCTACCTAGCTCCGTCGAAGTCGTACAGGCTCTGACTTGCCATATACATAACTCAGACAACGACCAAAGATACCCTCCACTGTCTAGCATTAAATAGTAATAAAGAACAACCAAATAATTAGAAGCACCCAATAATATGAATCCATGTGACTATGACTCTAATAATCCCTAAAGCTAGTGCAAAACATATATGAGAACAGGCGCTGGTAATACGACTGGCCGGCCGACTATGGAAGTCGTATGCGAGAACCAGAAGGGAGGGATAATTGAATAAAGATAAGAAGTATTGGAAAGAAGGAGTGCAGAGAGAGGAACAGCAGTAAAGAGGGTTAGATTGGGGACAGAATGCAAGGGACGTCTAGGACCAAACGCACCATACCATGCTCTGAGGAGAGGAAGAAGGAAGGAGCCCCCCACCACCGGGCTAGGATAGCGGCCACCAACCACAGGCCACTACGTCACATGACAAGCTGACGTCACGGACCACGCTAGGCCCGCCGTCCAATCACGAGCGAGGAATGCACACGTACATATACATACACACACACACACACTACCACCTCGCTCTACCCTCTCTCTCTCCTTGCAACTAACACACTACATATCTTATAACTCTATCAATGATATAAAATACTTCCAAGTGTCACAGACAAGAATAAAGGCAAACACTGATCTGTCTGTGACAACATGAACACTAAGAAAGAAAGAACATCGTTCTACGATTATTATAGCCCATTTCACTGCCCTGGTGAGCGCTAGCGAGTATGAGTACATTCTGACAAGCTGGCCAGCGTAACACCCTGCCCAAGATGTGGGACGTTTTAACCTCAAGTAAACACCACATCTGACCAGACAGAAAGCCCACAAACCCAGCATCACCCAGCTACTCCCCAAGTTGTGAAAAACAAGGCACAATCACAAACATACAAACACTTCATTATATAAAAAAAAATCTACACAACACTTCCCAAAAATAATAGTATCACTTAACAATATTACGCTCAACGAGCAAGCTTCACCAAGCCTAGCCTACTAAGAACAAAAACTCAGAATGTTAGATTCTTGCTGTAAAGCCACTTTCACACATTCACGATGTTGGTCCCGATGTACCCCGATTTGAATATCGGGACACAACGTGGTGCAATCCCCAACGTGTGTCGGGGTCGTCGGGGAGCGTCGTGTTACCCGCGGTGCGGGACGTGGCAAATCGGGCTTGGCCACCAAAGGTTTGGATTTGTTCAAAACTTTTGCACGATGGACTTTTGGCGTGGTAACATCGGGTAACGTCGGGTACAACGTGTCGATGACGTGGGCCTGGCGTGTCTGCATCAGGTCACATCGGCATCGACGTGGCGGCGTCGGGGTATAGTTATAATATATTACAGTAAAAGTCATGTAATCCGAATGGCAGCGGACCGACAGTGCTTCGGATTAGTGGAGTATTCTGACAACACTATAAATACGCACATGATGAATAAATAAAGACCTGATATGGTATAGGCCTATACCGTATATACCGTATATAATATTCCATAATCAACTTATATCAAACGAGTTAATAAGTTCAAATGAAAAATCAGTGTACCGGTATGATTACCGAAACACTTGTGTGTTAATTGTCGAGTGAGTGTGTGTGCGTGTGCGTGTGCGTGTGTTATTGTTCTTGTGTGGCTATATCGACCGCCACTGATACACGGTATGCAATAAATTTTATTATAATTATGCTCTATGGAATTGAAATTCATTTTACCTAATACAGTAGTGTTTATAATAGTAAAAGCCAAAGGAAATACTAAGTGTTATTGATTAATTTAACACAAGTGTTTGTGTGTGGGTGGATGGGTTTAGATAGAGGAGATTGTTCCTGTGTTTTCGACGATTCCATCCTTACACAAGCTATGTTTATATCGATCCTGTTGCACAAGATAGGTTTTATATCGATACATTTTACCTTCCACAATTAGAGAAAATATGATTCATCACGAAGTGTAGCCTACCTGTGGAGATTAAACGCACTGTTATATTATATACTATATGAGATATACCGGTACCGGTATATCGTTTTTTTATCGTTATTTTTATTTGCATAATAAATCACAACAATTTTTTTCCGCTGAACATGATGGCGGTGTTTAGAATATGTTATCATCAATCTTGGATTTTATAGAAATAATCTATAACGATAGTTTTTTGTTTTTATAGAATCCCACGCACCAAAATATTCGCTCTCAATTGGTTTTCACCCATAATAATTGTTTTTTTTAATTACATTTTTTATGAACGGCAAGAGGAAAGGTTAGTATATAAGATTTCAACAAAACAATAAATAAAAATAATAATATGTGGAATTTCACCGTAGGTGAAGGTTACTGTTCAGTCCGCCCGTACTTTCCCTCTCCATCTCAGTTGGTTTTCACCTATAATAATTGTTTTTTGTTATTTAAAAAAAATTATGAACGGCAAGAGGAAAAAGGTTATTATATAAGATTTCAACAACAAAATAAATTAAAATAATAATATGTGGAATTTCACCGTAGGTGAAGGTTACTGTTCAGTCCGCCCATACTTTCCCTCCCCATTTTCACCGATAAAATATGGGACAATGAATATTCTGTAAGCAAGTGATATATTGGATTTTTCATTAGCTTTCTAATGGTACATATATTATGAGCCAGGCCAGATATCGGTACCACCTGGGGTGACTAAACACGAATGGTACTAAAATGTTTATAGAGTGACTGTAAGTACATTAAGATATGATAGCCTTCTCGCACTGGTAGCTTAGTCTAATTTTTTTGATGCAATAGGGGCGCTACCCAAAAATAAAGATTTTTAGCGTGACGCTCGGCGTTTTCCTCATTTTCTTTAAAATCCATCACACAATCATCGCGAAACTTTGAACACCTATGTAGAATTATATTCTCTACCAGAGTTGTTCCTAGGTATTTTTCAAATTTCCTCATATTTCGGAATATACTCTATATTTTGGGTATTTTCCTCTAAATCTAGAATAAATCCTTAAATATGGGGAACATTGAAAAATATATTCTAACAGCTCTTGTAGCTTATTTGATTCTCTACAAGAATTATTCCGATGTGTATTTCAAGTTTCTCCATATTTAGGGGTTTATTTCATATTTGGGGATTTTTTGTTATATTTTGGGGATAATTTATTATTGGAAGGAGCAAACATATGTAGAGTGGTTTCCATGTAATGTGTTTGTTTGTTCATGGTTTAATGGTGATATTTTTTGCAGGTGTGTGTCGACTGTTTGACGGCAGGATGGAACCATCTGCGAGGAAGAGAGCACGGATCGACTGTATCATCCACTGCTCTGATGATGACAGCGATGTTCTGGTGTCACCACAGGATTTGGACTCCTGGAACACATTGCTCAGGGCTGCAGAAATCAGGCAGCATGATCCAGTCCTGGAAGCAGCCAAGGGCCTTGAAGAAGGAGGAATACCACACATACATTATCACCGTAAATGTCGTAGTCTCTTTACAATGAAGAAGTCACTGGATTCTATCCTTGCCAAGGGTGTCAAGATAGAATCAGCAAGCGTCGACCCCAGGAGGAGGGCATCAAGGGATGCCCCTAGTACTAGCAGGGTGTATGCCAAAGTATGTATCTTCTGCGAGAAGTCAAGCAAGTACATAAAAACAACAAAGACAAGGGAGCCACTCATACAGTGTGTTGAGCTACGAGCAGATGAGAAGATTCGCAGAGCAGCAATAAGGAAACTCAACCAGAGAATCCTTGGTTTAGTTAGCAGAGACCTTGTTGCTGCAGAGGGTCACTACCACAAGTCGTGCTACAAACTCTTCACAAAAGATGATTTCCCAGCGGCCGCCAGGTCGGGTGCAGGTGAAAATCAGGAAGAAAGCGAGGAAGCACGCTACGAAGAGGTTGAGACAGAAGCCCTCGAGGAACTCTGCTTGTATATAAGGACCAAATTATTCCCCAACCCAGAGGTACTGCCTATGACAAACCTCACATCTAGGCTTGAGAGATCCATGATGTCCCGTGGTATTATCCAACTGAAACCAGCGACAAAGAAACATGTTCGCCGAAAGATTGAAACCGAGTTTGGAGAATCACTACGCTTTGTCCCAGATGAGAAAGGAAAGCTTCTAATCTATCCACGCAGCCTCTCAATGGACGACCTTGCCCGGCAAGCACACAAAATGGCAAAAGACCTGCAAGAAGCAAGAGCAGCTAACTCTGAAGATGTCTTAACCAAAGCAGGAATGCAGCTGAGGAATGAGATCAATAAACAAGATGTGAGTCAGCCATGGCCTCCCGATACAGATCAGAATGTCATTCCTGCAGCAGTCACTCAATTCCTGCACACCCTGCTGACAGGAGAGTGTGAGTGTGAAACTCCCTCTGAAAGAGCTCAACGTCTTGCCACTTCCTTTGGCAGTGACTTGGTCTTTGCTGTTACCAGTGGCAAGACAAAACCACCCAAGCACGTACTGCTGACCAATGCTGTAAAGTCTTTGACAGGAAACACAGAACTGATCCGAACTCTGAATCGTCTTGGTCACTGTGTGTCTTACTCAATGTTTGAGGAGATCGATACAGCCCTTTGTATCCAGAAGCTGGAATGCTCAAAGGATGACATTCCACTGCCAGCAAACATCTACCCTGGTGTGTTCACAACCCTGGCCTGGGATAACATTGACCGACTTGAAGAGACCCTAAGTGGAGCAGGTACTTCTCATAGAGTCAATGGCATTGCTGTCCAGTCCAAGGTTGCAGGCTCTGTGCCAGAGAAAGTCCTGCCAGAGATTACCAAGTCCAAGATAAGAAGCATCACTCAGACATCATCAATGCTGCCAATATACAATGTTGGGCGGCGGGCAGGGCCACCTAGGATTGAGACTGCGTATGTCGACACTACCAAGGAAGTCCAGGATTCAAAGACAAAGAACCATATCTGGCTTCTTACTCGAATGTCAGACCATGAGGACCAGTCCATCAGCAGTTGGACTGGGTTCAACATCAAAATGCGCAGAGACATTGCAGTGGTTCAGGACACTGTAAGCTACCTGCCCACTATCAATGCTCCCGCAACAGAAATGTCCACCGTTAATGAAATCTTGGAACAAACGCATGCTATCATGCAGTCCTTACAGCTTAACAAGATTGTGTGCGTGTTTGATCAAGCACTCTATGCCAAAGCTGCCGAAGTTATCTGGAAACAAGAGAAGTTCAAGAACATTATCATCAGGATGGGCGTCTTCCACACAATCTGTAATCTCATCTCCACCATAGGAAAGAGGTTTCAAGATGCAGGTCTTAGAGATCTGTGTGTGGAATCAGGTATCATCGCAGAAGGATCAGTGTCAGGAGTGATGAATGGCAAGAGGTACAACAGAGCAGTGAGACTACACAAGCTCGTGTATGAAGCACTGATGAGGCTTGCATGGAAAGGCTTCCTTTCATGGCTAGAAGAAAACCATTCAAGGGACATACACCATCTAGATGAAACACTGAAGGACATCAACAGCTTTCACAGCAATGTGTCTCAGGGACTCTTTCAAGAGCTGATGGAGAGTGAATCATGCACACATATCATGAAGCTTTTCCAAGTTTATCTTGAGACCCTCAGAGATGAACACAACCTCTCAGCATTCTGGATGTCATACCTGGACATGGTTGAGATCATGCTGGACTTAATTCGAGCCTCCAGAGAAGGCAACTGGATGCTCCACCTAGGAGCAATCCGACAGATGATACCGTGGTGTTTTGCCTATGACAAAGTGAACTATGCCCGGTTCCTAACCTACTACTATGCCTTGATGTCTCGACTGCCCATTGAACACCCAGAGGTCCATGAACACTTCATGCAAGGTGGCTTTTCGGTCCAGATCGGTAGCAAGAATCCCTTTGGACGGATCCCTGTGGACCAGACAATCGAAGAGACGATCAACAAAGACACCCAGACACCAGGGGGCACAAAAGGCTTCAGCCTGAAAGGCGGAGCTGTCGCCAGGTACTACCTGACATCGGAGTATCGCAGCAGGTACTTAAGGCAGCTCAGGACTATGGTAGTAGGCCAAAAGTATACTGACTTCAGCCACCCAGACCTACAGATGCCCAGGATTAGAAGAGATGAGGCCGATGTCCAATCTTTAGTTCAACTGATGGAGACCAGCTGGTTGAACCCCTTCAACGCAGAGCAAGAAGATCTTGTCAGTTTGTCAACTGCGACTATGGCACCACCAGAAGTTGTCAAAGACCTTCTAGGGGCCTACAGAATAGGAGAGGATGCATATCAAGCCTTCAAGGAAGAGCGCCTGGAGATCGATACGCCAACTATACAGTTTCATGACACGATGACGAAGACGAAACTGAGAACGTTCACTAACATCAGAATGAAGCCACGCTCACAAGACCATGCCAAGGAGGTTATCTTAAAGGCTGACAGGAACCTATTTGGCCAGATGATCCTTGTTGCCGAGAACAGAAAGCTCAAAATGAGTGATGTCTTGGCTCATCCCCTGGGGCCTTTGCCTTGGGCACTTGCCAGCGGTGATGGGTCTCTCCGCAAGACCAACAAGGCTGCCCTCGCAAAGGAGTTAGAGAGGAATGTTTCTCCTGCAGAAGTGATACCCGAGCCCTCTGCTACCATAATTGATGGGATGAGCCTGGTCCACAAACTGAAGGGAAACGACAAAACTTTTTCACAGCTTGCAGGTACAGCACTGAGTCACGCTGTTCATGAAGGTGCTAAGAGCAGGCGCATTGATGTTGTGTTTGATATCTACAAGGAGACATCCATCAAGGATGCAGAACGAGCCAAAAGAAGTGCAGGCACAGGAATTCATTTCAAGAACATTCAACCTGGGCACAACATCCAGCAGTGGAGAAAGTTACTCGGTAGTTCCTCCAACAAGGCAAGTCTTATCAAGTTCTTGGTAGAAGAATGGAAGGCACCACAGCACAGGGAGAAGCTCAAGGACAAGGAGCTGTATGTCACATGTGAGCAGCGCTGCTTCAAGATCACCAAAGAGCAGTGGGAAGAGGCTCCTGAGCTTAAGTCAACTCAAGAAGAAGCAGACACACGCCTTCTTCTCCATGCACTTCATGCAGCAGAATCTGGGAACAAGTCTGTCATCATCACTGCAGAAGATACAGACGTCATGGTGTTGTGTCTTGGCATGTGCCACAAGATCCCATCCCATCTGTTCCAGAAGTGCGGGACGAAGAACCGGACAAGATTCCTGGATATCACCACACTGAGCCGCACACTGGGAGGCAGCGTGTGTGATTCATTGATTGGTATGCATGCCTTTACAGGCTGTGATACCGTCAGTGCATTCGCTGGCCGAGGGAAGATGACGACACTCAAGCAGGTGAAGATGGACAAGACATACCAGCATGCTTTTCACGAACTTGGACGCTCATGGGAAGTGTCTCCTGAACTCTTTGAGAAGCTACAGGAAATCACCTACCACATGTACCTACCATCTACCCACACAACTAAGGTAAACAAGCTTCGGTATGAGCTGTTCTGTGCAAGACGTGGAGAGGTAGAGTCAAGTCAACTCCCTCCTTGTGAGGACTGCCTCTTCATGCATGCACTGCGTGCAAACTACCAGGCTGCGATCTGGAGGAGAAGTCTTCAGAGCCAGCCATTTGTTGCGAACCCAACAGACTGCGGTTGGATGACAGATGAGGACGGTAAGCTTGCCGTCAACTGGATGCGAGGCTCACCAGCACCAGATGCTGTTATGCAGCTACTGTCTTGCAAGTGTGTGCGGTCATGCGAACTCCCTAAGTGTACTTGCCTCAGCAATGGTCTAAAATGCACGGACATGTGCAGGTTACAGACATGTCAGAACAAGGCTATTGAAGAAGAGCCGGTGGCACAACAGTCAGATTCCGAGTCTGACGTAGATGATATTTAGGAGTAGTAATTTGCCATAATAGTATGTACAAGCCCATGGCATGCTTAGTGTGTATTTACAGGACTTGTATTAAATGTGACAATTACTATATGCATTTTGTTGACATTTAGGCATTCCTGTCCCCAAATTTGACATTTTAAAAAATTTCGGAATTTTCGGTAGGGTATGTCTATTCAAGAAGTGATAACGACCATTAAGCTACCAATGTGCAAGGGCTATCATATCAAAACATAAACTAGAGACATGTAGCAAGCTAAAAACACCTAAGAGAATTAGTCACCCCGGGTGGTACCGATATCCCAAAATTCGGGTCTTGGCTCATGGACTATATGGCCTATGTACGATCAAAACTTTTATTTTTCCTGAATATTTTTTGTCCGTCGCCGCTGTCACCCACTGGTAAATATTTTCGTTTCACTTCATGGTCTATTTTCATATAATTTAACGTTCGATACAGTTTTTAGATATTAATTTCGTATACCGGCAATGAATACAGATTGTTATTTGAAAAACCAGCTCTCTACGACAAAAACTTTATTGTATATAAAAACATTCATACGCCTATACCTTACAAAGAAATAATTCGACCTTATCTTACCTTAAACTTGACCGTTGAACATAATACCTTTAACATCATATGTATTGATATCTGTCAGGCTGCCTGACGTTGTGCCGTCGTCCTCGTCGGGTCGGCCACGTGTCACCATCATAAGTCCATCGCCCCTCTCGTCTGTTCCCCACGTGCCACGTCGGGGTACGGTTTAGACCGGAATTTTGACCGTTACAGCATTGACGTGGCGCCGTCGTGTTGCAACCGTGGTACCATCTGGCCCGGCGTGGCTACGACGTGTCACCGTCGAGGCTTCGTCGTCAAACGCGTACATCCTGTCACTGTCTTTGCCGATGTACCAATTTGTGTACCTCGGGGTACATCGGGACCAACATCGTGAATGTGTGAAAGTGGCTTAACATACTGCACTTATATACTATCAAAAGAAAGAGTTTTTATGTGAGGTTTTTGTATTATTTTAATAGTGTTTTTGGCGGCTTTGCACTACAGGGGCAAGCCTAATTTTTATCCACTCAACCCAACACACCTGTGGTGATCTACCCTGGGTTCTCCACCCTAGACAAACAGTCAGCTATCACGTTGTCACAACCGGCAATATGGCGAATGTCTAGGTTGTACTCCTGCAACATTAAGGACCATCTGGTTAGCCTCATATTCCGGTTGTGGAACTGATTCAAAAACTTCAAAGGGTGGTGGTCAGTGTAGATCACCACGACTGGGCCAAAAGCAGGAACATACACCTCAAAGTGCCTGAGTGCCAGCACAATGGCCAGAAGCTCCTTCTCTACCACTGAATAGTTCTTTTGTGCTGAGTTGAACTTCTTAGAAAAGAAACTTACTGGGTGTTCCACACCTTCTGTGTCTGTTTGCAACAAGACGGCACCAGCCCCTACACCGCTAGCATCTGTCGCTAGCTGAAAAGGTCTCGAGAAGTCTGGGGCCCTGAGTATGGGGTGAGTGCACAAAAGATGCTTCACCAGGGAGAATGCTTTCTCACACTCCGGTGCCCACACAAACTTTTTTGTCTTTGCAAGTAGGTCAGTCAGAGGAGCCAGCACCGAGGAGTATCCGCGGATAAATCTCCGATAATACCCTACCATGCCCAAGAACCTCATGATTTGTCACTTGGTGGTCAGCCTGGGGAACTGGTTAATAGCCTGTATCTTATTTTGGGGGGGGGCACACCTGGCCTAACCCTACCACAAACCCTAAGTACTGCACAGTTGCCCGAACAAAATCGCATTTGCCCAGATTGACCACCAAATGAGCCTCACTCAGCCTCCTGAACAATGCCCCGATGTGCTCGCAATGGCTTTCAAAGTCATCATCGTAGATTATTACATCATCTAGATAAACGGTGCAGTTAGGGATCTCCGCCACTAACTCATTCATCAGGCATTGGAAGGTTGCAGGTGCATTCTTCAACCCATACGGCATAACGTTGCAACGGCAAGTGTTCCCATCCACCTGCTTCGCCCGCTCCGACAACGGCACCTGCCAGTAGCCTTTGACAAGATCCACCTTGGTCAGGTAACGTGCACACCCGATCTTGTCAACACTGTCATCTACGCGGGGAAGAGGGTAGGCATTGGTGGGGGTTAAGCCGTTCAACCGCCTGAAGTCAATGCAAAACCTGACCTTGCCGTCTGGTTTAGGCTGCAGAGTGACGGGAGATGTCCACCTAACCGCCCCTTTCTCTATCAGCCCCCTCTCCAACATGTAGCCTAATTCCGCTCGGAGAGCCGGAAGTTTAATGGGAGGTACACGATAGGGCACTGATTTAAAGGGGGGGGGGTGGTCTCCATCGTCTACATCGTGCATCGGATGAGTTGTGAGGCCTGGGTGCTCGGCAAAAACAGTGGGGTATAAACCGAACAGGTGCTGGATCGCTGCACGCTATTGCTCAGGCAGGTGCTCAAGCGCTTCCACAGCCACCTGACTCGTGTTCCCCGCCCACTGATCCGCCGAGACATGACAATCCCAACTTTCCTCCACCTGTGCCTCACTGCCCCCCTCTCCTTCTCCACCTTGGCCGCTGCAGACCAGCACGGGGACAGTAGGTTGCTCAGGTGGGCGCCTCACGAACTCTTTTAATAGGTTCACATGACAGAGCTGATTTTTCTTCCGCCTATCCGGAGTAGCCACAAGGTAATCTAGGTCGGATAACTTCTTCACGACCTTGTAAGGACCGACATACTTGGCAGACAGGGGATGGCCTACTAAGGGCAATAAGACCAAAACCTCCTGTCCTACCACAAACTCCCGGAGCTTTGCTTTTATGTCATATCGATCCTTCATCAAGGCCTGAGTACCCACCAAATTTCTCCCTGCCAACTCCAGGCTTTTCAGCATCCTGTCTCTGATCTCGAGGACATACTTGAGTAGAGAACATGGCGGCACAGTCCCTTCCCAGATCTCTCTCACCATGCTCAGAGGACCTCTAACCTGATGCCCGAAAACCAACTCGTTGGGGCTGAACCCAAGGCTCTCCCCAGGTACCTCTCGTGCCGCAAACAAAACGTACGGTAGCCCCAGGTCCCAATCCTTGCCATTCTCTAAACAGTAGCACCGCAAAATGCTTTTCAAGGTGGAATGCCATCTTTCCAACACCCCTTGACTCTCTGGGTGATAAGCTGAAGAGACAACCGTATTGATCCCATGTTGCTGCATGGTCTGTTTAAAGAGAGTGGACGTGAAATTTGACCCTTGGTCCGACTGAATTTCCTGCAGGTACCCGTATCTCGAGCAATACAACAGCAAGTTTCGCACAACAGTTTTAGACTTGCCATTTCTCATAGGGTATGCATCAGGGTAGCGAGTGGAGACGTCCATGATGGTTAGCAAAAATCTATTACCTGCACTAGTGGGAGGCAGAGGGCCTACCATGTCGATAACAACCTTGCTGAAGGGAGGACCGATAGCAGGCACTGGGTGCAACGGAGCCTTAGGTATGATTTGGTTCGGCTTTCCCACCCTCTGGCAGGTACCACACATCGCTACCCAGGCCGAAACTTGTGCTTTAATGCCTGGCCACCAGAACAACCTAGACAACGAGGCCAACGTTTTACTCACACCCAAGTGACCTGCCAGCGAAACATCGTGCGCCAACCGCAACAGGCTATCACGGCACTTTTCAGGTACCACCAACTGGTCAACCACTCTTGCCCCACCATCCCAACTACGTCTGGGATCCAAAAAACGGCAATACAGAATTCCCCCAACATGAAAAAAATCTCCCGGCTTTGCATCCCCGTCCTCATCGAGTTCTATAGCCCCGTTCCCACAACTCTCAAGCCCAGGATCTTCTATTTGCAACCGACATATATCAGAGGGTGCCAACCTGTCCAAATGCTCCTGGAGCAACTTGTGGCCACCCCCGATACTGGGCTGCTCAAGCCTTGCCTGCTTCACCTGGGAACGTTTCTGTCGCGGAGTGCTAACACGCCCTACCATGTCATTAGGGGGGGGGGACAGGTTCTGGGGCCACTCCGGACCTCAAAATTGGTGCAAGTACCGAGTCACCAAGGAGTGTCGTTGGGTCCAAACTCTCAACCCGACCACCAGCCTTGACTTTCTCCTTCCGACACTTCCTCCGCTGGTCTGAAACCTGGGTACTAGGCTGTGACACCTGGTGACAGCACACGCCATCTGCTGCATCTGGCACCTCTCGAGCCACTCTTGCCCCTCCCTACTCGTGTCGGCCGCCCTCTCGGCAACGACTAAGGGTGGAACCTCGGAAATAGGCACCGCAAAATCGTTACCGAGAAGGAGGTCGACCCCCTCAACTGGCAATTTCTCCACAACACCCACATCCAACTCCTGTGTCACACCGTCCACCTCTAGCTCCACTCTGACCAGCGGGTAAGACCGCGTAGCATTGATGCCTTGAACCACCACAACCCGAGCCGCGTTAGTAGGCTTGCCAGTGAAGTTCTTAAGAAGTGTCTGGGAAGCGCCCGTATCACGCAGCAACTCAAGCCTATGCTCCACACCAGCCCACCTCACAGTGCCGTGCCCCCTATGACCGCAAAAAGCATCTCGGACGGGTGACGAGCCCTCTTGCTGCTTCTGCACCGACTGTGACTTCGCAACCGACTGTTTACCCCGGGCAAACGCGGAAGACCTCAAAGACACACCGATGTTGCTCACTAGTGACACCACTGCTGTAGGCGGTGTGCTCGGACATGAGCGCGCAATATGCCCCTTCTTATGACACTTGAAACACTCCACTTCGCTCTTGGACTTCCCCTGAGGTGGGGAAGGGCCCTGGCCTTTCTTTAACAGGAAGGGTTTCGACTTGGGATCAAAATTGGCACCAGTACTCTTAAATGGGTAATTAGTTGTGTCATTAATTCGGGGGGGGTGGAATGGTACACCCCTTGTTACCTGCCTCAGCTCTCTGTGCAGACCCGCACCCACGAATCAATGACAACCTGAGGTCAGCCAGCATAGCCGCCTCTTGCAGAGTTTTAGGTTAAGAGTCAAGTCACTGCCAGTACATTTGAAAAATTGCTTCACTGCATCAAAAGTAGTTGCCTTCTCCGACCTTAACCAATTCTCAAACGCATCTGACAGCTCTCTAGCGTGTTCCTGGAAAGTACTCTCCTTTCTCTTAGGAACAGCCCTAAACTTCAGCCTATAGGTCTCTGGCTGCAATTCATACGCCCTCAGGACAGCCTCTTTCAACACCTCATAATTCACACAGGAATCTAGGGGCAAAGCATCGTACGCCTTGAGTGCTTTCCCCGTCAATCGTGAAGAAACAAGGGTTGCCCACTTCTCCTCGGGCCATTGGTGCTCCCAGCACTTTTTCTCAAAACGGAGAAAGAATTCTGTAACTCCTAACTCATCAAACACTGGAACCAACTTTAGTAGATGTGACAGGGACTGGTCATGGGGGCGACCCCCCTGGACGAAACGGTTCCCCGTCACCTCTACACGAGTTTTCTCTAGGTCAACATCAGCACAATACCTTGCAGACTCATACTTGAGCTCAGCCTCTCGCTGCTTGAGCTCAGCCTCATGCTTTCGCTGCTCGAGCTCAAGTTTGGCAAGCTCGAGCTGAAACAACATCTCGGGAGACAAACCCTGAGGAGGGGGTGCTACTACCGGGGACCCACCCAGTGAGTCACCTAGAGGCTTACCCAACCACCAGCGGACATCGGCCTGCGGGAACGTACTCGGCTCCGGAACCCGAGAGGGCGTCATGATAGGAGTTGAGTGGAATAGGGGCTGGGACGAAGGTGCCCCAGCTCCCACTCCACCCAAAGCCCCATGCCCCCCACCCAGCACACAGGTAACCAGCTCACTTCTCGACCAACCGCTATTGCAAGAAAACCCTAAGACCGTGGCTATACACTGCAGTCCGTACCGGTCCAGCCCCGACACCCGGTCCGCCGTCACAGGCTCCTCCAAAAACCTCCGAGCATCCTCCTCACCGTTCACTACCCGAACGCCGTCAACCAACTCCACCTTCTCGCCTGTCTCTCGCACTGTGCCCTCACTATGCTCAGACCCGTCCAGTGACATGATGGAGTCAACAAAAACAAATCCCAAGTCAAGACAAAAATAGCCAAACTCTCGCGTAACTTTATTCACAAAAAATATTCGAAGATGTTTTTGAGTGCAATACTAGGTCACCAATAAACTCCAACAAGTTCCATATATCCTCAAAACAATGTCCACTGCCAACACTGCGAGAAATAAATTCAACCCCAAATGGCAATAAGATTTCTCCAAAAAAACTGCAAAATTCAGTTCACTATATACTGGATTAAGGTCGCCATTTGTTACGACCGGCACAACGAAATAAACAAGGGCACTTAATATTGGACTATAAGATAGGCTAGATCTGCAACAACGGTACGCTAATTCCAAACCCTCGAACTATTAAGCCGGTAAACAAAACACTTAAACCCTCCAGAGTTAATCTACTGGATAACGGGGTATCAATTAACTGGGTTAAGTGCACTTCTACAAAGGCTTTCCGGTGACGGCAAAGCCTACTCACAACAAGAGTAATTACCGGTACGTTAATAAAAAGCTCTCAAGTAATAATGCTTAAATAAACTATGACAAGATTTAATAAAGGATTATATGCTTATGTTAACTTTAGTGTGAGTCTGAACTCAACACTAAACTCTTCAATGCTCTATGAAAACACTGGAAGTCTAGTCCTACAGCAAACAGATATGGAATCTTCTGAAAACGTCTGATGCTCTAAGATGCTCGTCTAATATAGAACAGAAATAATGCAGGGGCAGGACACCAAAGCGTGTATCTTAAATACACCAACAAGTAGGATACATACCGGTATATATAAAGCAAGGGAGTGCAACAACTCTGTGACAGCACTAATAACAGTAACCCAAAAACAGTACTTCCTTAGCCAAAGTAACAGCCAAACTGGGTTGTGCACTATGCATCAACCTAGGCTAAAACAATACGTGAATAATTGCTAGAGCATACGCAGTTAAAGTTAATAAACACAATGCTGTCTTTCTTACTAATAAAGTCTAGCAGCGGCATAAAAGGTACAGGGAGCCTAGGCAGAGCTCAAGCATGCTCGTAGCCTACTGTCTCCCCTGAACAGATTTCCCTTATCTTACGTTAAGTGACTAGGAGGCTCTCTTGGTAAGTCCAGATCTCAAGTATCTGGTCTTACCCTGGCGCTCCTCAAAGGTCAACAAAATGAGGTAGCAAGCATACAAGCAAGAGTAGGCAAAAGCCCTTCACTTGTATACTGCTAAGCTCGCAAAGGAAAATATGCACAAGGGTTACAGGCTACCTAGCTCCGTCGAAGTCGTACAGGCTCTGACTTGCCATATACATAACTCAGACAACGACCAAAGATACCCTCCACTGTCTAGCATTAAATAGTAATAAAGAACAACCAAATAATTAGAAGCACCCAATAATATGAATCCATGTGACTATGACTCTAATAATCCCTAAAGCTAGTGCAAAACATATATGTGAGAACAGGCGCTGGTAATACGACTGGCCGACTATGGAAGTCGTATGCGAGAACCAGAAGGGAGGAATAATTGAATAAAGATAAGAAGTATTGGAAAGAAGGAGTGCAGAGAGAGGAACAGCAGTAAAGAGGGTTAGATTGGGGACAGAATGCAAGGGACGTCTAGGACCAAACGCACCATACCATGCTCTGAGGAGAGGAAGAAGGAAGGAGCCCCCCACCACCGGGCTAGGATAGCGGCCACCAACCACAGGCCACTACGTCACATGACAAGCTGACGTCACGGACCACGCTAGGCCCGCCGTCCAATCACGAGCGGGAGGCCCACCGAGCGAGGAATGCACACGTACATACACACACACACACACTACCACTTCGCTCTACCCTCTCTCTCTCCTTGCAACTAACACACTACATTATAACTCTATCAATGATATAAAATACTTCCAAGTGTCACAGACAAGAATAAAGGCAAACACTGATCTGTCTGTGACAACATGAACACTAAGAAAGAAAGAACATCGTTCTACGATTATTATAGCCCATTTCACTGCCCTGGCGAGCACTAGTGAGTACGAGTACATTCTGGCAAGCTGGCCAGCGTAACAAACCATACTTAAAGCAACTGATTTTGGACAACATCGCTAATGTGCACTTCACCAGGCCTCCAGACAAAACCAAACCTGAGCAAGTACTTTCTACAAAAGCCAAGGAAACACTGTTAGCTGGTGCGTTGGCCACCGATACAAAAGACCTAAGAGAAGATGTGAAAGTCCTTCTGAAAGCAGCTAAAATACAGAGAAGAGACATTGCAAGCGCAACCCCGTGGAAATTCGAAGGAATATTTGATAATTATGAACCACCTGCTTTGCTTCAACTCTTCTGCAAGCATGCTATCCAAGGTTTACATCAGGTTAAAACAATCAGCAGGGCCGAATCTATGAACCAAAGTGCATCTGTGCTGGCACAACATTTCGTATGTGCATACAAGTCTGATCGGCAGGTCACCTATGAAACAAAAAATTAAGATGTCGCTTTCAAACAACGCACTGAGACTCCCCTTACCGTCGGCTTAGCTCTGGATGTGCACAAAAACACCAGGTCCAAGGCCCTTGTGGAGACATTAGGCAAACTAGACCTCACTGTCCCGTACAACAAGGTAATGGAAATAGAGACTGCTGTCGCAAATGTTGTTCTTGAAAGGATGAAATCCATGGGAGGTATTTATCGACCACCTTGGTTGGTTAACGACATGTTTGTTTGGTTTGCACTGGACAACATAGATTTTCTCGAATCCACGCCTTGTGGCATGAACACACTCCATGGCACTGCCACCGCTGTATATCAGACTGCATCTGACAAATCCCCAGCAACACCACTTGATATCGATCGGTCATCAAGGTCTCAAAAATTAGAGGAGGCTGTTCCATGCGAGATATTATCATGTGACAAACCAATACCAACAAACAAAAAGTGTGTTTGCACACTGAATTCCTGCAAGTCCAGCTCACAGCCAAACAAAGAGAAGGATATGGCATGGATTATTGGCTGTTTGGACTTCATAGAAAGTGAAGTAGAAGTAAAATCAAGCTCTACTTCTCCAGGAACATGGGGCGCCTTCAACTCTCTGTTGTCTCCATCTGGTTCCAAGACAAACATTGCCCTTGTACCACCACTAATACGATTGCCACCAACAAAGTACGACACCCTGTTCACAGGTCTGATGAGAGCATGTGCTATCGCCACTCATGCCATGGGACCAGAATCTATCACAGTCGTGACTCTTGACCTTCAGCTATACGACATGGCCATGAAGTTGTGGATGGAGCGTGAGGACATCAAGAAGCAGTTCTTGTTTCGACCTGGCGAGCTGCACATCGTCTTCTGGGCACTGGCTACCTTGGGTAATTATGTGGAAGAGAGTGGTATTGACCAAGCATGGGTCGAAGCTGGACTTTACTCACCTACAACCATAACACAAATACTCAACGGAAAACACATGTATCGAGCACTGGAAGCTCATACAGTTACCTTGCTTGCTTTGTACTCACTCACAGCCAAGAAGAGGCAGACACTTTGCTTGCACTGCATGCTCTAACTGTTCTCAATGAAGCAGAACTTGTTGTCAGTTCCCCAGACACAGACGTCTTGTTGTTGCTTGTCTACATGTATCCAAACTTACCAACGTCTACAACCTTCCTTACGGGAAAGGGCAGGCTGAAGAGGCACATTTCTGTGTGGAGCATATACAACAACTTAGGACCAAAGCGCGCTTCTGCACTGTTAGGTTTTCATGCTCTGACAGGTTCCGATATGTCTGGTAGATTTGCTGGCAGAACCAAAGACTCGTGCTTCAAGGCATTTATGTCTTGTGATGATGAGATCCTGGATGCACTAGCAATGCTCGGAAATGACATTGATCTGCCCGCTGATGTATGCTCTCAGTTGGAACGCTTTGTCTGTATTTTGTATCGATCCAAAATCTACACAAAAGTGAATGAGCTCCGTTGGTTCCTCTTCTCAAATCGTGCAGCCGAAGGAGAAAACCTCCCACCAACTTCTGGTTCACTGGACTTATACATTCGTCGGGCACATTACATATCCATGATTTGGAGAAAAGCTTGTGAAACTCACCCGTGCCTCCCAGCACCAGCTGCATTTGGTTGGACATTTGATGCAGGTTCAAGTCACTTCTCTCCAGTTCGCTGTTTGAATCCACCAGCTCCTGAAGCAGTATTGCACCTCATAAAGTGCGGGTGCAAACATGGATGCGAAGAAAGGTGCAGCTGTCGCAAGAACATATCCCATGTACGGAAGTTTGTGGATGCTGGGTTTTCAGCTGCAACAACAAAACTGTCCAACCAGGGATAAATGAAGACTGTGAAGATTGAGGTGTTACTTTCTATGACATTCACAAAATAATAATTCACTTGATATCCATTGTTAAAACTACTAAATGAAAAACGATTTAAGAGATTGAACAGTAATTCAAGTATTTCATTGTATTTAGATCTGTTTGTTGGCTTGTTAACCTAACAAGTGCGCATGGGGATAATTAGACACCTCTCCCTGTGCGCATGTATTTGAGGTGTTTCTGTCACTAAAATATTCATTGTACTATTAATAGCATTAATACTTATCCATACGCGCCTATTATGGGTTGATTATAAAGGTAATAACCTGAAACAGCAATAAAATGAGTGAAAACAGCGTTTGGATGGTCAAACTCGGAGATATAGCCCGCGAGTTGTATAATGTATGGGTGAGGCAAGCTGCTTTCCCGCCAATTTCCCCCAAGGCCACTGAGACACAGTCGATCGATACTCTCTCTCTCTCTCTCTCTTGCACTCGCTTGCCATCAGTGATGACAACGCCCTGCTTGCAACTCGCTAATGTTAGCACGAAAATATACCTCAGAATAAGGGAATAACAGGGAAAATAGGTGATAACTGAAGGAGAGGAGGAAAGTGGGGAAGGAGGGGAGGTAGAGGACTGAGATTTTGCATGGCCCAGGGGCCAAACAAAAATAAAAAAATAAAAAAATAAAATAAAATAAAATAAATAAAAATAAAAAATATAATTTTGTTTCGATGTCAAAAGTTGATTTTTGTTTTCTCTGACTCTTAACAGTCTTCCCGCAGTCCGCCGGGGGAACTCTTAAGAGTCTCCCGGCAGTTCCCGGGTTAATTATGTATTCTTTGTGACAAATACATGTCTTTAAATAGATACTTGGTTTGTAATTACAAAATCCTGTTGGCTTGGTAATGCATGCAAAGGGAGAAGGTATAGCTTACATTGCGGGTGCGCGGTGGCCATTTTGGAATTTGGCATGTAGATCATACATATAACATAAATTTGATGATTCCATTAGATTCCTGGTCTCAGAAAACATATATTTAGACACTTTATTTGTAATTGTATCACGTGTACTCGCCAAGATATCGCATTATTAGTGTTCGGCGGCCATTTTGGACGCCATCTTGGATTTCATACCCTTAGAATGTTCCGAAAAAATGCCACCCTAATTTTGTTTAAAGCTTATGATACCTTCTTACAAAATCAGGTGAGTTTTTGCTTTTACCAAAAAAAATACACGAAATTGCAAATATGCCTATACTAATAGGCTACCTTGGTAATATTGTTCCAGGTAGAGCAGATCTTAAGTGTAAAACAAAAATCACATTATACTATAGCACATTCATTAGGCTATAAGTACCGGTAGGCCAGAAATAGTGACCCCTAACCTCTGTAACTCAAACTGGGCTTTAAATTGCCACACCTATTCCCTGGCTGACTCTTCCCAAATGGTAGACATGACAGCTCAAATATTTTGAAATGAGAGGCAGGGGATAAGATTTCTGGCCTACCGTACCTTGACGTAATTTTAATCTTATTCTGGTTACCGGTACCATTAGATGAGTTTCTTTAACTTATAATCTATCTCTAGGACACAAAAGAGTAAATACCGTACCATATCTATAAACCCTCTGAATAACATACGTCCATCTTAAACTGCATAAAATCGTCTAACATTAGCCAGAATACCGGTATAAGGTAAAATTACGTCATAGTGCTGAAGGGGTTAATGAACAGGGTACCGGTATAGGCCTGGTATTGTACCTCTTCAACTCCTATGTCCAGCCATGTGTAGGCTATATGTTACATTCATATTGAGGCAGAACATTTTCTTATAATTTATACGGTATGGTACTGTCAATCCCATTTAATATTGTAAAACAAACTTCAGTGAGTTGAATTCGTTTTCTACGTGTTTTTGTGCCCTGGTTTGAACCTTTTCTAGTCGCTCTACATCTTTACTGAGTGCTGGAGGTCAGAACTGAATGTTGCATTGTAGAATGAGAGAGAGAGCCGACATGAATTATTACCAAATACCAATTTGGGAAGGACATGGGTGAGGATCGGGACGGAACTAGTTAACCCCTTCAGCACGATGACGCCTTTTAACCTTCGATTCTAAAATTAGATTAAAATTATATTTCTAAAATTAGACGATTTTATGTAGTTTAATACGGACTTTGTTATTCAGTGTTTAAGAACGTATAGGCTACACCCCTTTCAGCCCTAGATATAGATTTAAAGCTAAAGAAAATCGTCTTAGGATAACCAGAAATGAGAATATATACAGTATTACATCGTCGTGCTGAAGGAGTTACGGTTTTTTTTTCGGACACCCTTTTGTTTAGCCACACTAGTTTTATCATTGTGTTTTAAGACATTCGCCCCATTAGTTTGGTGATTTTAAGACCTTTCGCCTCATTAATTTGTTAATTTTAAGACCTTTCGTGCAAAGCACCAAGCTTATGTCTACTACTAAATGCGACATAAGAGATAGACAAACCAAACTGAAATTATTACTGATTACGGATTACTGATATTTACTATAGGATGTAAGGTATCTTAAAATAACCCCCTAGAAATACTTTCTCTAAAGTATCTATTTCTTTATCCTCCCCATTTTCCCCAGCTAACCTAATCCCACAAGGACCCCAATGGAAATACGCCTAACGGCCTTATTGGGCTATCCTTAGTTGGAATTATGCAAGGCTGGTACATGTCATATTTGTAACAAACTATGTGGTACCAACTCTGTAAATTGCTAACTGAATAAATATTATTATTATTATTATTATTATTAGATGTTTTGGGGGGTTTTCCTGGCGACTGAAAGCGAGCCTGTAATTTAGGAGGAACCGTCTTTCAGAAAACCCTCAAGGGGGGATGAGTGTAGCCTATTTATTTATCTTTTTACAGTATATACCCGGTACCGGTATATATATATATATATATATATTTTTTTTTTTTTTTTTTATTAATTTCACCACAACCCCAAACACTTTTTAGTTTCCTCGCTAGACCTCCATCAAGCTGAAAACAAACATCCTGAAGACCCCCATTCGAGATAAATGTGTACATTTTTCGGTAGAAAATTGTCCTGCCCGAAGACCGGTACGGAGTCGAGACGTTTCGCAGCAAGTGACGTTTCGCCTCAGGTTCGGTCAGAATCGGTTATACCTGTTCGCAGCAAATGAATGAGACGGTTCGCAGCAGATTCGTTTAACTGCAATGAGACAGTTCGCAGCAGATTCGTTTAACTGCAATGAGACAGTTCGCAGCAGCTTAGGGAACAACACCTACAATAAGATAGGCCTATAAACTCCAGCTTTTGTCACTTGTCTTACAGCAGTGTTCCCTACCAATACTGCTGACTTTTAAAATATGGACCGGTACCAATACAAAAGATACTAAGCGATATTTGTTGTATAGTGTAATTATGCAGGTATTACCGTACCGGTACTATCTAGGATACATTCTAGTGCATTCCTTAAGGCTATCCCTCAACACCATCGCATCGCATTCCTAATGTCAGTCTAGAGTATATTTGTCTCTACCATAATTTTACACAAGATTTCCTAATTGGTGTAGTGTACTGGGTTTAGTGGTAACTATATATCATATAATTAAATTTTTGGCTAGCTGACATTAACCCGTCCAGTATATTATGTTCTGGCAACTATTAGACCATTTGATTCAGTTTATTAAGAAAGACTTAGGCTAGCAATGGGGGACAGGAAAACGTCATCAAAATATCACTCACTTCTATATGTATTAATGTTACAGACATATTACTCTCAAATTCGACGACGTTTTTCCTGTCTCCCATTATAAAACAATCTATGACTAGGTCTCTCGTGGTGCTGGCAAGTTTTAGTTTCTGTGTGAGTTAATCCCAGGTTCGAGTCCCGGGACTTCCTCGTGAGCTTTGTAGGCCTATTTAATTCGGGACTTTGTCTTCTGATTTGAGACTTATCATCTTTGTGTTATGATTTATATGTTCATTTGAAACATTATTATTATTTGTATACTATCTATGATACATTCTAGCGCATTATTATTTGTATACTATCTATGATACATTCTAGCGCATTATTATTTGTATACTATCTATGATACATTCTAGCGCATTCCTAATGGCAGTCTAGCGTATATTTGTCTCAATTGACCACTTGCGAGTTTCGTTCTATAAGGAAGTTGGAGTTGTAGACATCGATATTTAGCAGGATTACCAGCTTAAATACGGTTTAGTTCATTTATATATAGGCCTACATAGAATCCAATTATTGGATTCTATGTAGGCCTATATATAAATGAACTTCCAATTCAACATACCCTTTACCCATCAGAAACCTACCGTACTTTATTATTGCATTTCTGTTTACAATCGATGTCTACAGCTTCAACTTCCTTATAGCCTGAAACTCGCAAGTGGTCAAATTCCTAAATTGGTGTAGTGTAGCCTACTGGGTTTAGTGGTAATGATATAGGCTATCATATAATTATATGTTTGGCTAGCTGATATTAACCCGTCCAGTATATTATGTTTTGGCAACTATTAGACTATTTTATTAAGTTTATTAAGAAATACTATTACTTTCTGTGTCTGTGGTCAAAAAATTTCGACTTCTCCAGTTAGGAAGAATCCACTTATTCAAAGTTCAAACCAATCAGCCCCAGTAAAACCCTGGCATAACAATATTAATACAAAAATAATAATAATAAACCCGTGTTGGTCAGTGTCAATTTAGCTACTTTCCCACGACACTAGCGATATTAAGCATCTTGATTTGGTAGCTGGTGTGGGACGGTTCGCCGCAGTTCCAATTATCATCCGGGCTCGTTCGCCGCGGTAAGGCGAACCGTCACTTGCTGCGAAACGTCTTGCTCCCACCGGTACGGTACTTCCAAAATTACAGGCTTGCTATCACTCGCCAGGGAAAAAATCGACACCAAAATGACACGAAAGGTCTTAATATTGAAAGAGAAATTGGGCTAGAGGTCTTGAAATCGACAAACTAATGAGGCCGTCTTAAAATATCAAAACTAACGGGGCTAAACATGAGGAAGAAGGGAGTCTAAAAACACCACACATCCCCCCTTAAATCGACTCCTGATTCCCCGGAAAAACTATTCCTTCCTATGCGAGTGTCTACACACACACACACACTTTATCACCCTGTTTTCACAATCACACACACTTCATCACCATTTTTTCACACACATGTGACTACATATGTAGTCACACTTCACCCTGTTTACACACACATTCACTGTATCACTCTGTCCACATACCCATCCCGACACACACTTCATCACCCTGTCTACACACACACACACACACACACACAGAGTTCAATGAGTTCATCTCCCTGTCTACACGCTGCACGCACGCACACATAATGATGACACATTCATCACCCTGTCTTATTTCACACACACACTTCAAAAGTAAAACAAAAAACCGTGACCTACTAACGAAAGTACTCTCAATCTCAACACATATTTTTCTTACTTCATCTCCCTGTCTGCACACACACACACACACACACACCATACTGTACACACTCGTGACTCTTCACTACTAGGGGTGAGGGTAGGGGGGCTTCACATAAATGGACGAACTTGGAAAATTTAGCTACCGGTACAATATTTAAAAAATGGAAATGCTACTCCTACTACTCTGTGTGCTTTATGTAAACAATACTCCTTCCCATAGTATATTATGAGTGTTCCTACATAACCTATCTTGTCCACTGTCCAGACTTCACCTATTCAGTGTGCCAGTAGGTCACGTAACGCTAGCTATGACCCACACTATAACTTGTTGCCTAACCTACCTAGCCTAAGTTCAAAGTTCTTGACAGGTGAAGTGAAACACGAATTGTAACGGATATGATATACCGGTAGGCTACATGTCATATAATACCGAAATAGCCTAGGCCTATATACTGTATAGGCTATAGGGTGTCAAACTGTGACAATTAGTTTTTAAGACTGGAATGAATAGAAGACATAAGCCTACTGGAAAATATATACCGGTACATGAAGTTTTATCGTTTTGGCCATTTTATCACTTCCAAGGACATAGGCCTAGGCGAATGCTAGACTACTCGGCCCACGGGACAGCTCGGCCCCGTGTTAATTACGAGACAACTCGTAATTAACCTAACCTAACCTAACCTAACCTACACATTATGAATCGAGAGAACTAGCCTATGACATAATTATACAATAAACGAACATTGCGCCCACATTACACACAAGCCATAAACCCTCCACTTAGCTCTGCCCATCCTATATCCTGACTGGTCTCGTCAAATTTCCCCATAGCAAAACATGGGGCCGAGCTGTCTCAATTAATGGGCCGAGTTGTCCAAAAGTGGGCCGAGCTGTCCGAGCCGAGTTGTCCCATGGGCCGAGTCGTCCAGTCACCGCCTAGGCTAATAAGAATTTAAAGCATACATTTAACTGTAAGCTATAGGCCTACTTCGTAATGATGACTAAAGAGAAAGGAAAAGGTTTCTAGTTTTACAGCCTGATAATTTATATATATAAAGCTATTGAGCAGAATAAAGAGTTAATTGGAACCAAAGATCCCATAGGCTAGCCTAGAATGCCGGCTGATTCGGACCATGGCTGATTCGGCCCATATCGAGGCTGATTCGGACCATAGCATTGGCTGATTCGGCCCATAGCATTGGCTGATTCGGACCATTCAGTGGCTGATTCGGACCATTGTAATGTTTTGAACTATAAACTTATAAAATACACGACAATTCAACCACTATAAAAAAAAAACATCATTGGATTGGCGGGAACTTTTAATTGTCCTTGTCTCGCAACCATTAAATGGTTCAATTTGACCACTTGCGAGTTTTTAGGCTATAAGGAAGTTCGGCCTGTAACCATCGATATTAAACACAAATACGGTAATTATGTAGGTTTATTATGGATAAATAGTATGTTGAATTTGTTTTTTTATGTATTAATTACTGTACTAAAACCGTATTATAGCGAGTTATTCTGCTAAATATCGATGTCTACAGCTCCAACTTCCTTACATAATAAAACTCGCAAGTTGTGAATTGACGATTTATTTTCGATTTAGACTATGTGGTGTACAGACTGTTGAGGACAGGAATTTCTGACACTGACGAACCAGACGGGTTCAAATATCAATCCATCAAGCCATCGTTCATAGAACGAACTCCTGGATGAGAGAGTGCGCCAAAAACAACAACAACAATCTTGTTTTCTATATAAAGGGTTGATGACAAAGTGTCAGTCAGTACAACTTATTATTTAAGAAGCTTTATGTGGTGCAAGACGGCATTTTATCTTGGCCACGGGACAGCAGTTGTTATTATTAGGAAAAGCCAAGACTTGGTTTATTGACGGGACTTTTAAAGTAATCAAGTCTCCCATTTACCAACTCTTTGTCTATACACTCTTTTATCAAATCAGGGGATGACATGAAACAACTCCCATTGTGTTTTTGTGTGATGTCCGGGAAAGGAAGTAAAGATTACAAACCTGTTTTTAGGGCGATACTAGATATGCTTCCAGTGGATTATGCAGTGACTTAATTTGTAGTAGACTACGAAAACGGGCAACTTTAAGCATTAATCACAATCATAGTGTACAGTATATGTATATAAGCATTCCAGTTAGGTTTTATTGACAACTATATGTATTTAGGCTATAAGCAATTATTAATCAAAATCATACACAAAAATAATGTTTATTTATATCTACTCCTTCGATAAATAAATATATTATATAAACAGAATTATAGCCTACTATGTACGAAACCTAATAACAAGATTAATAAAACTACATTAAATCAAAATAATCATAATAATTTCATATGATAATGATCATGGTCCGAATGGGCCGAGTAAGCCTAGGACGAATATATTGTGGTCCGAATGAGCCTGGGCCGAGTAAGCCTGGGACGAATTAATGTGGTCCGAATCAGCCTGGGCCGAATCACCCATGGCTAATCAGCCGGCTACCGCTAGCCTACTAATGCTGCATTTTGTGTTACCACCACTGATAAGCCATTGGGATTTTGGCAGAAAATGCAAAAAATTATGGTTATACTGATGTTTTGGACCGACAGTTAACCCATCGATCAGTTTAGGCCTAATAGGTCCGGTAGAGCATATACATCATTGCTATATATGGCATTAAGAGCTGAAATGTATTATAAGGGAGAAAACAAAAAAAAAAACGCTAAAATACATGTATAGGCCTAGGCTACTGTAAAACAATAAGTTTTTCAGCCAGTACCCAACCAGTGGGGGTGTGGGGGCGGTAGCCCCCACCCATATACTAGGTTAGGTTAGGTTGTTAAGTTAGGCTAGGCTAATAGCCTAGCACATAAACAAAACAAAAAAAAATAAAACAAATAACCCAACCAGCGGGGGTGTGGGGGCAGCAGCCCCCACCCATATACTAGGTTAGGTTAGGTAAGGTTGTTAGGTTAGGCTAATAGCCTAGAACATTAAAAACAAAACAAAAAATATAACCCAACCAGCGGGGGTGTGGGGGCGGCAGCCCCCACCCATAATACTAGGATAGGTTAGGTAAGGTTGTTAGGTTACTGGTTAGGCTAATGTCTTCCCAAAGTTGACTATTTTTATAACATGAAATATTAGGCTACCCACTCCACCCCGTGAAATCCGAGCCAGCTTTCGTCAAAAGTTGGCTTGGGTATTCACAAAATTGGGTTGTATGGGTTTGCAATTTGGGAAAACCCGAGCCAAGTTTTGATACAAAACGCTATATTATTGTATTTTTACCCTTTTAACCCCTCATTTTCCCTGAACTTCATAGCCCTCCCCACTAGTGGGGGGCGTGTTTTTAGATTGTTGGATAATGGGTAAATACTCATTTCCGCTCCTCTTCAGTAAAAAACAACACTATATCTGAAGGAAAAATTACAAAAAACAAAATAAAACTTACTGAAATCGCTGTCGGTCCAAAAAGTCAGGTTTACCAAAATTATCAGTGATATCCGAGACATGTTTACATACAGTGTTCTCATCGTCCAGCATATTACTGCTTCATATTCATCAGCCAACTTAAAATAGCCCTATATAATATTTAATTATCACTAGAACAATACATTATACCATGTAGGAAGTCTTCTGGAGAAATAGGCCAAATTTAGACAAAAATGCAAGATAAACTAAATCACAAATGTATGCTAGAATAGCATTGACAAATCGCTAGCTAGTCACCAGACACTAAAAACTTGTATGTCACTAGAAAACATATGTTGAAGTATCTACAATAATCTTTAACAATCGAAATATCTCTCCAATTCCTTAAAATAGGGAAACTAACTTGAATATCGCTAGAATTCATCACATCTTGATGTCGCTAGATGGAAGTGATGTAAGTGATTCGCGGATTTAGCGGTAGCAGCTACATTGGCAACATCGTACCAAGAACCTTCATTCCGTTATAATGAACTTAGCCGGCGGTAGCAGCTACATTGGCAACATCGTACCAAGAACCTTCATTCCGTTATAATGAACAAGGTCAGATTTCGAAACTATTACAATTATTTCAAAGTTCAGAGATCATCAGATTGGTTTGGAAGTCGAAGTACACAATTTCAGTTCCATTAGTTTAACAAACATTTACATAATAAATGATAATATGCTACTTAGAGGGTTTAATAAAGAAGGATTACTCTCCCGATATCGTATAAGCGTACGCAAGCTGTTGTTCTTTTGTTTTGTTTTAAGAACATCAACAAACGCTTCGTATATTTAGGGTTCTTAGTTATACATTAGAACATATTTATAGTTTGCACACTCTTATAAGTATAAACACTTACTTGTTAAAGAGGAAATACACAAAAGCCCAATTTAGAATGATCGTGAATATCTTTATTTTGGCGTATGTTTGGGCTAATTTAAGACTACATTTAGATTGATAGAATTTTGGTTCAATGTTATTTTAATACCACAAATTTTGTTGATATATTTGAAGATAAATATTGAATCTATATGCTCTAAAGATCATAAGAAAATTTGTTATAACCCTCGGCAAAACATAATAAAAAAGTATGGTACTAAAATGTCTTTTTCGTAACAAGGTTGTCAATACGGTACTTTCAGTCATCGATAGCTCTAAAGATCATATGAAAATGGGTTTAATTCTAGTTTCGCTTTCACATCATACTCATAAATTTCTATAGCTACTTTAGAGTTGTCATAATTTATACCATACTTAATTCCTATATAGGATATGTCCAAAGCGGCGGAAATGCATTATAAGGAATTTATACCTACTGTAAAAAAAAAAAAAAAAAATCTTCCCATATGCGGCACCATAGCTATTACATAATACTAGGTTAGGTTAGGTAAGGTTGTTAGGTTAGGCTAATGTCGTTAATGTAGTTTATTATCATTATATTACGTCTTTTACCCAGCAATTTCCCTGATCTTCATAGTTGGTCGGGAAGCTATGCCTTTACAACGGCGCCTCCCTTTTGTCGCTGTGTACGTGAAACTAGAATTTTACCTGAAAATGTGTTAAACCCTCGGAAAAACCTAAACCAAACCTAATATAAAAGTATGGTACTAAAATTTAATTTTCGTAACAAGGTTGTCAATACGGTACTTTCCCGTTATCAATGTACAATCAAGCTGAAAATTGCAGAGTAGGCTAAACACCATAGACTTCATCGATTTTTCTTTCACCTTCGTATAGGCCCTAATCGACAGCCAATTTTTTTTTTTTTTTTTTATTAAGGGATTAGCCTAGCACTCAACCAGCGGGGGTGTGGGGGTGGTAGCCCCCACCCATAATACTAGGTTAGGTTAGGTAAGGTTGTTAGGTTAGGCTAATGTCTTTTCAAATCACTATTGGGGGGTGTGTCTCAACATCGATCGATAGGCCTAATGGAGAAAATAGGTTTTCCCGAGATTTCTAATTAATTACAAACACTATATATTGATGCAAATGACCTATTTTGTTTATAAAAAACACTCTGAAAATTCGTGGTATTAAAATAAAAAAATACGAATTTTGTAACACTCGCCAATGAAATATGATGACTTGCTTAGATATATACTTAACCCTTTCACGCATTTATGACGCAGAGGTTGCCAGATTAGCAATAAGAAATAGAGTTCTCTCATTATTATAATTACCTCTCCAAAATTAGTTGTCTGCCCACAGCTAACTCAAAGACAACTGCTGAGGTTGAAGTAACTAAACTAAAGGTTTCTAAATACCCCTGATGGTAACAAAGGCTTTAAAGTATCCCCAATAGGCTCAAAATCGCGGCATATGTCGGAGAGGGTTAAAGCCCGAATCGGCTCGACTTTAACCAGTTGTTTACTTACTCAACCCTGTGGAGGAGCAGGGTTGAGTTGGCTTGATATTGGACACCCTTTTATGGCATTTGGGTGTGAAATACGACACCATTTCCAGTCTATCGGAGATAATGATGGTAAAGGAAAATGCGGTATATGATTACTGTAGGGTTTAAGCCTATTGCCTAGGGTATCTTCAAGGGAGGTGTAGTTTATTTACCTTATTTCCGTAGTGTCCGAGGGTCGCCAATAGCTGCAGTGTAGCTTCTTGCCCTTGCTGTTGACCAAGAACTTAGTCTCCGGCCCTACACGACTCAGTATTCTGGTGGTGGAGGCGCTCCCGTCACAAGGCTGTACTTTGCTAGTCATCACGCCGACACTCAAGGGGCACTAACTTCACACGGCAATGTCCTAGTTTAACAGCACAACGATTATCTACAGACTTACTCGAGGTCGATTGTTCGTGATATTATTGTTATATTAGCCTATAGCCTGACAGTTGAAGGTGCTATGCATTTACGTTTGGTGTCGATATATTTGTGGTTCACTCGTCACTTTCGAAGATAAACAATCCTTTACACCACGAACTTGTGTTGGCTTCGCCAGAGTACTTCCAATGGGGTTACAAGCGAGATTTGTGATGCGAGAACGGCTGGTGCTACTGTATTAACGATTGATGTTAGTGTTGAGGCTAGACTGATTTCTCTCGTAAGTCATTAACCTTTAATTACGTCCAACAACACAACTTTCATAAGACTTTTCTGAGTACTTCCAAGTTAAGTACTCGTGAGACTTTGCTAATGCACTTCTAGTTGACGTTACTACGTCACGATATAGCGCCCATCCTTCTGAACATTGAGGGAAAGTTAAATATATGTAAAGCAAAGCGTGATTAGATGCAATGCATGCCAGTACGGGAGAGCTGAAATGAGCGCAACACCCTCTACCTTGGCAACCATACAAGTGTGCATCACCGGCGTCGAATAGTGACTGTGACTATAGCTGCGAGAATATTAAGTTATCGTACAGTGATTCATTTAGACTTCATATGATCACATGCATAAGTTTTCGGGTCCTTTAATGTTTTATTAATTCACACCCTGCATTACATTTCCTTGTTGGAGGCCACGTATGGTAATATTCTCGCCTGGCGGTGATCGTACGTCCGCCACAATCGGGCTCAGAGGACGCTATCTCCTTGACAACCGTACAGTCGGAGTCAAGAGTCATAATATTCTCCTCCCACTTTGAATTAGGTTATCTCATCAGATTTAAAACTATGGTACCACTTTAACACGTCTACTTGACTATAAAAGCTATCTGAAGATGTTTTTTTGTAGTTATTCCCTATTTAAATAAGAGATAAATGTGTGTGTTTGTTTATCGTGGTCGGAGTTGTGAGTGTAGGCTACCGCGACTTTTGATCTCGCCCGTACCTGACCGCTGACCCTTACATAATACAAGGGGAAATAGTAGGAAGTTAATTTCCGTTTGGGAGGCGTGGGGAGAATAATTGCTAAGTGCTATGTAGCAACTACCAGTGCTATAATATTGAGATTTTACACTATATCGATAAAATTATGAGTTTAAAGGGCTTCTATCAAAGTTATATATTTCAAGTAACCTACAATATGTGTATATTACATTTTATATAATGTTGAGTTTAGTGAATGAATTGATGGCTGAAGTAATGATTGAACATATAGTGAATAATGAATAGGAGGGGACGCTAGGTATAGGCTACATAATTAAAATAGACGTTTTTTTTAAGGGGAGGCAGACCATTTTTCTGGACCCCATTCTCCCTAATGTTTAGCCCCACTAGTTTTGATATTATAAGACGTTCGGGCCATTAGTTTGACGATTTTAACACCTTTCTCCCCATTTCTTTGTCAATTTTATGACCTTTCGTGCCATTTATGTGTCGATTTTTTTCCTGGAGAGCGATAGCGAGCCTGCAATTTTAAGAGGAAACGGCCTGCGGCCGGGAAAATTTTCTACCGAAAACTGTAGGCTACACATTTATCTGGAAGGGGGGTCTAGTGGGTGTTTTTCTAAGCTTGATGGAGGTCTAGGGAGGAAACTAAACAAATATATAAAAACATTAATTAATAGACCAAACAAACGGTCTGCCTCCCCTTAACATCAAAGTGTTCTATATTAATTAACTGATGTATCTATTAACCCGTACAGCCCCAGCGACGCACCTGATGCATCGGCGATGTATGTAACGCACAGCCCCAGAGACGCGCCTGGCGCGTCACCCTAATTGCGCCGACCGTAACCTCAGGTGTAGCCACTCAAGAGGGCTCAGATTTGTATGGGAACTTTTTTTTTTTTTTTTTTTTTTTTTTTTTTAAGAGACAATGAACGGAGGAAGGAAAAACACAGATAAAACAAAAAGGTCCATGTGCCTAAACTCATCCTCCATTCATAAAATGTTTGTAACAACTGGATTTAAACATTTGTAGATTGTAAGTTTGTGGAAAGCAATTCGAGGGAAGTGAATTCCAAAGAGTAGTAGCTCTGGGGATAAATGAATTCTGATAAGCAGAAGTTCTGCATTGTGGAGGAGAAAGTGTAAATTCATGGGCGCTCTCAGCTGCCCTAGTTCTACGGGGAAAGATGTGGAGAGGTGTACGTATCCCACGCAACCGTGCCGATGGTTGAAAACTCTCAAAGTCCACGTGCGTGCGCGTGAGTGCGCAATAACCTGTTTTTTTGGGATAATTGCCTTCAATTTTTTACTCTTGTAAAATACGTTTTCGGGGGCTCTGTAGGACCATTTTTTAAGATTTTTGAGCGGTTTTTGTGGTTTTTCCTTCATTCCTAACCCATTCGCTATTGTTTCTGGAATAAAACCATTTTTTGAAAACCGGCCGGGTTCTGGTGAACAAACATTACAAAACTAGCCGGGGCTGGACGGGTTAAGTATATGTTTCATCACTAGGACAAGCCTTTCACATCCTGTAACTCTTGCGAGACCCCAAGGAGTATTGCAGGCCAACATATGGTGTTAGGCACTGCACATAGAGACCCTATTGATACAGAGATCAGCCAACCTCCGCTATAGTGGTGCCAAAGGTGTCCTTAACCCCTTCTGTACCGGTGATATACTTTTAATTATATTTTGGCTACTGTTAGACGAGTATATTCAGTTTAAAAAGTGACTCCAGCCATTAACAGTCTTCCAACTATCTTACTTAACCCTTTTCACTACCTCCAGATCCTTCCTAAACTGAACAGAATCGTCTAAATATAGCTAGAAAAAATGTAAAAGACATCGCCGGTATAGAAGGGGTTAACCCCTTCTGTACCGACGACATCTTCTTCATTTGATTTCAGCTACACTTAGACGATTTTATGCAACTTAGAAAGGATAAATGGTTGCTAAGAGGATTAATTGAGATATATATATAGTTTGTCGCTTTTTAATGGGAAGACGTCCTTCCTAAGCTGAAGTAAATCGTCTAATAGTTGCCAGAATATAATACAAATTACATCACCGGTACAAAAGGTGTCTCTTTACATTCAAATATGTCCATCCCAATAGTAAACATTCTACAATACTGGTACAAGATATATTGCTTAACACTATCTGGTGCAACGTCTTGGGGGTTATTACGGTATTTTGTTTAATTATTATTGAGGGTTTTAATTGTTTTTGCCATTTCCGAACAATGTGTTTTTACTTTATCCCGGGACTTGGAAAAACGCCTCTCCAAACCCCCTTCAAAATAAAAAAAACGTCCCCCAGACCCTCTTCAAGCTAAATGTGTACATTTTTCGGTAGAAAAATGTCCCGACAAAAGGCCGGTTTCTCCCAAATTGCAGGCTCGCTATCGCTCGCCCAGGAAAAATCGACACCTTAATGGATTGAAGCATCATATTATAATCGCCAAACTAATGAGATGAAACGTCTTAAAATCTCTAAGCTAATGGAGTAAAACTGGGAGGCTCCAAATTGGCCCACCCTGCACCTAATAGGGTTAAGGGGGGGGAAAGGTTTATTTATCGGTCGATTTATTTATATATTTATTTCAGTGTCCTCCCTAGAACTCCATTAACCTTTGAAAAAACATCACCAGGATCCCTCTTCTAGATATATTTGTACATTTTTCGGTAGAAAAATGTTTTGCCTGAAGGCCGATTCCTCCTAAATTAAAGGCTCGCTATCGCTTGCCAGGAAAAAAAATCGACACCTAAAAGACACGAAAGGTCTCAATGTTGACAAATAAATGGGGTGAAAGGTCTCAAAATCGCCAAACTAATGGGGCGAAAGTCTTAAGAATTTCAAAATTCATGGGGAGAATGAGGTCCAGAGAAAAATACAAAAACCTCCCCTCAATTCATCCATTATGAGTCTTTGGGAGTCTACGATCAAAATTATATTGTATATATAATGTAGCCTACTGTATATGGGGACTACTATTGAACGCGTCAGATCCTCAGGGAATTAAGGGGAGGCAGTTGGTTTTTCGAGTCCTCCTCCCTCATGTTTAGCCCTATTAGTTATGAGATTACTAGACATTCGCCCCATTAGTTTGGCGATTTTCAGACCTCTTGCCCCATTTCTTTGCTAATATAAAGACCTTTCGTGCCATTTAGGTGTCGGTTTTTTCCTGGCGAGCGATAGCGAGCCTGTATTTGAAGAGGAATCGACCTTCGGCCGGGAAAATTTTCTACCGAAAAATGTACAAATTTATATCTAAGGGGTGTCTTGTGGGTGTTTATTTAATCTTGATAGAGGTTTAGAGAGCAAACTAAACCCCTTCCTTAAATGGCCAAGCTAATGGACAAATAGGGCGAATATCTTAAAATTTCAAAACTAATATATAAATGGCCAAACTAATGGACAAATAGGGCGAATATCTTAAAATTTCAAAACTAATATATAAATGGCCAAACTAATGGACAAATAGGGCGAATATCTTAAAATTTCAAAACTAATGGGGCTAAGCATGGGGGGAAAGGGGACCAGAAAAAAAATCCATCCCTCAATGTGTGTGTGTGTGTGATATAAGTGCTGCTCGAGAGCAAACATTTGTGAATATATTAGTTAGTCATTTATTGTCATTTTCTTTTAAGTGTACTTTATCAGAGAAAACGAGTTTCTGCACTAACAAAAATAATTTCAATTATAATTACAGTACTGTATTACAATTCTAAAATTATTATAACAGATTTATTCAATATATATATATATATTTATTAGTGGCCCCTCCATCATTGACGAACATGCCTATTACATAAGGCATCCTCTTCAAACACTAATCCGCCGTAGTTTGAATCTACCGCGCAGAGCATTCAAAATCTGAGGAGCCTTCATCATGAGCGCACGCGACCTCACTCATGGCTTCAGTCATTATGAATTGGGTTCTCACTACGAAAAAACTTCGTAAAAAAGAAAAAACAAAAAGAAAATAAGAATAACTATCCAATAAGCTTTCCATCATATCGTAGATGTACTTGTGTGGATCTTTGACCAGACGCTGATTCAGGCGTCATTCTTCCTTCTCTGCTCTGCGGTCAGCCGGCCCGGACGTGTCTCTCCACGCTCCGCTGGTTCCGCATTTGCTGCGTCCCTAGTGAGTTTTTTCTCATTTGTTTACTCCGGGATGTATCGAGTAAGGTTAGGATATGCGTAGCAGGAGTGTCCTAGGCTGGTTGCCCGCAGTGCAGTGTATTTTGGGTCGTGTGTTTGGGGCATCTATTTCGGATGTACCCTCGTGGTCCGGTTGTGGACAGGTGAACTTTTTCACAGTTAGCTAGCTTTGTGATGCAGGCGGCTTTCATTACGCGTTATTGCTTCCTTTTATCTTTCTGATGAGGTAGCGTATTTTTGCTGACGTTCCCAGCGTATTTTTCTTCACTTAGTGAAGTTTTTTCTGGGTCCCGAGTCAGTTCTTCCCTTTGCCGGAAGTATTTGCTACAGTGGTGTGTTGGCGGTAGTTCCTGTTGTGATATAATTCAGTGCTTTTTTTTTATATTCCCACATGTTAATGTTATCCGTCTGCCTAGGCCTAGCCAGCCTCTCGTAGCTTTACCACATATACAAGTGTTATTGATTTATTTTCTAAATATGTACTACTGTGTGATGTGTGTCCTGGTTTAGTTGTGTATTGGCTAATTCCACAGACTATTTATGTGTCCTGGGTTAGTTGTGTATTGGCTAATTCCACGGACTATGTTGGGCCCGGCGTTAGTTGTGTTTTGGCTACGCCTCGGTCCTGTGTTGCGTTCAGATGGTATCTGGACGGGGTGGGTTATTTCCGGCGGGTTTTTCTCGGTTACACCATGAAAAAACCCAGCTGGTTGCCGAGTTTTGGCCACGCGTGGTTTAAAAACAGGCTTGTTTCCCCGGCGAGTGGGTGTCTGTGGCTCCCCAGGACGGCGTCTCTGGGGTGCCTGTTTCAGGCTCCTTCTGATTCCCGGCGGGTTGGCTGTACCCATCTAACAGTGTTCATACGGACACGTGTTGTTTGTAGTTTTTTCGGTTTTGCAAAGCCAATATAAAACTATGCTGTTGTTGTATTTCCTCCCCGGCGATCTTTTACAAAGATATGGGGTTAGGAACAATTGGGGTTAACTTTTAAACTTTAAATCACCCGGCGGGTGCAACCTGGTAGGGTGGGATGACCGAATTTTCAAAATTCAGTTTAGTTGACCAGACAATTGAGGGATGCATTGTGTATCGCCTCCTTCAACATACGGCAATTTAAGGCACAATTGGGGTTAACGTTTTTTAAACTAATATTCACACACGGCGGGTGCTCCCTGGAAGGGTGGGAATAACGAATTTACAATTCAGTTAGTTAACCAGACAATTGAGGGATACGTTTTGTATCGCCGCCTTCAACATACGGCGATCTAAAAAGATACTTCAGGAGAAGTTAGATCTCGTATATTTGTCAGGCTTCCCAGTTTTTGATCTACGAGATAATTCGGGGGCCGGCGTCTTTTTTAGTTTTTTTTTTTTTCCAAAATTGAATCTTGAAACAAACACCACCGGAAAGACTTAATCAGTTATAAACGCCATGCTGGTCTTTATATATTATGTCAGAGGGTATTCATAAATCTTTTGGACAAATTAAGATATTCTGAAACCCCACCGCGTAGCGAGCTGAAGTCGTTGAGTATTACGTCTCGTTACCCGGCGGGTTATTTAACACTTGTGTGCGAACATGTTTGGGTTAACCTTATGAGCATTAATTCCTGGAAATTTTCTTTTTTTCCAGAGCTGGGTCCCGGCGGGTCTATGCAGAACCTGGAGTAATTATCCCACCAGTCTCTGTCATGGCTACCTTTGCCCCAGTTTTTGCTTTATGCATTACGCCCTCCTGTTCAGGTATCCCTATTTTTGCGCACACCCTTTGTATGAAATGTGTTAAAATGTCTCGTTTGGTGTAGGTTACCTTTCCGGCGTTTTTTTCTCGTTGCTCCGAGAACACCGTTTTTGTTTACCGAGTTTTAGTCAGGATGGCTCAAAATAGGTAAGTTACCCCGACGAGTTTGGTCGCTTGAGGGCTCATAAGAAATTGCGTTTTCTGTGGTCGAGCCTGGGAGCAGGCTTCCTGTGTTATTCATTGCTTTATGCATTACACCCTCCTGTAATGTATAGTTTAGTATGGGTTACCTTTCCGGCGTTTTTCTCGTTGCTCCGAGAACACCGTTTTTGTTTACCGAGTTTTAGTCAGGATGGCTAAAATAGGTAAGTTACCCCGACGAGTTTGGTCGCTTGAGGGCTCATCAGAAACTGCGTTTTCTATGGTCGAGCCTGGGATCAGGCTTCCTGAGTTATTCCCGTCGAGGGGGCTCCACTCAGTTTTCTAGGTGATCAGGCTGACACCTGTTGGCCTTGGTTTTCTCTGCTTTTCAAAGCCATTGAAACAATGCTGTCTGTTTGTTTGGTCTTTACCTCCCGGCGACCTTTTTACAAAGAGGTCTGGGGCAGGTATACTTGGTTTGACATTAATAATAATAATAATAATAATAATAATATTTATTCAGTTAGCAATTTACAGAGTTGGTACCACATAGTATGTTATAAATATGACATGTACCAGCCTTGCATAATTCCAACTAAGGATAGCCCAATAAGGCCGTTAGGCGTATTTCCATTGGGGTCCTTTTTTTTTTTTTTTTAAGAGACAATGAACGGAGGAAGGAAAAACACAGACAAAACAAAAAGGTCCATGTGCCTAAAGGCATCCTCCATTCATAAAATGTTTGTAACAACTGGATTTAAACATTTGTAGATTGTAAGTTTGTGGAAAGCAATTCGAGGGAAGTGAATTCCAAAGAGTAGTAGCTCTGAAACACTAAACACCTTGTATATAAAACCCGGCGGTTGTACCTTCGGGTGGTTATATTAACGGATTGGCGATTCGAGCTAATTTGCCAAACAATTGATTGATACAATAGGGTATCACGGCCTTCAAGACGGCGATCTATGAGGGCTTCTGGGAGAAGCCGGATTAGAGATTAAGATAGGCTTAGACTTTTTATGGGATAAAAAGATGCCTGAATCTTACTAGTGTTTCAAGTGTAAAGGGTTACTTGAAAGACTTCATCTTTAATAAAGATATGCTTCATCTTTATGAGGATTAAGAAGTTATGCTTAATTCTTTTGGACAGATAAAAGATATGCTAAAATTTTTAATAAGCCATTGACATGCCGTTTGTTTGTTTAGTCTTTCCCTCCCGGCGACCTTTTTACAAAGAGGTCTGGGGCAGGTACAATTGGTTTGACATTGCATATAAAACCCGGCGGTTGTACCTTTGGGTGGTTATATTACCTGATTTGCAATTCGCGATAATTTGCCAAACAATTGATTGATACAATAGGGTATCACAGCCTTCAAGACGGCGATCTATGAGGGCTTCTGGGTGACGCCAGATTCGAGATTAAGATAGGCTTAGACTTTTTATGGGATAAAAAGATGCCGGAATCTTACTATTGTTTCAAGTGTAAAGGGACACTTGAAAGACTTCATCTTTAATAAAGATATTCTTCATCTTTATGAGGATTCAGAAGATATGCTTAAATCTTCTGGACAGGTAAAGATATGCTGAAATCTTTAATATGATACTAAAGGACAACGAAAAGTAGTGGTGGAGTGCTACGGTTCGTTGACCGGCGGTTTTGAGGCACATATTTTGTACCGTTTTTTGGGTGTAACCCTATGAGCATTAATCCCCGGAAAATTCTCTTTCCAGGGCGGATTACCAGTGTTGCACCAGGTGACCGGGTAGTTCCCGGGGGCGGGGTAGTTTTCCCCCAGTCTCTATTGTGTCGGCACTTGAACCTCTCATTGCTGTATGTTCAACGCCGTTAAGCTCAGGTAGCCCTATCTTATTTTTATTTGTTAATGAAATAATTTAATAGCTGAATCATAATAAACATATATTTTCTATGATTATATTATGATAATATTGTGTTTATTTATAGTAATTTATTTTAATACAATTAAATATAAATTAAATTAATTAGTATACTTTATGATTTTGCTCACCAGCTCTGCTTTCAATGTGTTAATGAGCTATGGGAGCTTTTAATTATCATAAACCTTTACGGGACTCGGACGAGGGCTCCCGTTCAGGGAGTATACCAAGCTCGCAAGCGAGGGAAAGCCACAGCCAAGGTGTATGGCGATACTCACAGTCGTACCTCACCCGCCGGACGATAACGCCGGCAGGCGGACCTGACGCTCTGCTGACAGACGAGAACAGGTTGAGTTCCATTTATCTCTTTTCCGCCGCCAGACGCGTCTCTAATGTGCCACGTAGTCAACAAACTACAGGATTAGCGAGGCGTAGTCTCGCTAATCGCGCCCCTGTGGCCGGCGCAGTGTGGTACCAGCATTTGAACACGTGGTGCCCGCACCCAGTGTCCCTCCTGGTCGGGTTGTTCCACTTAGAACACAATTGGCAACCTAGAAACCTCGCGGACTTGTTCATTTTGGACATTCAGTAGGCCAAGTGGCTAGCACCTTATGGTAGCGACGTGACCAAGATATTCACGAATCAATATACCCAGTCTACAAAGTGACAGTTTCAATCGCATTGGAAAGCTTTTACGTCTCGGATTCTTAGAACAAAACAAACTGTGCCCTCGGTGGCGTTGGTTGTTTATTATTTAATTTATCTGTTCATGCAGAAACATTTATCTGAAAGTGATTGATGTGGGCAGGTTTTAAACTCCGCCCACCTCCCCGTCAGCTCAGGCCTACATGGTCTCTGGACAAAGCATCGTCGTTATTCTCGTTCCCGTATGTACCAAAGACTGCAGATTTTACAAAAGGGCAGTATTCCTTATGGCTTTGGCTACCGGGAACAGAGTATCTGAGCTGGCGGCGATGAGCAACGCACCTAATTGCCTCAGGTTTGATAGGCTTCATGAGTGTATTCACATTGCACCTTCCCCAGGATTCATAGCCGAGATGGAGCACAGTGAACATGTGTTTTCAGAGTTCACGGTGCCGGCGTTAAACAGGGGAAAGGTGCACCATCTTTTTTGCCCAGTGCAAGCTCTAACCAAATATTTAAGAGTGGCACCTCTAAATCACCAGGGTGCTTTATGGGTCGCAAGTCCGGGTGAACGATTGATGGAGCGTACACTGGCTTCTCTCTTGGTCGAGGACTTTAAAGAGAAGCATCCCGGCGTTGTGGGTAAAACCCACGATTTACGCAAGGGGACAGCCTCTTTAAGTTTCATTAATAATCTTTCGGTGGAAGTTATTACGTCCACACAGTTGTGGGCCTCTAATCAGGAGTTTTTGCCTCGATACCTTTCAGTAGCTCTGGACAAACCTTCCTTGCCATGTATAGCTTTACGGCAGAGGGTCTATAGTGGCCCTTTTAGTCACGTTTTGTTTAATTTCAAGAAAAAGGGGGGGGGGGGGGGAAGGGTGCAGTCAGTGTGACAGGACACCCTAGACCCCTCCGGAGTATGTGTTCGAAACATACGAGCTGTGATACTGGTTGTAGGCATTGTATTATAAAATTTCTCTGTAGTATTCATTGCAGGAAATTGTGCTAAAGGCCAATAGTAGTGTTACGACAATTCTTGTTGTAAGTAGCTTTGGCTGTGAAGTAATAGATTTTTGAGAAATCTCGGTAGTGGCAACTACGACTTTTATATATATATATATATATATATATATATATATATATATATATATACTTTTCAATGCCATTTTAATACACTATTATAGTTAAGCAGTTTGAGGCTTATCTGAAAGCACAACATTAATGCACACACAAACTATATATAGGCTATGTCACTCCCAGCAACTACTACTAATCATTGTTTGTCTGGACTCCATCAGAGAAAGACGCTTTTTAGTAAGCTCCCTCATCGCACACTACAGCGCACTTTTTAGACTGCTAATTTTCGATCAACGTAGCCTATTATTATAAGCTAATATATTTGTTCTTTAATGATGACTGCATATAACTACTTGGCGACCATGAGTGGTGTGGATAAGCTCATTCGTACCCAGGACGAGATCATGGCTGACACAGAGGTCCATGAATGGCTGGGTCGAGGTATGTCTGGGAGGACTTATCGGGTGACCTACAAGGGAGTTGAAGCCTGTATGAAGAAAGCTTGGAACGTCATGAGTGACGAATTCAAAGACGATTTCATGACGGAGGCCAAGGCTTTGTGCATAGTTGATGGTGCAGGTGGGGCACCTAAACTACTGGCTGCTAGTGAGGATGGCTCAGTGCTTATAATGGAGTACTGCGCCGGCATATACACTCTTTGCAAGTTCGCTGCTCAAGTTGGATCTAGCGAGGAGGACCGCACCAAAGTTGCCCAGAATGTCAAGCTCGCGGTTGAGGCTGTGCACAAGACCGGACACGCCCACGGGGACATCCACGATGAAAATATTATAGTGTGTGGTGGCCCGGGACAGTACCACGTTAGATTAATTGACTTTGGCCGCTGCAGAGAGTTGAACGAGGATGATATTGTAGACGAATTGGAGGAGGTTGAGAACTGGTTGATGGCGGTTAAAATTCTTTGACATCACTGGAAAATATTAGTTAAGGATGCTCTTTGCACTATGGCCATTATTCCTTAGAAGATAAAATGACGCTTTTTTCTGGTTATTATTGGATTATTTTATTCATATTAGAAAGGCTATATGGAAGTCAGAGGGTTAATAGAGATATGCTATACCCTTATAATTTCCACAGAACCTTCCTAAATTGTATAAAATCGTCTAATGATAGCCTGGACAAACTGTCAATATGTCATACTCTTCAAAGGGTTATTAGATGATATCAGACAGTTTACTACGAATATTTGGAAACAAAAAGGTATATTTATTAGTGGCCCCTCCATCATTGACGAACATGCCTATTACATAAGGCATCCTCTTCAAACACTAATCCGCCGTAGTTTGAATCTACCGCGCAGAGCATTTAAAATCTGAGGAGCCTTCATCATGAGCGCACGCGACCTCATTCATGGCTTCAGTCATTATGAATTGGGTTCTCACTACGAAAAAACTTCGTAAAAAATAAAAAACAAAAAGAAAATAAGAATAACTATCCAATAAGCTTTCCATCATATCGTAGATGTACTTGTGTGGATCTTTGACCAGACGCTGATTCAGGCGTCATTCTTCCTTCTCTGCTCTGCGGTCAGCCGGCCCGGACGTGTCTCTCCACGATCCGCTGGTTCCGCATTTGCTGTGTCCCTAGTGAGTTTTTTCTCATTTGTTTACTCCGGGATGTGGCACAATTGAAGCAAGTTCCTCGGAACAATTGCTGTGAAAATATCTGTAGAATAATGCAAGGGATGCAACGTTTCTTCGTATGGATAATGTAGGAAGGTCCTGTGTGATTGCAGGGTTATTGCTGATCACTCACACCTATTTCTCCTTCACACATAAGACCTACTCGTCAATAGATGTCAGTTTGTGCTCCCCTACAGTGGTGGACAGGTTCGGCTGGCTGGTCCTAGACGACTCTAACTCAAGCGACCATTACCCTATCCTTATAACAGCCCTGGATTTCCAGTCGCCTCCGATGCCTCCCAGGTATAACTTCAAGAAAACTGATTGGGGGGGCTTTTCACCTTCACACTAGGGATATCCCCCCTTTCGTACCCCGTGACCACAATACCTTGACTAATCACTTTGTAGCCTTTGTTCAATCTGCGGCAGACAAATCGATTCCCACCTTGAGGTCCGGTCCTATGAAACGCTGTGTCCCTTGGTGGAACGATGCTCTCCATACCTTGGTGCATCAGAAACGTGCCGTTGGTCGCCGACTTCATACGCTCACTTCCCGTTATCGTCGTTTGTCGGATATCTGCCCTGTCACCCCGGCCGTCCTCGCCCCACAGGTTACTATACTTCTTCACATCCTGTCACTTAACCTCGCTACAACTGGTTAACGCAAAGTTTCGGAAGGAAGTTAAGCGAGCAAAATCTGAGTCTTGGCAAGGTTATGTTTCATCCATCTCCTCCACCACTTCCATATGTGCGGTTTGGCATAAATTTGGGCGAATTAATGGTTCCCACTTCCACTCACCAAGGCACGCTTTGTTGGTAGGATGCCGTCGCGTTCATGATCCCGGCGTTATTGCCGATATCCTTGGTCGTCATCTTGCTGACGTCAGCAGTGTTGATGGCCTGGATGCGGCGTTTCGCGCGATCAAGGATATTGCTGAACGCCAACCTCTGGATTTTAGTACGGATACCTCTCACGTCTATAACTTACCATTCACTACCGCAGAATTTGACGCAGCTCTATCCTCTTGCACAACATCTGCCCCGGGCCCTGATGCTATCGGTTTCGATTTGCTAAAACAGCTTGCCCCACTTGCCATGTTGTATCTGTTACAGCTTTACAATAATTTATAGGCTTCTGGTACTTTTCCTGACTCCTGGCGTCACGCGATAGTTGTTGTTGTTGTTCCCCAAGCTGCCTGGCCGAACAGCCCCAAGGCCCCGAGCAAGGCCAAGGCCATAACTGAGCGCCCCCACAGAACCCTCCCTGCCTACCACAATAAAGCCTGGGTGACCGAAGCCACTCCATGGCGGGGAGCTGAGGAGGGTGCGGAAACGGCCGGGAAACCAAAGCCCCACCCAGGGCCCTGTGCCCCTCAGCAATTATGAATAGAAAGGTGAGGGGCAAAGGAAAAATGTGACACTTTGGCTTCCAATCTTGGTAGATTGGGAGGTCAATCCACGGAAGAGACACCGTCACTGAGATTTAGAAAATATATAAGTAAAAGGAACAGTCAGAGTAAGCTATGGGTATGGCAGAGATCGCTCAGTTCTCACTCTGATAGACCAGCCCATCACCACATGACTAGAACCCAATCCTCTCAGCATCAGCTAGGAAAGGCCCTAGAAAGCCGCCTTTGGCGGGGGGATAGCTCCCCTATTTCAACCCCTATTGGGGTTGGGCACCCGCGATAGTTGTTCCAATTGCTAAACCTGGTAAGGATCCTGGCCTGCCGACTAACTACCGACCCATTTCCCTTGTTTTTTAACCCAACATATTACAGAGATGCCAAGATATAGAGATGGGAAGCAGGGGAGTGTACTTGATTTAATTTTTAGCAATGAGGAGGATATAGTGGAACATGTCCTTACCTTAGGTTACCTTAGGTTGTGTTCGCCACTCTCCTAGCAGCACCGAGGAGTGCGTCGCCCCTCGTTGTGGTTTGTGATTTGGTGCAGCAGACTGTTTGAAGAGACAGCCCGCTCCCTTGCTAAGATGGGCTCGTCTGGCACTTTTTGCAGTTCGACATCGAGGGCTCTCTTGAAGTTGTCTAAAGAGACGCCCCTCATGTCTCTTACTCACCGTGGGAGTTTGTTGAAGAGACGTGGGCCTCTTTGTGATAACCAGCCCTCTCGCAGAGAGCCCATAGCACCCCTGTTATTCATCCGGGGGATATTGCATTCCCAGCCTCTCCTATCACTGAATTTCATGACTATCGGAGTACTGTATGTAGGTTTGGTACTAAACCCTCTGCGATTTTCCACGTGTATATTATTAGGTAACGTTCTCTTCTACGTTCCAGCGAGTACAGGTTCAGTGCTCTTAAACGATCCCAATAGTGTAGCTGTTTTACCGAACTTATATGCGAAGTGAAATTTCTTTGTACACTCTCTAAGTCATTTATTTCACCTGCTTTGTATGGGGATGTTAATACGCTACAGTATTCAAGCCGCAGTAGCACTAGAGATTTGAAGAGCGTTATCATAGGTAATTCACCTCGTGTTTTAAATGTACGCAGAATCCAACCCGTTAAACGTTTCGCAGCCGCAACTTTGACCTGGTTATGTTCTTTGAAACACATATTTTCAGACATTAACACCCCAAGGTCTTTCACACTGTCTTTCCGTTCTATTATGTGGTTAGATTCTGTTAGGTAGTTTGTGATCACTTTAACGCCATTATTTTCTCCGTACCTTATTAATTGGAATTTTTCTTCATTGAATTGCATGTTGTTTTCCCTGGTCCACTGGAACACTACATTTATGTCTTCCTGCAGCTGGCCCGTATCCTCTTGTGTGTTTACTATCTTGCTTAGTTTTGTGTCATCCGCAAAAGACGACACCGTACTGTGTCTTGTGTTGGTATCTATGTCGCAAATTAGAATGAGGAACAGAAGGGGTGCTAGCACTGTTCCTTGGGGCACTGAGCTTTTTACATCCGAAGGCTCAGATGTGACTTGGTTTACTGCTACTGATTGTTTCCGGTTTACGAGGAAATTATATATCCACCGTCCGATTTTCCCCGTTATACCTTTTGCTTTTAATTTGTGGGCTATTATACCATGGTCACATTTATCAAATGCCTTAGCAAAATCGGTGTAGATGACATCAACATTTTTCTTTTCTTCTAGCGCTTTAAGAATTTTGTCATAATGTTCCAAAAGTTGTGAGAGACATGATCTTCCTGCTCTGAACCCATGTTGACCGGTGTTGTGTAGTTCATTTGCCTCCATGAAAGCTGAGATTTTGCTTCGCAGGACTCGCTCGAAAACTTTAATGATGTGGGAGGTTAGAGCTACCGGGCGGTAGTTTTTTGGTAGTGCTTTACTCCCTCCTTTATGCAGTGGGGCAATTATTGCGTTTTTTAAGCTATCTGGTATTTCACCAGTGTCTAGACTCCTTCTCCACATTATAGCCAGGGGTTTTGAGAGGTTTGCCTTACATTTATTCATTAGGATCGAATTCCATGAGTCCGGGCCTGGTGCCGAGTGGGATGGCATGTTGGAAATGGCCTCTTCTATGTCTTTTGGACCGAAATCAATATCCAGCATCTGGGGGGCTTCCGTGGGGGAGGTTTCCATGAAAAATATATTTTGGTCTCTGATGGCTTTTGTTTCATCAGGCTCACTGAAGGCCATTTCATACTGCCGGCATAAGAGTTCGCTCATTTCCTTTTTGTCCCCTGTGAATGACCCATTCCCTTTGCTTAGTGGGCCGATGTTTGATGCTGATTTAGCCTTTAGTTTGGCATATGAAAAGAAGTACTTGGAATTTTCCTTTATACCTGCAATAGCTTTCCTCTCCTCTTCCATATGTCAATGTGGATAGCCCTATAGGTCGTAGTGACCATGCCTGTATAAGTTTTAGTTGGAATATTAAAACAGAGAGGGATGATAGAAGCAATAAAAAAATATACATGTATGACAGAGCAGATTATGAGCTGCTGAGAAGGTGTCTGGACATTGACTGGGGGGAATACTTGAACGGTGAAGACGCTGAAGGAATATGGAGGAAGTTTAGAGTCAAACTGGTGGATGTTATATCCAAATGTGTACCAGTAAGGGAATATAAGGATAAAACAAAATTGAGGAAAAGAACGAACCCAGAATTACCAATGAAAAGAAAGCTGTGGACTTTGATAAGAAGAAAGGAACGATTGTGGGATAGATTAAAAGTGTTAAAAAAGAACAGGGGGTCTAGTATAGAAGCTAAAGTAGTGGATTTGGAACGTAGACAGATAAACAATAAAATAAGGTGGGAGACAAGGAGTAAAGGAAAGGCAGAGAGAGATTGCAAGAAACGTGAAAGATAATCCAAAAATATTCTGGAAGTACATTCAGGAAAAGTTAACAAGAAGAGTAGGGATCCCAGAGCTGGTAGGGGGGTTGGATGATGGGAGTAGAGCGGAGACGGATAAGGAGAAAGCAGAGGTGCTGGGGAAATACTTTGGGGGGGGGGGTACTAACAGTAGAGTCGGATGATGCAGTGCCAAATATTCCTATCAAACAGGCACCTGCACTAGAACTAATAAGAGTTTTCCCATGCTAGAATAAGAAGGGCTATAGAAAAAATGAACAGAAGTAAGTCCCCGGGACCGGATGGGATACACCCAAGAATCATAAAGGAAGGAGGTGAGATGTTAGTAGAGCCATTGAAAATGTTATTTGAGGTATCGTTTAATACAGGACAAATCCCGATGGACTGGAGAGAGGCGAACATAACAGCTATATTTAAGAAGGGAAAGAGAAATGACCCAGGAAATTATAGACCAGTCAGTTTGACAAGTGTTGTGTGTAAACTAATGGAAACGGTAATTAGAGAAGGAATAATGGAGCATATGAAATCAAACCAACTTTTCAGTGGGAGACAGTTCGGATTCTTGCCAGGGAGGTCGACGGTACTACAGCTAATTAAGGTGGTAGATGATTGGATGCAAATTCTAGAGGATGGTGATGTAATAGATGTGGTATATTGTTATTTTATGAAGGCCTTCGATAAGGTCCCACATAAAAGGTTAATAGAGAAAGTTAGAAGCTATAATATAGGGGTGAAATGGATAGAAGCCTTCCTGAAAGATCGGAGACAGAGGGTGCTGGTGAATGGAATAGGCTCAGAGTGGAGGGAAATTACAAGTGGGGTTCCTCAGGGATCTGTGTTGGGACCACTACTGTTCGTTATATTTATCAACGACTTACCTGAAGTTATAACTAATGGAAGTGAGGTATACCTGTATGCGGATGACACTAAGCTGTATAGAAGAGTGAGGAGTAAGGAAGATGTGGGTTTGCTTCAAGGAGATGTGGAGGGCATGAAGGGATGGTCTGAGCATTAGTTAATGCCTTTTCATCTAAAAAAATGCAAGTACATGCGGATTGGGACAAGCAAGATAGACAAGGTAGGATACAGTAGCGATGGAGGAGGTGAATGCAGAAAAGGATATAGGAGTAGTGATAGACAATAAGTTAAATTTTTCAGAACATTTAGCGGAAAAGATAAACAAAGCCAATAGAATTGTAGGGCTGATAAGGAGGAAATTTGTGTCACTTGACGAAGAAATCTTCAGGAATCTCTATACAGCGCTGGTTAGGCTGCACCTGGAATATGCGAACCACGTGTGGGCTCCATATATGGTAAAGGATATAGAAGCAGTGGAGAAAGTGCAGAGGAGAGCTAGCAAGCTAGTACCAACGTTGAAGAACGCGGCCTATGAGCAGAGGTTGAGGACACTGGGGCTTCCGACACTGGCAAATAGGAGAAAGAGAGGGGATATGATAGAGACTTTTAAGATAGTGTCAGGAAAGTATGATTATAGGTTTGACTCCTGCAAGGAGATAAAGAAAACCTAATATTTAGTAGTGGCCCCGGAATCATTGACGATATGCCTATTACATAAGGCTACCTCTTCAAACGCCCATAAGCGCAGTTTGAAACTACCGCCGCAGAGCTCAGAGGAACCTTCATCATAAGCACACGCTAAATCACTCATGGATTCGTCTTTATGATTGGGTTCTCACTACGAAAAAACTTCGTAAAAATTAATAAATAAAAATCAATTAAGAATAACTATACATAAAGCTTTCCATTTCCGTGGATGTACTTTTTGTGGATTCTGGACCAGACGCTGAAACGCGCGTCATTCCATCTTCAACTGACATATCAAGTATAATAAAATCCTTAATACATCAACGAATGGGAAGGGGATGGTCTGGAGGGCCCCAATCGTCAATGATTCTGGGGCCACTACTAAATATTAGGTTTTCTTTATCACCTTGCAGGAGTCAAACCTATAATTTATTAGTGGCCCCTTCATCATTGACGATATGCCTGATATCTCAAGACTGGAGGGGGACATTCGTAATCATATCATAACCATTGCAAATAGTATAGGCAGATAAACAAACAACCACATAGTATTCTCACTATGATATTAGTATTGATATTGAGTATTGGTATTGATATTGGTTCAGGAGTAATTTATCGAGAGGCCTTCCCTAGTGGTTAAGGCCCCATTAATTGCTGTTTCCATTCACATATGCATAGCCTATGTGAGTTGCAGTTGGGATGTGTGTACATGCTTAGATTGATATGCAGGATACGAAGTTGCATAATAAATCGTAGGCAGTGTCCACCATTCTTTAACTGCCTTCGTGGTGTAATGCATAAGGTGTTGATATTCGGTGTGAGCGTCCTGGGTTCGAATCCACGGACTGCCACATGTGTTTGTAATATTTCATTAATCGATTTTAGGAGTAGAGTTGGTTGTGGATAGAACATAATAATTGATATTGGTTCAGGAGTAATTTATCGAGAGGCCTTCCCTAGTGGTTAAGGCCCCATTAATTGCTGTTTCCATTCACATATGCATAGCCTACGTGAGTTGCAGTTGGGATGTGTGTACATGCTTAGATTGATATGCAGGATTCGAAGTTGCATAATAAATCGTAGGCAGTGTCCACCATTCTTTAACTGCCTTCGTGGTGTAATGCATAAGGTGTTGATATTCGGTGTGAGCATCCTGGATTCGAATCCACGGACTGCCACATGTGTTTGTAATATTTCATTAATCGATTTTAGGAGTAGAGTTGGTTGTTGGATAGAACATAATAATTGATATTGGTTCAGAAGTAATTTATCGAGAGGCCTTCCCTAGTGGTTAAGGCCCCATTAATTGCTGTTTCCATTCACATATGCATAGCCTACGTGAGTTGCAGTTGGGATGTGTGTACATGCTTAGATTGATATGCAGGATTCGAAGTTGCATAATAAATCGTAGGCAGTGTCCACCATTCTTTAACTGCCTTCGTGGTGTAATGCATAAGGTGTTGATATTCGGTGTGAGCGTCCTGGGTTCGAATCCACGGACTGCCAAATGTGTTTGTAATATTTCATTTATCGATTTTAGGAGTAGAGTTGGTTGTTGGATAGAACATAATAATTGATATTGGTTCAGGAGTAATTTATCGAGAGGCCTTCCCTAGTGGTTAAGGCCCCATTAATTGCTGTTTCCATTCACATATGCATAGCCTACGTGAGTTGCAGTTGGGAGTGTGTACATGCTTAGATTGATATGCAGGATTCGAAGTTGCATAATAAATCGTAGGCAGTGTCCACCATTCTTTAACTGCCTTCGTGGTGTAATGCATAAGGTGTTGATATTCGGTGTGAGCGTCCTGGGTTCGAATCCACGGACTGCCACAGGTGTTTGTAATATTTCATTAATCGATTTTAGGAGTAGAGTTGGTTGTTGGATAGAACATAACACCGAATATCAACACCTTATGCATTACACCACGAAGGTAGTTAAAGAATGGTGGACACTGCCTACGATTTATTATGCAACTTCGAATCCTGCATATCAATCTAAGCATGTACACACATCCCAACTGCAACTCACGTAGGCTATGCATATGTGAATGGAAACAGCAATTAATGGGGCCTTAACCACTAGGGAAGGCCTCTCGATAAATTACTCCTGAACCAATATCAATTATTATGTTCTATCCAACAACCAACTCTACTCCTAAAATCGATTAATGAAATATTACAAACACATGTGGCAGTCCGTGGATTCGAACCCAGGACGCTCACACCGAATATCAACACCTTATGCATTACACCACGAAGGCAGTTAAAGAATGGTGGACACTGCCTACGATTTATTATGCAACTTCGAATCCTGCATCAATCTAAGCATGTACACACATCCCAACTGCAACTCACATAGGCTATGCATATGTGAATGGAAACAGCAATTAATGGGGCCTTAACCACTAGGGAAGGCCTCTCGATAAATTACTCCTGAACCAATATCAATACCAATACTCAATATCAATACTAATATCATAGTGAGAATACTATGTGGTTGTTTGTTTATCTGCCTATACTATTTGCAATGGTTATGATATGATTACGAATGTCCCCCTCCAGTCTTGAGATATCAGGCATATCGTCAATGATGAAGGGGCCACTAATAAATTATAGGTTTGACTCCTGCAAGGTGATAAAGAAAACCTAATATTTAGTAGTGGCCCCGGAATCATTGACGATTGGGGCCCTCCAGACCATCCCCTTCCCATTCGTTGATGTATTAAGGATTTTATTATACTTGATATGTCAGTTGAAGATGGAATGACGCACGTTTCAGCGTCTGGTCCAGAATCCACAAAAAGTACATCCACGGAAATGGAAAGCTTTATGTATAGTTATTCTTAATTGATTTTTATTTATTATTTTTACGAAGTTTTTTCGTAGTGAGAACCCAATCATAAAGACGAATCCATGAGTGATTTAGCGTGTGCTTATGATGAAGGTTCCTCTGAGCTCTGCGGCGGTAGTTTCAAACTGCGCTTATGGGCGTTTGAAGAGGTAGCCTTATGTAATAGGCATATCGTCAATGATTCCGGGGCCACTACTAAATATTAGGGTTTCTTTATCTCCTTGCAGGAGTCAAACCTATAATCATACTTTCCTGACACTATCTTAAAAGTCTCTATCATATCCCCTCTCTTTCTCCTATTTGCCAGTGTCCTCAACCTCTGCTCATAGGCCGCGTTCTTCAACGTTGGTACTAGCTTGCTAGCTCTCCTCTGCACTTTCTCCACTGCTTCTATATCCTTTACCATATATGGAGCCCACACGTGGTTCGCATATTCCAGGTGCAGCCTAACCAGCGCTGTATAGAGATTCCTGAAGATTTCTTCGTCAAGTGACACAAATTTCCTCCTTATCAGCCCTACAATTCTATTGGCTTTGTTTATCTTTTCCGCTAAATGTTCTGAGAAATTTAACTTATTGTCTATCACTACTCCTATATCCTTTTCTGCATTCACCTCCTCCATCGCTACTGTATCCTACCTTGTCTATCTTGCTTGTCCCAATCCGCATGTACTTGCATTTTTTTAGATGAAAAGGCATTAACTAATGCTCAGACCATCCCTTCATGCCCTCCACATCTCCTTGAAGCAAACCCACATCTTCCTTACTCCTCACTCTTCTATACAGCTTAGTGTCATCCGCATACAGGTATACCTCACTTCCATTAGTTATAACTTCAGGTAAGTCGTTGATAAATATAACGAACAGTAGTGGTCCCAACACAGATCCCTGAGGAACCCCACTTGTAATTTCCCTCCACTCCGAGCCTATTCCATTCACCAGCACCCTCTGTCTCCGATCTTTCAGGAAGGCTTCTATCCATTTCACCCCTATATTATAGCTTCTAACTTTCTCTATTAACCTTTTATGTGGGACCTTATCTAAGGCCTTCATAAAATCACAATATACCACGTCTATTACATCACCATCCTCTAGAATTTGCATCCAATCATCTACCACCTTAATTAGCTGTAGTACCGTCGACCTCCCTGGAAAGAATCCGAACTGTCTCCCACTGAAAAGTTGGTTTGATTTTATATGCTCCATTATTCCTTCTCTAATTACCGTTTCCATTAGTTTACACACAACACTTGTCAAACTGACTGGTCTATAATTTCCTGGGTCATTTCTCTTTCCCTTCTTAAATATAGCTGTTATGTTCGCCTCTCTCCAGTCCATCGGGATTTGTCCTGTATTAAACGATACTGAAATGCTGGGTGTGAAGGGAATTTCATGGTCTCCTGAAATATCCCCAGGCTACCTTTAGGATCAACTTTTCCTGGTACCTGGCGCGGGGTACGAACCTCTGAAGGGAATTTAACCCCCCTAAAAACCCACAGGTTTTGAGATGCCTTGGGTGGGGTTCGAACCCTGGTTAGTGACCCAACCATCACCACCAGGCCCGCGCGCTAACCCACTGTACTACCACGGACGTACTAAAAGTATAGCAACCTTAGTCCGATTTTTAAGAACCAGGTGATAGTCTCGTGGTGTTATCACGTGATGAGTTTATTGGACTTGCCATCTCCGACTATTTTACGCTATACCTGACGTCAACTCGGGTTAGTATTATTGTGGGTGCGGGACATTTTCGAGGGCATTACATTACATCCTTCTTTAACTGGGCTAGTCCCTAGCCTATTTTAAGGTCGTAAGGTATCGTAGCTGTATTACCTCAGCAATCTCAATATTGTTGGTATAGGGTTCGCGTGACGGGTGCTCCACGTAGCTACCTGGTCACGTATCCCACCGCTGCCACCAATGAAATGCTGGGTGTGAAGGGAATTTCATGGTCTCCTGAAATATCCCCAGGCTACCTTTAGGATCAACTTTTCCTGGTACCTGGCGCGGGGTACGAACCTCTGAAGGGAATTTAACCCCCCTAAAAACCCACAGGTTTTGAGATGCCTTGGGTGGGGTTCGAACCCTGGTTAGTGACCCAACCATCACCACCAGGCCCGCGCGCTAACCCACTGTACTACCACGGACGTACTAAAAGTATAGCAACCTTAGTCCGATTTTTAAGAACCAGGTGATAGTCTCGTGGTGTTATCACGTGATGAGTTTATTGGACTTGCCATCTCCGACTATTTTACGCTATACCTGACGTCAACTCGGGTTAGTATTATTGTGGGTGCGGGACATTTTCGAGGGCATTACATTACATCCTTCTTTAACTGGGCTAGTCCCTAGCCTATTTTAAGGTCGTAAGGTATCGTAGCTGTATTACCTCAGCAATCTCAATATTGTTGGTATAGGGTTCGCGTGACGGGTGCTCCACGTAGCTACCTGGTCACGTATCCCACCGCTGCCACCAATGAAATGCTGGGTGTGAAGGGAATTTCATGGTCTCCTGAAATATCCCCAGGCTACCTTTAGGATCAACTTTTCCTGGTACCTGGCGCGGGGTACGAACCTCTGAAGGGAATTTAACCCCCCTAAAAACCCACAGGTTTTGAGATGCCTTGGGTGGGGTTCGAACCCTGGTTAGTGACCCAACCATCACCACCAGGCCCGCGCGCTAACCCACTGTACTACCACGGACGTACTAAAAGTATAGCAACCTTAGTCCGATTTTTAAGAACCAGGTGATAGTCTCGTGGTGTTATCACGTGATGAGTTTATTGGACTTGCCATCTCCGACAATTTTACGCTATACCTGACGTCAACTCGGGTTAGTATTATTGTGGGTGCGGGACATTTTCGAGGGCATTACAGATACCTCAAATAACATTTTCAATGGCTCTACTAACATCTCACCTCCTTCCTTTATGATTCTTGGGTGTATCCCATCCGGTCCCGGGGACTTACTTCTGTTCATTTTTTCTATAGCCCTTCTTATTCTAGCATGGGAAAACTCTTATTAGTTCTAGTGCAGGTGCCTGTTTGATGGGAATATTTGGCACTGCATCATCCGACTCTACTGTTAGTACCCCCCCCAAAGTATTTCCCCAGCACCTCTGCTTTCTCCTTATCCGTCTCCGCTCTACTCCCATCATCCAACCCCCCTACCAGCTCTGGGATCCCTACTCTTCTTGTTAACTTTTTCTGAATGTACTTCCAGAATATTTTTGGATTATCTTTCACGTTTCTTGCAATCTCTCTCTGCCTTTCCTTTACTCCTTGTCTCCCACCTTATTTTATTGTTTATCTGTCTACGTTCCAAATCCACTACTTTAGCTTCTATACTAGACCCCCTGTTCTTTTTTAACACTTTTAATCTATCCCACAATCGTTCCTTTCTTCTTATCAAAGTCCACAGCTTTCTTTTCATTGGTAATTCTGGGTTCGTTCTTTTCCTCAATTTTGTTTTATCCTTATATTCCCTTACTGGTACACATTTGGATATAACATCCACCAGTTTGACTCTAAACTTCCTCCATATTCCTTCAGCGTCTTCACCGTTCAAGTATTCCCCCCAGTCAATGTCCAGACACCTTCTCAGCAGCTCATAATCTGCTCTGTCATACATGTATATTTTTTTATTGCTTCTATCATCCCTCTCTGTTTTAATATTCCAACTAAAACTTATACAGGCATGGTCACTACGACCTATAGGGCTATCCACATTGACATATGGAAGAGGAGAGGAAAGCTATTGCAGGTATAAAGGAAAATTCCAAGTACTTCTTTTCATATGCCAAACTAAAGGCTAAATCAGCATCAAACATCGGCCCACTAAGCAAAGGGAATGGGTCATTCACAGGGGACAAAAAGGAAATGAGCGAACTCTTATGCCGGCAGTATGAAATGGCCTTCAGTGAGCCTGATGAAACAAAAGCCATCAGAGACCAAAATATTTTTCATGGAAACCTCCCCCACGGAAGCCCCCCAGATGCTGGATATTGATTTCGGTCCAAAAGACATAGAAGAGGCCATTTCCAACATGCCATCCCACTCGGCACCAGGCCCGGACTCATGGAATTCGATCCTAATGAATAAATGTAAGGCAAACCTCTCAAAACCCCTGGCTATAATGTGGAGAAGGAGTCTAGACACTGGTGAAATACCAGATAGCTTAAAAAACGCAATAATTGCCCCACTGCATAAAGGAGGGAGTAAAGCACTACCAAAAAACTACCGCCCGGTAGCTCTAACCTCCCACATCATTAAAGTTTTCGAGCGAGTCCTGTGAAGCAAAATCTCAGCTTTCATGGAGGCAAATGAACTACACAACACCGGTCAACATGGGTTCAGAGCGGGAAGATCATATCTCTCACAACTTTTGGAACATTATGACAAAATTCTTAAAGCGCTAGAAGAAAAAAAAAATTTGATGTCATCTACACCGATTTTGCTAAGGCATTTGATAAATGTGACCATGGTATAATAGCCCACAAATTAAAAGCAAAAGGTATAACGGGGAAAATCGGACGGTGGATATATAATTTCCTCGTAAACCGGAAACAATCAGTAGCAGTAAACCAAGTCACATCTGAGCCTTCGGATGTAAAAAGCTCAGTGCCCCAAGGAACAGTGCTAGCACCCCTTCTGTTCCTCATTCTAATTTGCGACATAGATACCAACACAAGACACAGTACGGTGTCGTATTTTGCGGATGACACAAAACTAAGCAAGATAGTAAACACACAAGAGGACACGGGCCAGCTGCAGGAAGACCTAAATGTAGTGTTCCAGTGGACCAGGGAAAACAACATGCAATTCAATGAAGAAAAATTCCAATCAATAAGGTACGGAGAAAATAATGGCGTTAAAGTGATCACAAACTACCTAACAGAATCTAACCACATAATAGAACGGAAAGACAGTGTGAAAGACCTTGGGGTGTTAATGTCTGAAAATATGTGTTTCAAAGAACATAACCAGGTCAAAGTTGCGGCTGCGAAACGTTTAACGGGTTGGATTCTGCGTACATTTAAAACACGAGGTGAATTACCTATGATAACGCTCTTCAAATCTCTAGTGCTACCGCGGCTTGAATACTGTAGCGTATTAACATCCCCATACAAAGCAGGTGAAATAAATGACTTAGAGAGTGTACAAAGAAATTTCACTTCGCATACAAGTTCGGTAAAACAGCTACACTATTGGGATCGTTTAAGAGCACTGAACCTGTACTCGCTGGAACGTAGAAGAGAACGTTACCTAATAATATACACGTGGAAAATCGCAGAGGGTTTAGTACCAAACCTACATACAGTACTCCGATAGTCATGAAATTCAGTGATAGGAGAGGCTGGGGAATGCAATATCCCCCGGATGAATAACAGGGGTGCTATGGGCTCTCTGCGAGAGGGCTGGTTATCACAAAGAGGCCCACGTCTCTTCAACAAACTCCCACGGTGAGTAAGAGACATGAGGGGCGTCTCTTTAGACAACTTCAAGAGAGCCCTCGATGTCGAACTGCAAAAAGTGCCAGACGAGCCCATCTTAGCAAGTCTCTTCAAACAGTCTGCTGCACCAAATCACAAACCACAATGAGGGGCGACGCACTCCTCGGTGCTGCTAGGAGAGTGGCGAACACAACCTAAGGTAACCTAAGGTAAGGACATGTTCCACTATATCCTCCTCATTGCTAAAAATTAAATCAAGTACACTCCCCTGCTTCCCATCTCTATATCTTGGCATCTCTGTAATATGTTGGGTTAAAAAACAAGGGAAATGGGTCGGTAGTTAGTCGGCAGGCCAGGATCCTTACCAGGTTTAGCAATTGGAACAACTATCGCGGGTGCCCAACCCCAATAGGGGTTGAAATAGGGGAGCTATCCCCCCGCCAAAGGCGGCTTTCTAGGGCCTTTCCTAGCTGATGCTGAGAGGATTGGGTTCTAGTCATGTGGTGATGGGCTGGTCTATCAGAGTGAGAACTGAGCGATCTCTGCCATACCCATAGCTTACTCTGACTGTTCCTTTTACTTATATATTTTCTAAATCTCAGTGACGGTGTCTCTTCCGTGGATTGACCTCCCAATCTACCAAGATTGGAAGCCAAAGTGTCACATTTTTCCTTTGCCCCTCACCTTTCTATTCATAATTGCTGAGGGGCACAGGGCCCTGGGTGGGGCTTTGGTTTCCCGGCCGTTTCCGCACCCTCCTCAGCTCCCCGCCATGGAGTGGCTTCGGTCACCCAGGCTTTATTGTGGTAGGCAGGGAGGGTTCTGTGGGGGCGCTCAGTTATGGCCTTGGCCTTGCTCGGGGCCTTGGGGCTGTTCGGCCAGGCAGCTTGGGGAACAACAACTATCGCGTGACGCCAGGAGTCAGGAAAAGTACCAGAAGCCTATAAATTATTGTAAAGCTGTAACAGATACAACATGGCAAGTGGGGCAAGCTGTTTTAGCAAATCGAAACCGATAGCATCAGGGCCCGGGGCAGATGTTGTGAAAGAGGATAGAGCTGCGTCAAATTCTGCGGTAGTGAATGGTAAGTTATAGACGTGAGAGGTATCCGTACTAAAATCCAGAGGTTGGCGTTCAGCAATATCCTTGATCGCGCGAAACGCCGCATCCAGGCCATCAACACTGCTGACGTCAGCAAGATGACGACCAAGGATATCGGCAATAACGCCGGGATCATGAACGCGACGGCATCCTACCAACAAAGCGTGCCTTGGTGAGTGGAAGTGGGAACCATTAATTCGCCCAAATTTACGCCAAACCGAACATATGGAAGTGGTGGAGGAGATGGATGAAACATAACCTTGCCAAGACTCAGATTTTGCTCGCTTAACTTCCTTCCGAAACTTTGCGTTAACCAGTTGTAGCGAGGTTAAGTGACAGGATGTGAAGAAGTATAGTAACCTGTGGGGCGAGGACGGCCGGGGTGACAGGGCGGATATCCGACAAACGATGATAACGGGAAGTGAGCGTATGAAGTCGGCGACCAACGGCACGTTTCTGATGCACCAAGGTATGGAGAGCGTCGTTCCACCAAGGGACACAGCGTTTCATAGGACCGGACCTCAAGGTGGGAATCGATTTGTCTGCCGCAGATTGAACAAAGGCTACAAAGTGATCAGTCAAGGTATTGTGGTCACGGGGTACGAAAGGGGGGATATCCCTAGTGTGAAGGTGAAAAGCCCCCCCCCAATCAGTTTTCTTGAAGTTATACCTGGGAGGCATCGGAGGCGACTGGAAATCCAGGGCTGTTATAAGGATAGGGTAATGGTCGCTTGAGTTAGAGTCGTCTAGGACCAGCCAGCCGAACCTGTCCACCACTGTAGGGGAGCACAAACTGACATCTATTGACGAGTAGGTCTTATGTGTGAAGGAGAAATAGGTGTGAGTGATCAGCAATAACCCTGCAATCACACAGGACCTTCCTACATTATCCATACGAAGAAACGTTGCATCCCTTGCATTATTCTACAGATATTTTCACAGCAATTGTTCCGAGGAACTTGCTTCAATTGTGCCGCCTCTCCACATCTTTCCCCGTAAAACTAGGGCAGCTGAGAGCGCCCATGAATTTACACTTTCTCCTCCACAATGCAGGACTTCTGCTTATCAGAATTCATTTATCCCCAGAGCTACTACTCTTTGGAATTCACTTCCCTCGAATTGCTTTCCACAAACTTTCAATCTACAAATGTTTAAATCCAGTTGTTACAAACATTTTATGAATGGAGGATGCCTTTAGGCACATGGACCTTTTTGTTTTATCTGTGTTTTTTCCTTCCTCCGTTCATTGTCTCTTAAAAAAAAAAAAAAAAAAAAGTACCTTCCTCGTTAAGACAGCACAATGTATGATCAAGAAGTTGTGCCATGAGGGAACCAGGTCCATCTGCCACAAAGCATGTGGAATCCCAGGCAGGGCTGTGGGCACTCACATCTCCAACAAATAAAAGGGGGGAAGGGAACGTGTCAATGACAAGCTGAAGGCGGGATATATCATAGTGAAATGAAGGTTGGTTGTACACATTACAAATAGATAAATGACCATGGCCAGGGATGAAAAGCCGGACGGCAGAATATTGGAGATAGGTGGTACGGACTGGGAGAACATCATAAGTAAGTATGCACATGAATGGCTGAACCAAGTTCGTCATCCGGAGACAACGAACGACACGCCAAACGGTAATGGAGGATGGAGTCAGGACATTGCCCCAAGTGTTGGAGGCAAAGGCACATGGGAGAATAAACAGTAAGCAGACGTTGGACTTCTCCAAGGCCAAGCCGCGTGGAGAGTCCGTTAACGTTCCATTTCAGAATGTACGGTTGAAAAAATCACATTAGAGGTGTAAGATTGTCGAGGTTAACAGAACTAGCAGTTCTACGAAGCTGTTGGTATTGGCGTATATGAGAACCTGCGGTGGGACGGGACGGAACAGACCCTACTAGCGGGACGGTCGTCACGTCACTTTGAGACCCACGAAAGTGACAAGATTTAGACAAGGAGGCAATAAATGCTTCCTGTGTTGAGGTGGATTTGTCACGTCGGTGTCGTAAATGGTAGGCACAAAGGCAGTCAGAAGCGTGACCACCAGGGGGGTCAGAGGCATTCAGGCACCGGGTCATGAATTCACGGACGACAATAGACATAGTCGCCAAGTCTTTATCAGGGTTAGTTAGCCAAGTGCGAACGAAACAGGTATGGCAACCGCAAGAGGGAGGATGAGGATACTCTAACGAGGATGTAACAGTCAGAGCACATTTCTTGCAAACGCACCCAGTGGGGCAAGGAGAACGACACCGTGGCGTCGAGGGTCCGGCGGATGGGGCATGCGAAGTATCCATGACAGTGGGCAGAGGCACAGGCACAGCAGGTGGAGGTGGTCGAACATATGTGCGGGTGCGCCTGCGCTGCCGTTGCGGCAACGGTTCAGAAGAGGACAGAGATGGGGAGGAGGGACTGGAAGCCTTACGCTTCGACATCCGTATATGTCTATCAGGTGTTTGAGCCGAATCGGAAAGAACCATCTCAGCATCTGGAAGGCAGTTACCAGAGAGCAAGGCAAAGCGATTAGAGGTCACAGTATCGGCAGGCAGAAGCATAAGCTCCGGAGACACGGCGCGAAGGCGTATCGGAAGTCGTAGGTGGCGTAGGTGGTACGTCAGAGTCACGAGGTCTGAGTGACCGGAGGGTGGCCTGTCTATAGGAGTTCTGTTTGGCTGGATCATAGATCCCCCTCACCGCCAGTTCTCGTTTGGCTCGAGGGATGGTGAAGCCAGAACGGGATTTCAGTAGCTTAAGTTCAGTATTGTAAATATAGAATTCGCAACTTTTAGATCGAGCATGGTGATCACCACCGCAATTGATGTTGTTGTTGTTGTTGTTGTTCCCCAAGCTGCCTGGCCTAACAGCCCCAAGGCCCCGAGCAATTCCAAGGCCATAACCGAGCGCCCCCACAGAACCCTCCCTGCCGACCACAATAAAGCCTGGGTGACCGAAGCCACTCCATGGCGGGGAGCTGAGGAGGGTGCGGAAACGCCCGGGAAACCAAAGCCCCACCCAGGGCCCTGTGCCCCTCAGCAATTATGAAGAGAAAGTTGAGGGCAAGGGAAAAATGTGACGCTTTGGCTTCCAATCTGGTAGATTGGGAGGTCAATCCACGGAAAAGACGCCGTCACTTGAGATCTAGAAAATATATAAGTTAAAGGAACAGTCAGAGTAAGCTATGGGTATGGCAGAGATCGCTCAGCTCTCACTCTGATAGACCAGCCCATCACCACATGACTAGAACCCAATCCTCTCAGCATCAGCTAGGAAAGGCCCTAGAAAGCCGCCTTTGGCGGGGGGATAGCTCCCCTATTTCAACCCCTTTCGGGGTCGGGCACCCGCCCCCGCAATTGATGTAACGAGTATTGCCACAATTCCAGGTGGTCTCATGGTCCGTAGACCCACAAAAGGCACATATGGGGCGATTGGAGCAGACTTTGGTGGGATGTGTGAAGGAGGAACACTGTCGACATTAAAGGGGCGGAGGGACGTAAGGGCGAACCTCGCGACTCTCGCCCATGATAACAATTCTGTCAGGTAAGGTTTTCCCAGTGAACGTAAGGGTGGCCAACTTGAGTGATTGGCCAGAGCGGCGATTAAGGCGATCGTACAAGTCAAACTTAGTGCAGCAATGCCCATGTATTTGGAGGGATTCCAGCAGGGAATGCTCGTCAGGGGATATATCAGAATGCGGAAGTACAACAGTACCCTGGATAGAATTAAGGAACTCATGGGCAAGGTCGTGACCGGCACATCATCCAATGTTTTGAGCTTGAGAAAGGCACTAGATTGGCGATCAGTAGTGGCCTCAACAAGCCAACTACGGGAATCCTGAGGCCTTATTGTCATATCACGGGAAGGGTACGCACGGAGGAGTTTACATTCTAGATCCCAACGTTGGAACGGCGTAGCGGGGGTGATAACTAAATACCTAGGCCATGCATCTGCACCGAACAGGTCATCAAAACGAAGAATGGTAGGATCTGGGACACGGACAGGGCGTCGACGTTTAGTCCTGGGTACTGTATATGCATAAGGCTGGAGTGTAATAGCGGGCACATCACTGGCACCTCGATTCGGCTGAGCAGGCGAGTGGGAAGGAGAAGCTGTCACAATTGTGTTATGGGTATTGACAACCGAAGTACTGACTACCGGCGTGACAGTAGTAGATGTAGGAGAGTCAGATACGACAGGGCTTAAGGAACATTGAACAGTAGAGGGTGAAGGCGCACTCTGGGCCATGATTGTAGGTGGCTAAGGTGGTAGAATATCATCAGTGGGTAAAGAGGATTTCGGAGCGGGGGCCACGTCTGAGAGGGGATCCCCGGCACAGTTGGTTTCATGGGAAAGGTCCGGGACACAGTCCAAAGTCTCGCACAGGTCGGCATCGGAGTTGGCCAGTTTAGAATCCATAGAACATAGGTTATATTCATCTGGGCTAGATTCCACACCCACCACGGAGCCACAATTAGAGGACAGGATTACTGCCCCAGGAATTCTTACAGATATACACCCCGACCAACGCACCTTAAGGGCCGGCAGTTTGTCGATCGCAGACCCAGCACAAGGGTCAGGGTTTGGTATGAAAGTGTCCCCTCGCTTGAGCACGTTGGGTACCACAGTTCTACGGGTGAAGGGATTGCCGACCCACAACACCCTCCAACGAAACCAAAGAGTTAGTATGGCCATACGCCTCAGGGCAGACACTGTCCCCAAAGTAGGGGACAGAGAGGGGAAGAAGGGAAAGATGAAAAACAGAAAGGATGAGAAAAGAAAGTGCCCACTACAATTAGTTGGGGGCGGCAGGAAGGGCGGAAAGGTGGCCTGCACTCCCTTCCTGCCACCTCCGTCAGCCCCCGCACGTGTTCAAATGTGAAACCAACGAAGTAGGCATAGCGGGGGAACTAAAGGAATGAATGTCTTAAAATATAAAAACTAATACATACATACATACATACAATGGTTTATCATAATTTTCCATTACATGCATTGTAACGGCTCAGACGGGGTTGCTTTTCAGTAGTTGGAGTGTACTGTACAGTAGTACAACAAAGTCCTGCCACAGCACTGACCACAAAGTCATCACTGTGGCTGATGTTGGTATAGTGCTAATCGTGCCTCAGCAAGACTCAACAGAGTCCCCCTGCAGTATCTGCAACCACACCAGCCTTAACAGTGTTACAAGACAACACCATAACAAGACTCTACTGTATATTAGGCAATTTGGACTATAGAACAATAAAGTCTTGCCCCAACACTGCTCCAACATGCAAACACTGTTTCCGACACAGGTGTGGTGCCAAACAGTGCCCAGGTAAGACTCAGTCCCTTGTGGCACTTATCCGCACCCCACCAGCCTCGACAGTGCCATACCAAGACAGTGCTAAGAGTCTAAGATAAAGACTGTATTGAATAGTTGTTGTTGTTGTTGCATAGTTATGGCTGTTGGTCCACAAGTCTATTGCCATCCCCCCTATTAGTCGCCTTCAAGACGCCTTGTACGAAATGCAGTAGGATGCGCGAGGCATATTCTTTTTTTCCTCCACCATTAGATGAAGGCCCCCATACCTCCTATGGGTAAACATTAGGGAGAAAGGGGTCCAGAGAACCCCTTTGGGGCTTTAACACTATATATTAACTCAATACCTCTGTTACGACTAAATACTCTTTCTTGGTCTGCCCCTTGGTGCAGCTCCCTCTACATTCACAGACTTGCATCTTTTTCATCCATCCTCTCCACATGCCCAAACCATCTAAGCCTGCTTCTACACAGTTTGGCCCCACACATCTAACCGTTGTTTTTATTGTTACATTCCATTCTGTTGATATCCACTTTGACATGCCACATTTCTGAAACATTTTTTTTTTTTTAATTATATTAGTTTAACCAGACCACTGAGTTCCACAAAAAAACTCTCATAGGGCTGGCCCGAAGGATTTGATCAAGATGGACAACTAATCAAGTAAAGATAGATAGGGAAGGCCAGGAGGTGAACAAATCTAGGAAGGTGAAGACACGCAAACATTTCTCGCCATTTCATCAGTTCAGCCGGACCACATGAGCTCCACATCAGAGCTCTTATAGGGCAGGGCCGAAGGATGAGGCAAGAACTGCTACACTGCAGCAGCAACCAAGAAGTGATCAAGGGCGAAGAATGAAATATCAGGACTAAGGTATAAAAAAATCACAGCGAGATGCAAAAAATGCATTACCGAATGGAATCAAGTCAGCTCGGCTACATCAGCAACCGAAGAGACGAATCAGGTCAGGAGTCTACTACCTAGCCAGGCCAGGGAGACACGAGATATAGGTTGCCCGAGGACAAACGAATGGGACAGAATAAGAATAGAAGGGGAAAAACATAGAAAGAGAAATGGAAAAACTACTCAAAATTAATCAAGCTGACGACGAAAACTCGAGGGGAGAGAGGAAGGGAAATTACCACAACCATCCCCCATCAAGCCATAGTCGCCGGCCCCGAAGCCCCCCAACCGCGCCAAGGAGAGTAGTAACAGGGGGGTTCTGAAGCATAGGTCAATGCGCTTCTACCACATGAAGCGTACACCTTTCCCTGTAAGTGGAGTGAAAGTCTTCTCATGGTAAGTAATGGCAGCAATTCTCTGAACTTTCCCATGCTGCATCTAACTCTGCTGATAGTGGCAGCATCGACCACATATGCAGAGATAGTATCTCCATGTAGCAAAACTTATTTACCAGTAAATTACCAGTACCACAGTAATAAATATTTGAAGTCAACATCTTACTTTTGGAAAGAACAATATGTAATAAAGGTTAGTTGAAACATCAGGACTAATAATACAAGATAAATTTATAGGTGAAGATTTACAAGTTTCAAAAACTAAGACATTAGTTACTAGCATTGTTGCTTATATGAGCCAAGTTAGACTCTGACCATGCAATGGTTTATGGTCTATGTGAGATCATTCAAGCAATATATACAAACTTGACACCTTTCAAAAAATCCTGGCCTGCATTCCTCGACACACCCCAGCATTGTCTGTGGTAATGACTATAGTTGTGCCGTATTCCTAGCCAGTCAGTATGATACGCTGGTTGTCGTAATTACAATAAGACTACTGCAATATTGTTCCAGTACTATCATTGCAATTATAATACAGTAACTATACCCTATTCCAAGTTAGTAGACCAAATCTCTTGAACATTAACCTCTATAACTCACAAATAACCAGAGTAATCGAGCTAACATTTCCATAATTTGGGAAGGGTTAGCCTGGGAATAGGTGTGGAAATTTACAGCGCATTTGCTCCAGCCCTTTTTGAGTTATAGAAGTTAGGGTTCACGATATCTGGACTACCTATTTGGAACAGGGTATAGCATATCATACTGACTGTCAGTGTCTAGGGAATATGGTATAACTATAGTACTTACCCCCGACAATGATGGAATACGGAATAGAAATAGCCACCCAGCAGTTGGTACCCTTAGCATTTTGTAACTCAGGGAGGGCTGGAGCTAACAGGTTGTAAATGGCCCAACCTAATTACTAAACTTATTTTCAGCAATTCTTAGAAAATAACGGCCCACCTATATGTCACTAATATCAGCTGATTGACTTGCGCGACCATGATTATATAAACCTTTGTTAAGAATAAATAATGACTTCAAGACGAGACATTGAACACGGTTGCAAGAGCCAAACAGCTGGAATGATATTGTAAAACTTGCAAAATAAACAAACCAAAACAGGGACAAACAATATAAAGACAAAAGAACTTATCAAAATCACTATGTGGAAATAACGATTTAACAAAATAGACATACCTGTACAGTATAGGTGGGTCGTTATTTTCGCAGTCGCTGAAACCGAGTACAGTATAGTTGATTCCTCACAAATGGTAGAAATATCAGCTCGAATTCTGAAGTCCTATAAGAGGTTAAGGGTTACGGTTTCTAAACAGGTAATAATGAACAGACTATAGTTTATAAAAGACAATGCCTTAACCCCTTCCGTACCGCCGACGTATTTTGTACTTTATTGTAGCTACTATTAGACAATTTTATTCCGTTTAGAAAGGGCCTCCAGCAACTGACAGGCTTCGAACTATCTCGCTTAATCATTATTAGTACCACTGATCCTTCTTAAACTGCACAATATCGTCTAAATACAGTATAGCTACAATAAACTTAAAAGACCTCGGGGTACGGAAGGGGTTAACAAGGGTACATTTCACTGCAAGTTGGCTTTACAAAGCACTTAGAGTTTTGTGCGCTGTACACTATCATTAGTTGTATTTATAAACATTAAGGGAAGGATATTTGTTTTTTCTAGAGCCCCTTCTACCTCATGCTTAGCACCATTAGTAATTATTGTATATTGTAAGACATTTGTCCCATTAGTTCGATAATTTTAAGACCTTTCACCTCAATTCTCTGCCAATGTTAAAACTTTTCGTGTCATGATATTATTGTCAATTTTTTCCTGGCGAGCGATAGCGAGCCTGTAATTTAGCAGGTTGTTGTTGTTGTTCCCCTAGCTGCCTGGCCGAACAGCCCCAAGGCCCCGAGCAATTCCAAGGCCATAACCGAGTGCCCCCACAGAACCCTCCCTGCCGACCACAATAAAGCCTGGGTGACCGAAGCCACTCCATGGCGGGGAGCTGAGGAGGGTGCGGAAACGCCCGGGAAACCAAAGCCCCACCCCAGGGCCCTGTGCCCCTCAGCAATTATGAAGAGAAAGTTGAGGGGCAAGGGAAAAATGTGACGCTTTGGCTTCCAATCTTGGTAGATTGGGAGGTCAATCCACGGAAGAGACGCCGTCACTTGAGATCTAGAAAATATATAAGTTAAAGGAACAGTCAGAGTAAGCTATGGGTATGGCAGAGATTGCTCAGCTCTCACTCTGATAGACCAGCCCATCACCAGGTATCAGCCTTTGGCCGAGACATATTTCTACCGAAAAATGTACAAATTTATCCCGAAGGGGGGTCTTGGTGGTGATTATGTAAGCTTGATAGAGGTCTAGGGAACAAACTAAAAAATATTTATAATAATAAAAAACAAAATAAGACTAAAAAATGAAATAATCCCCCCTAATAAACAGGTTTCCAGATCAAGCACAAGAGGGAGAGGAGTGAAAGGTACAGCATGGTGGACAGAAGAGGTAAGAATAGCTGTGGAAGAAAAGAAGAAAGCATATAGAGAGTGGTTGGGTAGTAGAGGGAATGAAGATTTCGAGAGACAGAAACGAGCGAGGTACGTGGAGAGTAAGAGGGTAGTGAAGGAAAGTAAGAGAAGAGTAGATGAGGAATTTGGAAGGAATCTGAGTGTAAAATGGAGGGAGAGTAAGAAACTGTTCTGGAAAGAAGTCAAGAAAGTTAGGGAAGGTAGCAAGGGAAACAGAAACAGTAAGGGTGTGAAAGATAAGAATGGGAGAATGCTAGCCGAGAAGCAAGAGAGAGTCGAAAGATGGAGGGAGTACTTCAATGAGTTGCTAAATGTAAGGAATGAAGAGCCAGCAAACATAGCTGGATATGGTATGGAAGGGAGAAGAAGAGAAGTAGTGGAGGAGGAGGTGGGGATCAGGAGGTCAGAAGTGTGGGAAGCAATGAAAAGAGTGAAGTTGGGGAAAGCACCAGGAACAGATGGAGTGTGTGGGGAAATGTTGAGGTATGGTGGTGAGATAGTGATAGAATGGGTATGGAAAATGTGAAAACTAGCATGGGAGAAGGGGAGTGCACCCGATGACTGGAAGACTGGCATAATAGTCCCCCTATATAAGGGCAAAGGGGAAAGAGGAGTGTGTGGTAACCACTGAGGAATATGTCTTCTAAGTGTAGTAGGGAAGGTATACAGTAGGGTAGTGATTGAGAGAGTGAGAGTGAGAACGGAGAAATGGATAGGCGACGAGCAGGGAGGTTTTAGGAAGGGAAGAGGATGTGTAGATCAGATTTTTACCCTGAATTGTGTTGTGGAGAAATATCTGGAGAAGAAACAAAAGGTGTATGTTGCCTTTATGGACTTGGAGAAGGCCTATGACAGAGTGGATAGAGAAGGTTTGTGGAAAGTACTTAGAATATACGGACTAGAGGGCAAGTTGCTGAAAGCAGTGAAGAGCATGTATGAGGGTGCAAAGGCGGCAGTACGTGTGGAGAGTGAGCAGAGCGAGTTCTTTGACCTGAATGTTGGTTTGAAACAGGGGTGTGTGATGTCCCTGTGGTTGTTTACTGTATATATGGATGGAGTTATGAAAGAAATACTATCAAGAGCAGTGGATGTTGGTGTATCGCTGAAAAGGGAGGGAATTGAGTGGAAGCTACCTATACTGCTGTTTGCGGATGATACAGTTCTGATGAGTGATAATGAATGGGAGTTGCAGGGTCTGGTAAATGAGTTTGGAACAGTGTGCGAAAAACGGAATTTGAAGGTAAATGCGGGGAAGAGCAAGGTAATGGTCTTCGAAAGGGGTGAAGTCACAGAGTGTGAGGTGAAGCTGAACGGTCAGGCTATGGAGATCGTCAACTCTTTTAAGTATCTGGGCAGTGTGTTGAGTAAAGATGGGACTATGGATGAAGAAGTGCGGGAGAGGGTACAACAGGGGAAGAGGGTTGTAGGAACGCTAAAAGCAGTAACAAGAAATAGGGTGGTCAGTATGGAAGTGAAGAAGTCCTTGCATGACAGTGTGGTAATCCCGACACTGACTTACGGAAGCGAAGCATGGACGTTGGTTGAGAGACTCAGACCAAGAGTGAGAGCAGTGGAAATGAATTACTTAAGGAGTGCTTGCGGAGTTACATGGAGGGATAGACAGACTAATGAGAAAGTAAGAAGGAGGTGTGGTGTGGAGGTAGATGTGCTGGAAAGTGTGAAAAGGAACAACTTGAGATGGTTCGGCCATATGGAACGTATGGAAAGCGAGAGAATGACTAAGAGGGTGTACGAGAGTGAGGTGGAGGGACAGAGAGGGAGAGGTAGACCGAATGAGAGGTGGAAGGATGGAGTGAGGAAGTACATGAACGAAGGCGGTGCTGGTTGGGGGGAGGGGCGTCGACTGACTGGGGACAGAGGTGCATGGGGCGGTTCGTTCGTGGCCACCCCTTCGGGGATCACGGCGTCAGGCAATAGATAGATAGATAGATGAATTAAGTCTTCGTAAATCAAGTTGGTGTAAAGTGTAGCCTTGTCACATTACTATAAAAATTATTAATCTACTGCATATCATCCCTTACAAAATTCCTTGCTATAATTATCAACCAAAACGTTCAACAACCATATACTTCTTACTAAATTTGCCGTCCCAAAATTTTATCAATCAATGCATACATACGGTATACGTACATACAGTAGGCTACTATAGTTTATGCCATTTTCCATTACATACATTACTTTGTAACGGATCAGACAGGGTTGCCTTATTACAGTTGGAGTGTAAGACAATAAAGTCCCATCACACCACCATCCCATAATGTCATCACTTTGGCTGATGTTGGCATAGTGTTAACCATGCCTCAACAAGACTCAACAAAGTCTCACTGCAGCACCTGCAGCTGCAGTTTTTAACACCGTACACTCCCTTAATTGACAGGGCTAGGGTGTGCTCTTGTTACAGGGTCTTTCCTCGTCATTTGCCACGAATCACTCGACCTAGGTGTCCAAACTCTTGACATCTACCAATGGCACAGGGTGGGATCAAACTGCCGACCCTTTGATCAGCAGTCAGATGCGCTACCGACCATGCCACAGCCTGTGGCAGTATCTGGAAACCACACTAGCCTTAACAGTGGTACAATCAGACAGTATTGTACCATACTAAGAGTTTACTGTACATTAGGCAACTTGGATTTTATTCCAAGAAAATATCTTAATTAAATTATATTAAAGACTATTTGTCACGGAGGCTAACAAAAACGTACACGTTACATACAATTGGGATCCAACGAGGAAGATCATTAATTTGAGAGCAAGACAGTATCAAAACAATTGTGGATGTATTATGAAACAGACGAGTAGTCGATGAGCTCGATCACTAAACTGCATGAATATAATCACCTCATGGGAATACATAACAGTTTAAATAATAAAAACATAGTACGGTAACACCTCGATTTTCCGGCATTCAGGCATCCGGTAGCTTCAAACACGGAGGTTTAAAAAAAAAAAAAAAAAAAAAAAAAAAAATCATCATAACAAATAATAAATACATATATTAGGAAAAAACTACTTAACCCTCCAGCCCCGGCTATGTATTATATATATATTCCTCGAAAACCGGGTGTTTTGGCCGAAAAACGTCTAGGCTAGGCTACCGTATATTCGTTAATCAGACTGCTTCCCGCATTCCCGCGCATCCCCAAGCGTAGCTGTGTTATTTACCTGTAGAATGGCATTAAGTAGACCTCTCTAAGTCAACTGGTTGAGCTGTGATGATGATTTCATTGGAGATAACTTTATGGCCAAAACAGCCACTTTACACCACTTTTCGATACTTAACAACAACATACAGGCACACACGAACAAGCGACGCTCTCCTTCTTGTGGCCGGAGATGCGGAGCGTCGGTCCTGCCGGCTGTTGTTTACATGCGTCGGACCGACGCCTCGCACACCAAGCTCACAGGCTTTGACGTCATGGGTGTTTAAGAGCCCTTCCGGGTAGCTCGTGTATGCTTTTTTATGGGCGTTCAAGAGCCCTTCCGGGAACAGAGGGTTAAAAACACCAATAAGAAAAAAAAAAAATATATATAAAATAGTTTGTGGTTCTATGCGGGTAACGGCGATGTCAGTAGAACAAGCAACAACAACAACAAAAGCGCGGGAATAGGCCTACTCAGTCTCCCCGATCGATCCGTATATACTGTACAAACATTCTCATATCGGACATATACTCGATTCATCACTATCATGCCGAAGCTGAAGGCAAAGTCGGACAAAGTGAAAGCCAATAGTGACAAGAAGAAATGCAAGAGTGGTTCTGAGCCTGGAACAAAAAACACGAATATCCAAACGAATGGAGAGAGGTGGATGATATAACAGCATCGATCTCTACAACTGTGGATGAGTGGCAAGCATCCACCCCTTGCTGCCTCTCCCAAAGCATCCACCTCATAAATAAGTTTTAGATATTAAGTGACGAACCTTAGACAAACTAAAAAGAACAAAAACAGTTTGATATTAGTGTTTCGATTTGCTACTGTCAAAACTTTGAATGCGCTGCAGAACTCTCCCTCCCGATAAGGCCTAGCCTTTGCATACGACGATACGCATTACGCCGCCGACAACAGCAGCTTGACGCCTTTTCCAACTTCTACTGTATAAATTCTTATAAATTGGCGAGTTGAGAACATTACTATTAAAATGGTATAGTAATGTGTGTTTGTTTATTATATTAAGGCTGATAATACAGATAGCCATTAGGGGGTATTTTCTTGGGGTTTATGGGCATTTATAGGAGTAATTTTCAATCAACCGGACTTTTCAATTCACCGGAGGTTTCAAATCCCCCTGAGTGCCGGTAAATGGAGGTGCTACTGTATACTGCTTTGTTTGTAACCACCTCTTCAAGCTATTTAAAATTATTATGTTACCTCCACCAACTGACTTTACTCCTAAACTCAATTAAGGAAATCAACAAATACATGTGGCAGTCCAGGGATTCGAACCTAGGATGCTCACACCGAAATTCAGTTCATTTATCCATTGCACTACGAAGACAGTTAAAGAATGGTGGACAAGCCTACGATTTATTATGCAGTCTCGAATCCTGCATATCAATCTAAGCATGTACACAATTCCAACTGTGCTATCATAGGCTATGGATAGATGGATGGAAGGAATAATTAATGGGGCCTTAACCCTAAGGAAGGCCTCTCTATAATATGAGATATGGAGAGCAAGTGATAAGAATCTATAAAAATTGAGAGCTGTAGAGACAAGTTATTATGTTCTATCCAACAACCTTTTCAGAATGGCATCTGGTGTAAACCAGATAGATGGTAACAGGGAAGTATATGAATCTTCTGAAGTGGAAAAGCATACCATACTCTGGTAGTTGAATGTGGGAGTGGTTGAATTAATAAAGAGAATTATATTGAGGTAATTCAACCATGTGTAAAAATGTGTGAGGACATAATGCCAATAAAGATACACCGATGGGCGACACGCTAATCGGTGCCACTTACAGGTGGCGATCTCTATAACAGATAACAGATATGCCAGACGTGCGAAAGGGATATCTGGTTGTGGAAGATCATCAATGGTTTGGAAGAAAAAGAGGAGTAATTTATTAAAGAAAAACTTTGAAGTACAGTAGTAGAATTAGCATTATGGCATGGGGAAAGGAAGCATGTCTGGACAAAGTAGCCTGAAGGCTGAAGGCATTTCTACTATAACGATAAAAATAATAATAAAGTAGACGTGCCGTTTTGCCCAAAATCAAAACGGCATACCCAACTCTGCGATGGGTTACCATCATCACTATTAATACCATCATCAATCACAATCAACATAATCACTACTACTGCCATCATCACTACAACTGCCACAATCATCACGAGTACTGTCATCATCACCATTACTATGATCATCATCACTACTACAATTACAATTATCACTACTACTCTCACCATCATCACTGTCCATTGTCACTAGCATCTTAATCACTACTATCATCATTGATACTACAACTATCAACCATCATTACTAATATCATCACCACCATCTTACAATCATCATTACTACTGTTAACATCATCACTACTACTATAACCATCATCATTACTACTGTCACAAATATTACCATAATTTATTCTACTGTCACCATCATCACTACTACTGCCATCATCACCATTACTATGAACTTCATCACCACAACTATCGTCATCATCACTACAAATTTCACCATCCTCACTACTACTCACCATCATCACTAATACTCACACCATCGTCACTACCATCAACACTACTGTCATTATTATCACTACAACTATCATCATTACTTGTCACCATCATCACTACTATTATGAACATCATTACTACTACTGTCACCATCATATCTACTACTGTCATCATCATCACTACTGTTATCATCATCAATACAACTACAACCATCATCACTACAATTATCACCATTATCACTACTATCACCATAAATCCAAATATTACTACCATCACTTCTAACGCCAACTAAACTAACTTAACCTAGCAAATACGTAGCGAGATATTTTCGCTCCCAGAACGAATGCGTTCTTCACTAAGAACGCCATCATTGCTGGGGGGGGGGGTTTCCGGGAGGGTTGGTTGGGGGGGTCCGGGAGATGGGGGGGGGGGGCAAAACCATAATTTATTAGTGGCCCCTCCATCATTGACGATTATGCCTATTACATAAGGCACCCTCTTCAAACACTCGTTTACCGTAGTTTGAATCTACCGCGCAGAGCATAAAAAATTGAGGAGCCTTCATCATGAGCGCACGCAACCTCACTCATGGTTCGTCATTATGAAATTGGGTACTCACTACGAAAAAACTTCGTAAAAAATAACAAATAAAAAGAAAATAAGAATAACTATTCATAAGCTTTCCATAACTTTGTGGATGTACTTGTGTGGATCTTTAACCAGACGCTGACTTCAGGCGTCATTCTTCCTTCTCTGCTCTGCGCTCAACCTGCCCTGACGTGTCTCCCCACGCTCCGCTCGTTCCGCATTTGCTGCGTCCCTAGTGAGTTTTTTCTCATTTGTTTACTCTGGGATGTATCGAGTAAGGTTAGGATATACGTGGCAGGGGTGTCATGGGCGGGCTGCCCGCAGTTCAGTGTATTTTGGGTCGTGTGCTTGGGACGCCTATTTCGGGCGTACCCTCGTGGTCCCGGGGTGGACGCGTGAAACGTTTTCGCGGTTTAGCTAGCCAAGTTATTTAGTTGGCTTTAACTACGCGTGATTAGGCTTCTTTTTATCTGTCTGATTAAGTTGCCTTATTTGTTTGTTTTCTGACGTTCCTAGCGTATTTGTCTTCACTTAGTGAAGTTTTTTCTAGGTCCCGTGTCAGTGCTTCCCTCTCCCGGGTATATTTCTTCGAGGTGTGTTGGCTGCTGTTCCTGTTGTGATAATATTCAGTGCTTTTTGTTTTATTACCACATGTTTAAGCGATACTCCGTCTGCTTAGGCCTAGCCAGCCTCTCGTAGCTTTTTTACATGTACAAGTGTTATTGATTTATTGTATAAATATGTACTACTGTACTGTGTCATGTGTGTTCTGGATAAGTTGTGTATTGGCTTATTCCAGGCACTATTTGTGTACCTCCGATTGCTTCTGGTTGGTGTGGGTTACCGTTTCCGGCGGGTTTTCTCGATTGCTCCGTGAAAGCCCGGCTGGTTCTCAGATTGCGTCTGGTGGGTGTGGGTTGCCTTTTCCGGCGGGTTTTCTCGATTGCACCGAGAAAATCCGGCTGGTTGCCGAGTTTTAATCACGCGTGGTTAAAATAGGCTAGTTTCCCCCGGCGAGTGGTGGCTTGAGGGCTCTCCAGAACTGTGTCTCTGTAGTGGGGCCTGTGTTCAGGCTTACTATGTGTTTCCCGGCGGAAGGGCTTTACCCGGTTCAACTAGGGATTCATGCGGACACCTGTTGACGATAGTTTTTCCCGGTTTTGCAAAGCCGTTGAAAAACTGGGCTGTGTTGTTTTGAGTAGTCTTTCCACCCCGGCGATCTTTTGCAAAGAAGTGGGGATAGGAACAATTGGGGTTAACTTGTTTATTATTTTTCACCCGGCGGTAGAACCTCGGGAGGGTGGGAATCACGGATTTGCAATTCGGTAGGATTAGCCTAACAATTGAGGGATACATTTAGGTATCAAGACATTCAACTCACGGCGATCTAATGATTAAGATGGGCTTAACCTGGCTAACTGCGTTATAATAAGGAGGCCGGCGTCTTAGTATGGGTTCCCGGTGAACGTTATATCACAGGGAAGACTGCGTCACTTATAAAGAACTGCTCATCTTTATATCATGTCTGAGGATATTCTTAAATCTTTTGGACACGTAAAGTTATTTACAAATCTTTACATACGAACCTACAGGGTAACGAGAGGTAATGGTGGGGTATTACGTCTCGTTGCCCGGCGGCTCATTAACACTTGTGTTAGAACATTTTGGGGTAACCTTATGAGCATTAATTCCTGGAAATTTTCTTTTTCCAGGGCGGAGTTCCGGCGGGTCCACAGAGGACCAGGTGAAGCCCGGGGGGAGTTAGCTTTTAACCAGTCTCTGCCATGGCTGCTCTAGCCCCTGTTTTTGCTCTTTGCTCAACACCCTCATGTTCCGGAATCCCTATTTTTGCGCACACTCTGTGCATTCGTTGTGTCAAATGCTTAGACTGATCAAGGGGTTTGTGGGTCACAAAGAATTGTACCTTTTGTAGTCAGCTGGGTATTAAAGTATTACAGCACGACAATCTGGCCGCGGCGGTTGCATTACGCGAGGTTCAGACAACTTCTTACTAATTATGCGACTGCAGTGGCTCATAAAGCATTGCAGTGTGATAACGTAATTCTGTGGGACCGTTTGTTGGTTCAGTACCCCCCAATTAAACGTCCTCCTTCCCGAAGTAATGTCACTAAGCCGGCAGAGGCTGGACTGGTTAAAGAGCTTCTTGCCTCCCCCGGCACATCTAAGAGACCGCGAGAGCCGTCTCCCCCGGCGACAACTTCGGAATCAAGATCTAGGTCCAGGTCACGGTCTCCTCTCAGAAAGCAGACACATAGTCACTCGACTTCACCTTCGCGGAAGAAGAGCAAGACAGACAAGACCAAGGATAGTTCTAGTGATACATCAAAGTCGAGGCGGAGTCACAAGTCTTCTAAAAAAAGAGTCTTATGTACGAAAGTCCTCCCGGCGTTCGCCGGAGCCTCGAACCTCGCTTTCTGCCTCTACTCCCGACATGTCTCAAGTCCAATCTGACAGGTCGGAAGTGGAGTCAGAGACTGTGGTCGGGGATATTCCGGCGGACATAGTGTCCCCAAATAATATTCTCACTTTAGATTTAGAGGGTTCTCCCGGCAGTGATAACCCGCTAGAGGGCTCGAGTGAGGGCTCAGTCATTGGGGTGGGGCCTGGCTCACAAGTAAGTTCCGACCAAGGCCGGGGAGTTTGGAGGTACAGTAGGGTCCCGCATAAAACGAGTCTCGATTAAAACGACCGACCTAAAATATTAATATTTAATTTTCGATCAGAACGAATGTGATCACATAAAACGAGTCCGCCGCCAAAGTGGGGCAAATACAAGGAGTTTTCATATAGAGCGCCGAAATATCGTACAAAACGTACAAAATATCGTACGCTTTCATATAAAACGCCGAAATATCGTACAAAACGTACGAAATATCGTTCGCTTTGTACGAAAATTTTCGCTTACAGTGAACATTGACGATATTGCGCCACCAAAATGCTGTGTTCACATAAAACGAATTCACATAAAACGCCCTCGTTTATCGACCATAAACTCGTTTTATGTGAGACCCTACTGTACTCCCAGCCATGGCGGGACAGCTCTCTGCCGTCTCAGGCAACTCAGGTAGAGGCTGAAGTCCACCGGGACGCGGAGACACCGTCTTCCATCCCTGACTTAGCAAGGCAAGGGGCCCCAGCCTCGGCGGAATCCTCTCAGGAGGGACCGGAGGCAGGGGATGATGGGTCTATTATTTCTGAGGTGGGTAACGTAGATAACTCTCAGTATAGGGATATTTCACCTAATAGTTCTTCATCTGCTCAATTTGTCACGGCTGATGAGATTGATGGGTTATTAGCGAGTGCTTTACCTAAGTTTTTTGGCCAGCAACCGGAGCCTCCTATGGTTGGTCTGGGAGCTCCCACGCCAACATCGACTGTCCGACCTCTGGCTACTTCCGTTACTTTGACACAAACTCCGCTCACTCCCCTTGTATCACCTACTATTGTTACTAGGCCAACTTCGGCGGCACTAACTACTTCCAATGTGCGAGTAGTGGCAGACGTAAATCCTCCCCCATTAGACAAAGCCCCGATCAGGAAAGGGGTTATGCCTCTCTTATACGGGCCAGACGATTCGTGGGTATCACTGGTACCAACAAAGCCAGAGGCAGCACAGTCCACTATGTCAGGGGAGCTTCCGGTACCACAAGAGTGGGTAATCCAAGGAAATAAATCTAGGAAGTTAAGGGCTCTAGATATGCTGTAAATGTACTTGATGTTAGTATTAACACCTTATTAGCGGGCTAGGCGGTTTATTTATATGTACCGCCCAGCGGGGTGTTTTTAGCCAAAATAGGGCTGTTTACGTGATCATTTTCATGCCTAAATAAGACCCAGAGCGTAAAACAAGTATCTATCCCTGAAAGGGCATAAACAGAGCTTTCCAATGACACCATAACGATCCTTTTATGATGGCTAGTTTTCTTGCAACAACCGCGCAACGCGAGTGCAAAAAGCATGTAATTCGGCACTTTCCCCATACAATTCCGTATATAGCGAGGGAGGGAGGAGGTGGGATTCGTGTCAGTAGGTTCGCCGCGGTGGTCTGGAGCAGTCATACGCTCGCTACTCTCCTGCCACCACTTGTCTCTCTCTCTCAGCAACATTACGTGCTGAAATTGCCACACGACCTATGTCGAGCGCCGCCAGATAGTCCAGATTTATTATACTCGACTTATGTTGCGCCCCGACACTTAGGGGTTAAGGCCATCCCCAACTATTATCATCATAATTATTTTGTATATTCTTCTACACCTGCCCTACCCCCTGCGTCAGCTTCAAAACTGTTTTCGGACTGGACAAAACATGATGGGTTCAATGATATCAAAGTGCTGTCAGCTCTAACCCCTGAGGTGGGATTAAAGACATTTACTGACTCAGCCGCGAATCCAGTTTTGAAGGTGGAGCAATTGGGTTCGGGACCTTGGGTGGACTGGGAAGTCGAGGCGCAAAACTTTGCAACCACATTCACTTCTAAAGCTTCACACCAAATTCCACAAGAGAGCCATTCTTGGTTCTCTCTCCCAGTATACTCTGCTGGCGGAGTTCCCTCTGCTCCCTTTGCCTTTTTAGCTGCCCCTAAAATTAATCTATGCGAGCTTAAAGATCCATTCTCTATACCTTCCACTGCTCACCTAGACCGGGAGTTTAGGCTACGGGGTAAGGCGTACAGACTATTTTCTCAGTATATTGTTACGCAACAAGTAGCCAAATCTATGCTAAGATCTGCTCAGGCTATAGCGGACACAGAAGTTCGAAAGGCAATCGAACTATCTAGACGCTTACTTCTCCAAACTTCTATTCAGTCACTAGGAGATATACGCACGGCCTTGTTAGAGGCAGTGCGGGCAAGACAAGATCTAAGGATGTCTCTAGTCCGAAAGCTCCCGGATAGGATTGCTAATCAAATAGTAATGTCCCCAGTTCTAACTGCCTCTTTAATGTCCCCGGAGGTGTGGAGGACGGTGTTTAACATGGCTCAGGCTTTGAAGCACAGTTCCGCCCCGTCTCAGAACCCTGCTTTCACTTTTACCAAGCCCAAACCAGTCTCTAAAGCTCAGTCTGGTGGGGCGAAATCCTTTCATTTGCCTAAATCCTCTTCCACCCAAGGTCAGTACAGATACAAGCAAGGAAAGTCTTCAGGTACCCATAAAGGACAGAGGTAGCAAAGGCCGGGTCAGGGCCCGTCTCCAACCAAACCCGGCCAGTCGTCTAAACTTCCACCACCACCAAAAAACTAAGGTCTCCCTCACTCCCAGGGCCGATCTCCCGGCGAGTGGATCAGGGGGTAGTCCAGCCGGCGAACCCTTGTCTGCTAACTGGGTCGTTCCGGGCGAATCATCGCGCATGGCCTTTAAACACATGGGCGAGGATGGTGGCATGCAAAGGCATCACCTGGCAGTGGCTCCGGCGACCTCGCTTACGTCAGCCGACAAAGGCAAATTTTGTTTCATTAGAGGTGGAGTCACTGATCCAAGAGATGGTGGCCAAGAATGTTATCATCCCAGTCCCCCAAAATTACCCAGTTTTTACATCCAAACTTTTTCTGGTACCCAAAAGGGACAGTGTTCAGATGAGGCCGGTCGTAGACCTGTCTTATCTGAACCTCCATATTCACAACGTATCCTTCCGGATGCTGACAGTGAATCAGATCAGGCTAACACTTCCGCCGGAAGGGTGGATGTGTTCTTTAGACCTGACGGACGCGTATTGGCATGTCCCGGTAAACAAACGGTTTCAACGTTTTCTAGCGTTAAGAATCATGCATCAGACTTATGTCTTTCAGAGGATGCCGTTCGGTTTAAACCTAGCACCTCGCATATTCACGAAATTAGTCCGGCAAGCCCTGATGCCCTTGTTGCAACAAGGGATCAGGATTTTGTGGTATCTAGACGACTGGCTGGTGGTGGCGGAGATGGAACAATTATGCATAAGTCATGTCAACATAACATTATGCTATGTGATATCTGCATATGCCCCACAGGCTGGTTTACAGAAAGAGATAAAAGAGGACTTCTGGAATGACACCGTCAGTGTCATTTCAGGCCTCTCGGAGAACGAAATAACTATCGTGGGGGGGGACCTCAATGGTCACGTGGGAGCATCTGCAGATGGATACGAGGGGGTACATGGAGGAATTGGTTACGGAAGGAGAAATCTAGAAGGCGAATATATATTGGAGTCCTGCGTTGCACTCAACATGGTTGTGTGTAACACAAAGTTCAAGAAAAGACAGAGCCACCTGATCACATATAACTCTGGGGTCTCCAGTAGCCAGATAGATTACTTCTTGGTTAACAGGAAAGACTGGAAACTAGTTCGAGATGTAAAGGTCATCCCGAGCGAAGAATGTATCCCCCAGCATAAGCTGCTTGTGTGTGACATGAGCTTATACAGAGATCCTAAGCGCAAGAAGGTTTACATACCCAAAAGGAAAGTGTGGCTGCTGAAGGACAAGGAAGTTAGGGATAGGTTTCATAATGAACTGGAGGAAATGAATAGAAATAAGGAAGCTAGGCCTAACGATGTAAATAGCCAATGGAACTTTCTTAAGCATAGCCTTATCGCTGCCACTGACAAAGTCTGTGGGAAAACAAAGGGTCACCCCAGGAATAACACCTCTTGGTGGTGGAATGATGAGGTAGAACATGCTGTGAAAGAGAAAAGGAGATGCTTCAAAGCATGGAAGAAAGGAGGCAGCAGGGAGGAATACCAGGCAGCTAAACGAACTGCCAAAAGAGTTATTTACAATGCTAAAAATCGCATTAAGGACCTGGTCCTCGAACAAGTGTGTAACACTGACAATCCCAATGGGATCTTCAACCTAGCTAGGCGAGTTAAAAATGACAGTAGGGATATTATAGGTGAACAGTGTGTTAGAGATGATAATGGGAAGATTGTGTATGCAGAAAATGAAATTATTATGTTCCTTCCAACAACCAACAATACTCCTAAAATCGATTAATGAAATTTTACAAACACATGTGGCAGTCCGTGGACTCGAACCCAGGATGCTCACACCGAAAATCAACACCTTATACATCGCACCACGAAGACAGTTAAAGGTTGGTGGACACTGCCTACGATTTATTATGCAACTTCGAATCCTGCATATCAATCTAAGCATGTACACACATCCCAACTGCAACTCACGTAGGCTATGCATATGTGAATGGAAAGAGCAATTAATGGGGCCTTAACCACTTAGGGAAGTCCTCTCGATAAATTACTCCTGAACCAATATCAATTATTATGTTCCTTCCAACAACCAACAATACTCCTAAAATCGATTAATGAAATTTTACAAACACATGTGGCAGTCCGTGGACTCGAACCCAGGATGCTCACACCGAAAATCAACACCTTATACATCGCACCACGAAGACAGTTAAAGGTTGGTGGACACTGCCTACGATTTATTATGCAACTTCGAATCCTGCATATCAATCTAAGCATGTACACACATCCCAACTGCAACTCACGTAGGCTATGCATATGTGAATGGAAAGAGCAATTAATGGGGCCTTAACCACTTAGGGAAGTCCTCTCGATAAATTACTCCTGAACCAATATCAATTATCAGAGAAGCATGGAAGGTACACTATGAACGATTGCTAAATGTAGAGTTTGAATGGGATAAGGAACAGCTTAGTATCAAAAAACCAATATCTGGGACCCCTCCTTTGATAGCACCAGCTGTAGTGAGCGACGCAATCAATAAAATGAAGGACGGTAAAGCTCCAGGTTGCTCCGACATTGTCGCTGAGATGATAAAAGCCTCAGGGGAGATTGGTGTAAACTTAGTCACTGAGTTGATAAACACCATTATTAAAGATGAGAAAATCCCAGAGGATTGGCTCAAAAGTGTAATAGTAAATATATACAAAGGAAAAGGGGATGCGCTAGATAGAGGAAATTATAGGGGCCTGAAAATGCTTGACCAAATCATGAAGGTCTGTGAGAGAGTCCTTGAGGGTTTGATCAGGCAAAGCATCTCTATTGATGATATGCAGTTTGGTTTTATGCCAGGACGTGGTACAACCGATGCTATCTTCATAGTCAGGCAGATACAGGAAAGATACTTACTAAAAGGCAGGGATCTTTACTTTGTGTTTGTGGACCTGGAGAAGGCCTTTGATAGGGTACCTAGAGATGTTGTACAGTGGGCTATGAGGAAACTTGGTGTGGAAGAGTGGCTGGTGCGTGTGATAATGAAGATGTATGAGGATTCGCGAAGTTCGGTGAGGGTGAAGGTGGTACTGACTGTTGAGTTTGCAGTCCGTGTTGGAGTCCATCAGGGTTCAGTGTTAAGCCCCCTCCTCTTTATTATGGTCTTGGAGGCGCTGTCTAGAATTTTTAGAGGCGGACTCCCGTTGGAACTGTTTTATGCAGACGATTTAGTCCTAATAGCTGACAGTATGCAGGATGCTGAGGCCAAATTCAGAGAGTGGAGAGAGACATGGCGAGCAAGGGTTTAAGAGTCAATATTAACAAAACCAAGGTTATGCATTGTAGTTTGAGACGAGGCAATGTGGAAAAGAGCGGTGCATACCCATGTGCAGTGTGTGGAAAGGGAGTGGGCGTTAACTCAATTCAATGTAGCATCTGTCGATGTTGGGTACACCATGGGAGTAAGCGCTGTAGTAGAATAAAGGGGCCCCTGCCGAAGGATAAGTCAGAAATAGAGAAATTTGAGTGCGTAGTGTGCAAAGGCGAGCTTGTGTTAAGAGATGATCCTGTGGCTGTGAATTTTGGAAATGAGTCTTTGGAGCTGGTGAACAAGTTTTGTTACCTAGGAGATACCATCTCTGCCGGTGGTGGGGCTGAGGCTGCCACTGTTGCTAGAATTAGGTGTGGCTGGGGGAAGTTCAGAGAATTGATGCCAATCCTGACCATGAAAAGAATGCCTCTCCCCCTGAAGGGAAAGGTGTATGCCTCATGTGTTGGAAGTGCAATGACGTATGCCTCAGAAACATGGGCCGTTAAAGTAGAGGATGTCAACAGAATGGAGCGTAATGAGATGAGAATGGTGAGATGGATGTGTGGGGCCAGACTACAGGATAGAATAACAAATGTTGAGCTGAGGAGACGTTTAGGTATAAAGAGTATTAGCGAGGTGATGCGTACAAGTAGACTGGGATGGTATGGACATGTGGAGAGAATGGATGAACAAAATTGGGTGAAAAAATGCAGGTCTGTGATTGTGGAGGGAGCTGCACCAAGGGGTGGACCGAGGAAGACCTGGGATCGGACTATACGCGCCGATCTCAAATCCAAGAACTTGACAAGTGAAGCAGCCCTTAACAGGGTTGCCTGGAATGCCGCCATTAGGACAAGAGACTGAAACTGCACTTATGTGTGGAACACTCAGTCTTAAAATTTTATGTATGTTTTATGTATTAACTCATGTAAAAACTCTAGGATTCAAGGTAAACCTGGTAAAGTCAAACCTTGTTCCCTCACGAGTGGTTCAGTGGATAGGGCTGGTCTGGGGCACAGCTGCTCTCACTCTGAGTCAGAGTGTGGACAATCGGAACAGGTTTCGCAAGAAACTGTTTCTGTTTCTTCACAGTCTGACTACGACACGGAGAGTCTGGGAATCTCTGGTCGGCTCTCTCAACTGGATTCAACTAACTGTAAAGTTGGGCCGGTTGAAAGTCAAACGTTTAATTTTGGAGGGAAACAAATTTTTTCCACTATTGCCGGCGGAAACATTATGGCCCATCCCAAAATGAATACACACCTTACTAGCGGTCTGGGCGAAGAGGGAAACATTGCACTCAGTCATGTCTTGGACCTCTCCTCCGCCGACGGTATGGGTGGACACAGATGCGTCAGGCACGATAGGTTGGGGCTTTCAGTCAAACCAAGGGCACCAGGGTCAAGGGCTCTGGTCCCATTTAGAATCCTCCCACATAAATGTCAAAGAGTTACTAGTCCCCTTGTATTTCCTTCAGGCTCACGGCTTTTCTTTGCGGGGCAAATCGGTGGCCTTCAGGATGGACAATCTGAATGCAGTTCACTGCGTTCAGAAACAGGGGTCAACGCGATCTCGGAGGTTGCTAAACGTGTCAGAAAAGATTTTTGTACTAGCCGACAAGCTGGACATTCAGCTTCACGCTTCTTATCTCCCCGGCGTAGCGAACGTCTGGGCAGACGCTCTGTCAGAGACAGAGCACAACAGTAGAATGGGCGCTCAAGCAAAACATTTTCGACCTAATGATTGCGAAGCCTTACCGTCCACAAGTGGATCTATTTGCGTCCGAGGAGACTCACAAACTCCCGCTGTACCTAACCCGCCGGGGGGAGGACCCGACGCACTGGTGACGGACTGGAACATGTGGAGTTCCATTTATCTGTTTCCGCCGCCAGACGCTTCTCTAATGTGCCAAGTAGTAAACAAACTACAGGATTACCGGGGCGTCTTCTCATTAATCGCGCCCCTGTGGCCGGCGCAGGCGTGGTACCAGCAATTAAAGACGTGGTGCCCGAACCCGGTGTCGCTCCCGGTCGGGTATTTCCACTTAGACACGATTGGCAACCTAGAGACCTCGCTGACTTTTGCATTATGGACATTCAGGAGGCCAAATGGCTAGCTCCGTATGGTAGAACCGTGACCGATAAATTCATGAATCAATACACACAATCTACTAAGAGACAGTATCATTCGCATTGGCAGTCTTTTACTTCTTGGATACTCAGAACAGAAACAATCCGTGCCTTCGGTGGCTTTGGTTTTTAATTATTTAAACTATCTGTTTGAGCAGAAACAGCTATCAGTAGTAACGTTTAAAGAATCATTTAACAGCAATTAGGGTGCCATTCCTGGACCTTACGGGTCTAACCATACCACTAGCGGAGGAAACAGGCTTCATGAGGGCATGTTTTAAGCTCCGCCCACCTCCCCGTCAGCTCATGCCTACCTGGTCTCTGGACAAAGCGTTGTCATTACTTCATTCCGGCGTGGTACCAAAATACTGCAGATTTGACTTACTTTTAAAAAGGGCAGTATTCCTTATGGCTTTAGCTACCGGGAACAGGGTGTCTGAGCTGGCGGCGATGAGCAAACACACCTAATTGCATCAGGTTTGGTAGGCTCAATGATTGTATTCATATTGCTCCTTCCCCAGGGTTCATCGCCAAGAATGAACACAGTGATCACGTGTTTCAGAGTTCACAGTGCCGGCTTTGAAAAGGGGAAAGGTGCACCATAATTTATGTCCAGTGCAAGCACTTACCAAATATTTAAAGGTCGCACCTAGGAATCAACAAGGTGCTTTATGGGTATCTAGTACGGGTAAACGCGTTATGAAGCGTAAACTAGCTTCTCTCTTAGTTAACGTCATTCAGGAAAGTAATCCCGGCGTTGTGGGTAGAGCTCACGATTTACGCAAATGGGCGGCCTCTTTACGTTTCCTTAAGAATTTTTCTGTTGAGGACATAGCAGCCACGCACCTCTGGTCCTCTAATCATACTTTTTTGACTCGATACCTTTCAGTAGCTTTGGACAGGCCTTCCATGCCATGTATAGCTTTACGGCAGAGGGTCTAGGTGGCCTCTGGGTCACTTAATATTTAGATGAGGAAAAGAGAGGGGGGGGGGGGGTGCAGTCAGTGTATCATAGGACACCCTAGACCCCACCGGAGGACGTGTGCGAAGCTTACGAGCTGTGATACAGGGTGTAGGTGCTGTGATTTTAAAGAATTTTCTGTAGTATTCATTACAGGAAATTGTGCTAACGTCCAATCATAGTTCAAAGACAATGCTTGTTGTAAATAGTTTTGGCTGTGAAGCAATATAATTTTAAGTAAATCTTAGTAGTTGCGGCCGCAGCTGGTATGTGTAATGTAAGTACCTCTTTACGGTATATTTTTCAAATTATATCCAAGAGTTAATGGGGTTTATATGTGCACATGTAAACTTTGATGTTTTTTGTTTTTCACCACTTACTTTAAGTGGGGTGCCTTCTTAACTACCAGCTCTGTGTACAGTGTCTCGGAGTTAACTCCTTTTTGTCCAAGCAGGCTTCTTCGAAGCACGCTCCTGCTTGTCACCTTTTTTGTATATTTTTATGCTGTATAAAGTATTATGCACACAAATATATCTTTTTTACAAAGTATGAATACTATGTGGTTGTTTGATTATCTGCATTTGCTAGATTTATGATATGATTACGAATGTCCCCCTCCAGTCTTAGATATCAGGCATAATCATCAATGATGGAGGGGCCACTAATAAATTATAGGTTTGACTCCTGTAAGGAGATAAAGAAAACCTAATATTTAGTAGTGGCCCCGTAATCATTGACGACTGGGGCCCTCCCGACCATCCCCTTCCCATTCGTTGATGTATTAAGGATTTTGGTTTACTTGATATGTCAGTGAAGGAAGAATGACGCCTGAAGTCAGCATCTGGTTAAAGATCCACACAAGTACATCCACGAAGTTATGGAAAGCTTATGAATAGTTATTCTTATTTTCTTTTTATTTGTTATTTTTTACGAAGTTTTTTCGTAGTGAATACCCAATTTCATAATGACAAACCATGAGTGAGGTTGCGTGCGCTCATGATGAAGGCTCCTCAATTTTTTATGCTCTGCGCGATAGATTCAAACTACGGTAAACGAGTGTTTGAAGAGGGTGCCTTATGTAATAGGCATAATCGTCAATGATTACGGGGCCACTACTAAATATTAGGTTTTCTTTATCTCCTTACAGGAGTCAAACCTATATTTTGGACCTAAAATCATAACTATTGCATAAATTCAAAAAATCTTTTTTGACTGACTTTTGCATTCACGCAACAAATGTTTGTGTGAAATTTGGAGAAAATCCGTCCAACGGTCTAGGAGGAGTTCCGAGACAGACGGACGACGACGACGACGACGACAACGACGACGACGACAGACATTTTTTTCGTGTGGTACCCACTATACGGGGGGGGGGGGGGGGGGGGGGGGGATACCAAACTCTGATTACGCAGAGTTGATAATAATAATAATAATAATAATAATAACAATAATAATAATAATAATCATTATAAAAATAATAATAATCTAGTCATATTTTTCTCAAAAGTGCCAGTTTTTCCGGAGGAATTCAAGAGCGCTCGGAATGCATCACACCATAATTATGTTCCTTCCAACAACCAACTATACTCCTAAAATCGATTAATGAAATTTACAAACACATGTGGCAGTCCGTGGATTCGAATCCAGGATGCTCACACCGAAAATCAACACCTTATGCATCGCTCCACGAAGACAGTTTAAAGAATGGTGGACACTGCCTAGGATTTATTATGCAACTTCGAATCCTGCATATCAATCTAAGCATGTACACACATCCCAACTGCAACGCACGTAGGCTATGCATATGTGAATGGAATGAGCAATTAATGGAGCCTTAACCACTAGGGAAGTCCTCTCGATAAATTACCCCTGAACCAATATCATTATTATGTTCCTTCCAACAACCAACTACTAAAATCGATTAATGAAATTTACAAACACATGTGGCAGTCCGTGGATTCGAATCCAGGATGCTCACACCGAAAATCAACACCTTATGCATCGCACCACGAAGACAGTTTAAAGAATGGTGGACACTGCCTACGATTTATTATGCAACTTCGAATCCTGCATATCAATCTAAGCATGTACACACATCCCAACTGCAACTCACGTAGGCTATGCATATGTGAATGGAAAGAGCAATTAATGGGGCCTTAACCACTAGGGAAGTCCTCTCGATAAATTACCCCTGAACCAATATCAATTATTATGTTCCTTCCAACAACCAACTATACTCCTAAAATCGATTAATGAAATTTACAAACACTAATTAAGAGAAATGTAGCGTTGTATATACAGTATATATAAGCTGCAACCATGGAAATATCAGCAGCTAAAGCCTGTAATAATTTGTCACTGCCAATCAGAAAGTCATAACTTTTCTGGAAGAGAAAGATCTTACGCTGTTCCTTAAAAGATTAAACAGAGATCAAGTGTCTCATTAATAGCGGAAATTAGTTATACAACTTAGGAGTCATGTAAGAAAGACAGATTAGAAAACAAAAAAATAGAACAAAACAAATGGGGAATGGGCCTGAGCAAATAGACAGAATAGATAAATAAATAAAGAAGACTATGGCCATTCTTTAGCGAGGGTTTCCCAGGAGACAGCACGGCATGAGAGTCTCGATGATGAAGGAGATACAGTAGGGTCTCACATAAAACGAGTTTATGGTCGATAAACGAGGGCGTTTTATGCGATTTCGTTTTATGTGAACACAGCATTTAGGTGGCGCAATATCGTCAATGTTCACTGTAAGCGAAAATTTTCGTACAAAGCGAACGATATTTCGTACAAAGCGAACTATATTTCGTACAAAGCGAACGACATTTCATACAAAGCGACGATATTTCGTACAAAGCGAATTTTAGGTCGGTCGTTTTAATCGAGACTCGTTTTATGCGAACACGTTTTATGCGGGACCCTACTGTAAACACAAACAAATTTATTATGAGAGAGACTATCACAAATGTAAGGCAAAGTAAAATTACAGTAGATAAGGAAGTTTATTTGAAACTAAACGCAAGGTGAAGGACGATAAAGAGACATTTGAAAAGATAATAATGTTGTCCTTTCTATAACAGCGATAGTAGAGGTGTTCTCCATGGAGCTTTGTGCTGGCCAGGCGGCATGAATTTTTTGTTTTAATTGTTTTAAAAACTTTTATTTTTGTACTTAAAATGAATTGTAATTTTTTATATCATGTAATTCTGCTTTGCTATTTTGTGTTGAGACTTTAGTTAATGTTTTGTTTGTGTTCAGCATGCATTTTAAGTATAATACGTTGTAGAGCTTCATATTATAATTAAATCATTATTGTTTTAGTTGAGCAATCAAACAACATTGAGCTTTGTACAACTACACTAAAGGAGCCCTCACACAGTCAGGAGTGCAAGCTAGTGGGAGTCTAACAGGAGTCGCTAGAGTCACAAGGAGTCATCGATTTTCACCGCGAATAGGCCCGCGAGTCCGAATTTTCCCCTACTCCTAGTGACTCTAGCTCGCACTCCTGACTGTGTGAGGGCCCCTTAAGACAAGCAAACAGAAGTGACTTAAGCCGGTGTCACACGAGCCTTTTTTCCGGCAATTTTGATTTGGCATCTTCTGAAATAAAGTTATATATTATTTCAGTGTCCTAAAATCATATAAAGTTAGTGTAGTTGTCAATTCTAATGTGAAAATACCAAATAATAGTACAAGAAAAAACTTACTCATCAAATATTGCCAGAAAAAGCGCTTGTATGACACCGCCTCCTTTATTGTTTGTTCGGGTTAGTCACTCAAATGAACCCTCACTTTAACCCTCGTGGCCGGGCTGGTCCTCCAAAGGACGGAGGTCGTATCCGGGCGATCTGGCCGAAAAATGTCTAGGCCTAGGCTACCGTATTTTTATTTATTTTAACTGCTAGAAATTTCCCACGCATCTATAAATGTAGTGCGGTTTTCAATCTGTAGACTGGCGTAGAGTAAAGCTCTGTAAGTCAACTGGTTCAGTTGTGATGACGATTTCAGTGGAGCGAATTTTTCCGCGATGTTGACAATATCAGAGCTTTTCAGACACTAATTTCGTCTTACGTCACAACAATAACATTGATCCGACGTCTCCTTATTGTTTTCGGAGGTGCGGTGACGCAACGATCGGCTTTGTTTATATGCGTCGGACGCACGGCGTTCAGACCAAGCTTAATAGGCTTTCAAGCTTACGGATTTTAATAGGACACCCGGGTACCGGCCCATCTGCCGCGGTTACCTTTTAAAATGACAGCCGGGTAGGAAGGGTTAAGGGGGGATGGGCGTATTTATTTGCTCACTTAGTATCTTTAATTTATTTTAGTTTCCTCCCTAGACCTCCATCAAGCTTTAAAAAAAACCTGCCCAAGACCCTCCTTCAAGATAAATGAGTATATTTTTCGATAGAAAAATTTACCGGCCAAAGGCCGGTCTCTCTTAATTACAGGCTCGCTATCGCTCGCCAGTAAAAAATTGACATTTAAATTACACAAAAAGTCTTAGTAACAAAGAAATGGGGCGAAAGATCTTAAAAATCGCCAAACTAATGGGCCGAACGTCTTAAAATATGAAAACTAATTAGGCTAAACATGAGAAAGAAGGGGGACCAGAAAAATTACCCATCTCAACTTAAGGGGGGAGGGTTTTCTGGCCGTCAAACCAGATATTGTAATATTCTTGGTTTGAATAGTTTATTTACAGTTTGGATTATTGTGCATACTCCCAAACGATAAAGTAGAGGTAGGTTATGATAGTCCGTCGTTCATTCTAGGTTGGGCAGAAATCGTAACCTCTAACCTCTGTAACTCAAAAAGGGCTAGAGCAAATGAGCAGTCAATTTCCACACCTATTCCCTGGCCAATTCTTCCTATTTGGTATAAAAATTAGCTCGATTAATATAGTAATTTTTGAGTTACTGAGGTTAGAGGTTATGATTTCTGCCCAACCTAGAATAAACGGACTATACTAACCATGTAACCAAGCCTGTAATAATACTGAAACCATGTAGTATAGTTGTTCTTATACATGGAGATGTACGGTCGCGCTAATAAGTCATGTCCCAGCTGTCATTACGTTTGGCTCGCTCTGTGCTGTATTAATGTCTGTCAGATGATGAATAGGGTGGGTAGTGTAGGAACATGTTGGTATATCTCACTCAAAAAAAATAAAAATAAAGCAATATTGCTGGTACCAATTATTGATCAAAACATAATCAGTGCTGAGATATCACATATTAGCGTGACTGTACTGTACTGTATATGTACTGTATAGTATAATCCATCAGGAGTGGACTGCTCTAACCATTTCAATCAGATGACGTAAACAAATGTGAACGTCAGCTGCCTTTCTGGGGCTCATGAATTTAGTATCAAAATGTATCAAAGTTAATGTACATTTTGACACTGAATTTATTACTCTAGCTACTAATAGTTTACACTCCTACTGTTTCCGAATGTGCATAATAATTATTGGACCACCACATACATATTGACTAGTTTACCATATAACATATGTATGTATGTATACTCGGACACATACCCCACAGCTGGGATGGCCGACTTGAGACAGAGCCCATATAACAATAATAAATAATAATAATATGCTGGTATTTGGGCTGGTCCTATCCAGAGTGAGGTTTGGCATCCTCTACCCACCCTTAGCCATTTCTGTCTGTCTCTTTTACTGACCTACTTTTCCTTCTGGGGGCAGGAGGCTAGGAATCCTCCTCCCCTTGTAGAATTCACCTACTAGACGAGACAGAGTAAGGGGCGAGGGAACGCAAAAGTGGTCCATGACCCTAAGAATTGGAACTTTAAATGTTATTTCTGTTTCAAGTCAGACACCCCCAGCTATGGGGTATGTGCCTGAGTATATACATAGTACATACATACATACATACATACATTTTATTTGTCATGAGCGCCAATTCTCCAAGTGGATTTACGAGCGCTCACATTTTCCTATTATTTTTATTTTTTCCCTATACTGTACTGTACATGTAAGTTAACCGTCAAGATCCTATGATGTACAACAGTATGGTATGAACTAACAATGAACAAAGAGCTATTTATAGGGAGACTCTCAAAGCTTCAACCACCAAATGTCTCCCCATGCCATACTCTGTTCATGAAAGGTAGGCTAGAAAGTGTAACCCCTAACCTCTGTAACTCAAAATGGGCTAGACTCTTCCCAAATGGTGACAGTATTAGCTCGATTACTTGAGTTGTTTTTGAGTTACAGAGGTTAGGGGTCACAATTTCTGGCCTACCTATAATGAGCGGACTATAACAGCTACCGAGCGGCTGGGATCATTGACGATGGGGGTGACATCTGGGGGTCTTGATAGTTGTATCCCTTTTAGGTCCGGGGGTTGCCGTTTACTATTCAGAAATAGAATTATCTTAATCTCATAATTACCTCTCCAAAATTAGTTTTCTGCCCACAACTCGCTCAAAGACAACTGCAGAGGTTGAAGTAATTAAACTAAAGGTTTTCTAAACACCCCTAATGGTCACAAAGATTTTAAAGTATCAGGAAATAGACGCAATCGAGTCCTCGTGCGCTAAAGGGTTAATAGTCCGCCTATTACTTACTTAATGCCAAGAACACTGACCATATACAAGTACAGTATACAAAAAACAGGTCATGAAGTTTGTACATTCAGAGAGTGACTAGCACAAATGAATCATTGCGATCATTCGGAGTAAACAACTCAATGTTGGCGACCAGACAACTCAACTAATAGACCATTTTAACTGTATAAACTCAATCAATACTATTGGTGAGGTTAGGTTACAACTTTAAATTGGCACAGGTTTGTGTGGCCCTGATAGATTTGTCACTTGTTTTAGAGCCACCGGTTGAACTGTCTGGGAACCCTCAGCGTCCATTTAAGCTTAGACGTAAATTCCTCGGATAGTAAACTCGAATGGCATAACGATACACTTTCATAAATAAGACAGAAGAATGCTGTACAGTATAAATAAGATATACCCTAAACTTGAATAACTTATATCACAAAGTCAACAAAAAATATAATATTATAAATTTTCCCTTACATCAAAATTTCAATAAACAATATAAATAAGTGAATAACTTATAACAAAACAGTAACCAAAAATCATCTATGATGATATTTCAACAAACAGCACAATACTATATTATAGGTGTGACTCCTGCAAGGAGATAAGGAAAACCTAATATTTAGTAGTGGCCCCGTAATCATTGACGATTATGCCTATTACATAAGGCATCCTCTTCAAACACTCATTTACCGTAGTTTGAATCTACCGCGCAGAGCATAAAAAATTGAGGAGCCTTCATCATGAGCGCACGCAACCTCACTCATGGTTCGTCATTATGAAATTGGGTACTCACTACGAAAAAACTTCGTAAAAAATAAAAAATAAAAAGAAAATAAGAATAACTAATCATAAGCTTTCCATAACTTCGTGGATGTACTTGTGTGGATCTTTGACCAGACGCTGACCTCAGGCGTCATTCTTCCTTCACTGACATATCAAGTAAACCAAAATCCTTAATACACCAACGAATGGGAAGGGGATGGTCGGGAGGGCCCCAGTCGTCAATGATTACGGGGCCACTACTAAATATTAGGTTTTCCTTATCTCCTTGCAGGAGTCAAACCTATAATTTATCAGTGGCCCCTCCATCATTGACGATTATGCCTGATATCTAAGACTGGAGGGGGACATTCGTAATCATATCATAACTCTAGCAAATGCAGATAATCAAACAACCACATAGTATTCTTACTTTGTAAAAAATATATACATTTGTGCATAAACTTTATACATCATATATATACAAAAGGGGTACAAGCAGGAGCATGCTTCGAAGAAGCCTGCTTGATCAAAAAGGGTTAACTCTGAGATTCTGTACACAGATCTGCTAGTTAAGAAGGCACCCCACTTAAAGTAAGTGGTGAAAAATAAAAACTTATAAGTTTACATGTGCACATATAAACCCCATACGACTAGTGGATATAGTCCGAACAATATATCCAACATAAAATAAACTCCTGTACTTCCGCAGAAGTACTGAACTCTCGTACTTATGCATAAGTACTGACATCAAAAAGAAAAAACATAGTTGCAACTACAGAGATTTCTTAAAATTATATAGCTTCACAGCCAAAAACACTTACAACCAGAATTGTTGTTTTACTACTATTGTACTTTAGCACAATTTCCTGTAATGAATACTACAGAGAAATTCTATATCACAACACCTACACACAGTATCACAGCTCGTATGTTCCGTACACATACTCTGGCGGGGTCTAGAGTGTCCTATGTCACACTGACTGCACCCCCATCCCCCCTCTTTTCTTAATCTAAACCTTAAGTGACTTAAGAGGCCACCTAGACCCTCTGCCATAAAGCTATACATGGCATGGAAGGTCTGTCTAGAGCTACTGAAAGGTATTGAGTCAAAAATTTATGATTAGAGGACCATAGGTGCGTGGACGCAACGTCCTCAACAGAATAATTCCTAAGAAAAACGCAAAGAGGCTGCCAATTTGCGTAAATCGTGGGCTCTGCCCACGACGCCGGGATTACTCTCTCGATTGACTTCGACTAGGAGAGAAGCCATTTTACGTTTCCTTACACGTTTGCCCGTACTTGATACCCATAAAGCCCCCTGTTGAATCAGAGGTGCTACTCTCAAATATTTGGTTAGCGCTTGCACTGGACACAAATTATGGTGCACTTTACCCCGTTTCAACGCCGGCACCGTGAACTCTGAGAAAACATGTTCACTGTGTTCATTCTAGGCGATGAACCCTGGGGAAGGGGCAATATGAAGGCAATCATTTAGTCCACCCAACCTTATGCAATTAGGGGTGTTGCTCATCGCCGCCAGCTCAGACACCCTGTTACCAGTTGCCAAAGACATAAGGAACACAGCCTTTTTTTAATAGCAATTCAAAATCTTCCGTATTCTGATACAGACTCTTTGTCAAGAGACCAGGTAGGCATGAGCTGATGGGGAGGTGGGCGGAGTTTGAAGCATGCTCTCATGAAACCTGTTTCTTCCGCTTGTGGTATGGTTAGACCTGTAAGGTCAAAGAATGGCACCCTGATAGCCGTTAAGTGATTTTTAGATTCACTACAGATAGACGTTTCTGTTCAAAGAAATAGTTTAAATAATTAAAAACTAATGCCACCGAAGGTACTGTCTGTTCTGTTCTAACTATCCAAGAAGTAAAGGACTGCCAATGAGATTGATATTGCCTCTTGGTAGATTGTGTGTACTGATTCATAACTTTATCTGTCACGTTTCTACCATACGGCGTTAGCCACTTGGCCTCCTGAATGTCCATAAAGCAAAAATAAGCGAGGTCTTTAGGTTGCCAATCGTGTCTAAGTGGAAATACCCGACCGGGAGCGACACCGGGTTCGGGCACCACATTCTCAATTGCTGGTACCACCACTGCGCCGGCCACAGGGGCACAATTAACGAGACTACGCCTCGATAATCCTGTAGTTTGTTGACTACGTGGCACATTAGAGAAGCGTCTGGTGGCGTAAACAGATAAATGGAACTCCACCTGTTCCAATCCGTCGGGCCCCCCCCCGCCGGTGTTAATGTCCGGCGTGTGAGGTACCGAGGGCGTTTGTGATTCTCCTCTGATGCCAACAGATCCACTTGTGGATGGTAAGGCTCTGCAATCATTTGATCGAAAATGTTTTGCTTGAGTGCCCACTCTACTGTTGTGCTCTGTCTCCAAGACAGCGCGTCTGCCCAGACGTTTGCTACGCCTGGGAGATATGATGCATGAATGTGCAGCTTGTCGGCTAGCACAAAAATCTTTTCTGACGCGTCGAGCAACTTCCGAGACCTCGTTGACCCTTGTTTCTGAATGCAGTGAACTGCATTGAGATTGTCGAGGCCACCGACTTTTCCCGTAAAGTAGAGCCATGAACCTGAAGGAAATACAAGGGGACTAGTAACTCTTTTACATTTATGTGGAAGGTTTCTGAAGGGGACCAAAGCCCTTGACCCTGATGCCCGAGGTTTGACTGAAAGCCCCAACCTGACGCATCCGTATCCACCCATACCGTCGGCGGAGGAGAGGTCCATGACATGACCGAGTGCAACATTTCCCTCTTCGCCCAGACCGCTAGTAAGCTGTGTATTAATGTTGGGATAGGCCACAATTTTCCCGCCGGTAAGAGTGGGAAATATTGGTTGCCCTCCAAGATTAAACGTTCGACTTTTAACCGGCCCAACTTCACAGTTAGTTGAACCCAGTTGAGAGAACCGACTAGAGATTCCCAGAGTCTCTGTGTCGTAGTCAGACTGTGGAGAAACAGAAACAGTTTCTTGCGAAATCTGCTCCGATTGTCCACACTCTGACTCAGAGTGAGAGATGCTGTGTCCCAGACCAGCCCTATCCACTGAATTACTCGCGAGGGAACAAGGTTTGACATTACGTAATGGTGACATGAGTGTTGCATAACTTTTTCGTCTCTGCAACCACCAGCCAGTCGCCCAGATACCACAAGATCCTGATCCCTTGTTCTAAAATGGGCATCAGGGCTTGCCGGACTAATATTGTGAATATGCGTGGCGCTAGGTTCAACCCAAACGGCATCCTTTGAAAGACATAAGCCTGACGCCTTATTCGTAATGCCAGAAATTGTTTAAATCTCTTGTTTACCGGGACATGCCAATACACGTATGTCAGGTCTAATGAACACATCCACCCTCCCGGCGGAAGTGTGCGCCTGATTTGATTCACTGTCAGCATCCTGAAGGACACGTTGTGAATGTGGAGATTCAAATAAGACAGGTCTATGACCGGTCTCATCTGAATACTGTCCCTCTTAGTTTTTTGCAGGTGGTGGTGTACCCTTGGACGACTGGCCGGGTTTGGCTGGAGGCGGGCCCTGACCTGGTCGGTGGCGAAACTTGTGGCCTTTACCTGAGAAATTACCCTGTTTATACCTGAACTGAGCCTGACCCTGGGTGGAAGGGGACTTTGGCTGATGAAAAGGCTTAGACCCGCTAGCTTGAGCTCTCGAAACTGGTTTGGTTTTAGGGAAAGTGAAGGTAGGTTTCTTAGGCTGAGAGGGACTTTGCTTTTGAATGCTTGTGCCATATTGAAAACAGTCTTCCAAACTGCTGGTGAAATCAAAGAAGGAGTTAGAACTGGAGACAGAACTACTTGGCTTGCAAAACGGTCAGGAAGTCTCTTCACTAAGAACATCCTCAGACCTGCCTTGCTCGAACTGCCTCTAATAAGGCCGTCCAAATATCTCCTAAAGACTGAATGGAAGTCTGGAGAAGCAAGCGCCGGGAAAGTTCAATGGCTTTCTTGACTTCCGCGGCTTCTATTGCCTGAGAAGAGCGTAACAAAGACTTTGTTACTTGCTGGGTAACAATATATTGTGAAAACAGTCTAAACGCTTTTCCTCTCAACCTATCCTCGCGGTCTAGGTGAGCTGGGGAAGGCGTGCTAAAAGGATCTTTTAATTCGCACAAATTGATTTTTTAGGGGCAGCCAAGAAATCAAACAAAGCAGAGGGAACTCCTCCGGCACTAAAAACCGGAAGAGAGAACCAATAATGGTGGTCTTGAGGGATTTGGTGGGAAGATTTTGACGTGAAAGTAGTGGCAAAAGTATGAGCCTCTGTTTCCCATTCCACCCAAGGTCCCGTACCCAACTGCCCTACCTGCAAGACTGGATTAGAGGCTGAGTCTGTGATTGGAAACATATCCAACTCCGGCGTCAAAGCCGAAAGTGCCTTGACGTCGTTAAAGCCGTCATTCTTAGTTCACATACGGTACACAAAAAGTCATGGTTATAATAACTTGGAATGGCCTTAATCTGAACATCCAAAACATTTCCTTGACTATCCAAAGCTCTGAGTTTTCTAGATTTATTGCCTTGGATTACCCACTCATGTTTTTTTTTTTTTTTTTTTTTTTTTTTCTATGTGATTGAGGGAGGCAAAAGGCATTACTGCCTATAGCGAGTGCCTCCCCCACAGTTGAAAGAGTGACAGGGCCAAAATCAAGGGACGTTCGAGCCAAAATGCCTGGACACAGAGTTTGAAGCAATTTAAGTCAGGAAGAGGGAAAGACTGATTCTGGGAGAGAGTTCCAGAGCTCAGCTGTTGAGTAGAAGAAAGTTTGAGAGTAACGTTTCACTCTTGGGTTGGAGAGTTGCACAGAGTAGGGGTGGGATTGAGTTGCAAGACGGGTACCACGTGCCCTACGTAAAGGAGGTGGTATGCACTGGGATAGCTCTGAGGAACACTGATTATATAGTAGCGATAGAATAGCGAGAGAGATGCAACATTGCGGCGGAGAGAGAGAGATTGCAGAGAGTTGGTGAGTGGACGGGAGTTAATGATACGAAAGGCCTTCCTTTCAACTTTGTCTAGGAGAGCGGTGTGAGAGGAACCTCCCCACACATGTGAACAATACTCAATACAAGGGCGCACTATGCCTCTGTACAGAGCAAGAAGCTGTGCTGGGGGAAAAGAACCCCCTAAGGCGGTTGAGCACACCCAGCTTCTGGGAGGCTGCCTTAGCAAGACTGGTAATATGGTCCTTCCAAATGAGAACAGAAGAAAAAGAGACACCAAGAATATTGAGAGAAGATGAAGGGTTGATTTTTGTATTGTTGAAGAATAAGGGATAGTCCGCTGGGAGATCCTGACGGGTAGATAGATGGAGAGAAATTGGGTTTTGGAGGCATTAAAGTTAACAAGGTTTTCTCTGCCCCAATTGGCATCAGTATTTAGATCAGAATTTAAGAGTTCTATGGCTTCATTACGTTTATCGTTGAGGAATTGCTGGCTGGGGCGTTCTGAAAAACTAATGGAGTAGTGTAAGGTTGAGTCGTCTGCGTATGAATGGATGGGAATTAAGGTACAGTTAAGGAGATCATTTATAAAAATTAGAAAGAGAATAGGAGATAGGACAGAGCCCTGAGGAACACCGGAGTTTATAGGTGAGGAAGTGAACTATGGCCGTCCACAACCGCGGCTATGGAACGGCCGGAAAGGAAATTAGAGACAAAGGCACAGATGGAGGGATAGAAACCGAAGGAGGGTAGTTTAGAAATTAAAGATTATGCCAGACTCTATCGAAGGCTTTCGATATGTCTAGTGCAATAGAAAAGTCTCACCGAAGTCCCGAAAGGAGGATGACCAAGAGTTAGTAAGATATGAAAGAAGATCACCAGTAGAGCGACCCTTAAGGAAGCCATACTGGCGATCTGAGAGCAGATTATGAGAAGAGAAATGCTTAAGAAATTTGGAAGCAAGAATAGTTTCAAAAACTTTAGAAAGACAAGAGATGAGAGCAATTGGACGATAGTTGGAGGGTTGAGAGCGGTCACCCTTCTTTGGGACAGGTTGAATGTGAGCAAACTTCCAGCATGAAGGGAAGACGTTAAGAGGATAGACAGAGACGAAAGAGTTTGCCTAGGCAGGGAGTCAGCATGGAAGCACAGTTTTTGAGAACAGGGAGCTCCCCCAAAATAGTAGCTTGTGCTGCCTCTGGCTTAGTTGGTAACACTGCTACCCCTGACTCATCAGGCCCGTATAAAAGAGGCATCGCTCCTTTTTTTGACTGGTGCCTTGTCTAAAGGAGGGGGAGTTACGTCCGATATGACTCGCACCTTGGAAGTACAGTAGTGAGAGCTGCTGTGCCTGGCACATTGGAAATTGGAACTAACACAAGAGGGGGGTTAGGTATTTTAGCTAAAGCAATGGATGTAGCCAGAGGTCGCACATTCGTCGACGTCGCGGGAGCTCCCGTAGCAACTGTAGGAGTTTCCGGCGTCGGGCCAAAGAACCTATTAAGTACATTCAATAGTAATCCATCAATCTCTTCTGCCGATACATACCTAGCCGATGACGAACTCCGTGGAGATTCAACAGTACCCTGAGAGTCGTCTAAAAGGTGACTAGACTCTTCAACCTCCATCTCTGAGACCAGAGATCGTTGTGCTTCCTCCGTTAAGGCTGGCCTATCATGGGAAGATCCCGCCGAAGCCGGGACCTCCACATGCCGCCATGTTAAATCTGGGATAGAAGATGGTACATCGGCCTCCCGGTGGACGTCAGCCACTACTTGAGTCACAAAGGGATGTGATCTGTCCTGCCAGGACTGTGAGTATCGCCATACACCTTAGCTGTGGCTGTCACTCGTTTGCAAGCTTGGTATACTCTCTGATTGAGAGCCCTCACCCGAGCCCCCTAGAGGTTCATAGTTTCTGTACGACACTTCTAAATCTGAGGCTGACACACGTGACCTGGTAGAAAAAGCAAGAATATCAGGTACTGAAATGTCCGCCGGGGCATCCTCCACCACTTTCTCTGACTCCACCTGTCAGATTGGACGTTAGACTTGGTGGGGGTAGGGGCAGAAAGCGGGGTACCAGGCTCCGGCGACAGCCGTGAGGCCTTTCTCGCCGGAGGATCCCTTTTGGATGATTTATGACTCTTACTTGACCTATGCTTAGTACTAGTAATGCCTTTAGATCTCCCACTCGCTTCCGTTTTCTTCTTCTTTGAAGGTGAAGCAGAGTGGCCCGAATCTGTCACCTGCTTTCTCAGTGGTGACCTTGATGTGGACCTCGTCTCCGTTGCCGAGGGTGACGGTGAGCGAGGCCTCTTAGGCTTACCGGGGGAGGGTGTGGCAACCTGTCCTCGCCCAGTCTCTGAGGTCTTACGTGCATGTATTGTATACTGAGGGGGGGGTATGTTTGATAATTAAAAGCTCCCATAGCTCAAGGTTATCACATTGCAATGCTTTATGTGCTACATTCGATGAGTAAGTAGCGAGAAGTTGTTTCACTTCCTGTAAAGCCACCGCCGCAGTATTATCCTTCTGAACTAGAACTTTAACACTTAAGAGGTTACAAATAGTGCAATTCTTTGTCACCCATATCCCCCGTGACCGATCTAGGCATTTAACACATTTTATGCAGAGCTTGTGAGCAAAAATAGGGATACCTGAGCATAACGGCGTTGAACATAAAGCAATGAGAGGTTCAAGTGCCGCCATGACAGAGACTGGGGGAAACTACCCCGCCCCCGGTATCTACCTGGTCACCTGGCGCAACGCCGGTACTCCGCCCTGGAAAGAGAAATTTCCAGGAATTAATGCTCATAAGGTTACCCCACAATGTTCTAACACAAGTGTTAATGAACCGCCGGGTAACGAGACGTAATACAACCCTATTACCTCTCGCCACCGTGCCGGTTCAGACGTAAAGAATTTTAGAATATCTCTACGTGACCAAAAGATTTAAGAATATCCTCTGACCTAATATAAAGACAAGCATATCCTTATAAATGACACAGTCTTCCCAGTGGTTTTTTGTCCACCGGAAACCCATATTAAGACGCCGGCCCCCTTATTATACTGCAGTTAAAAAGGGGGAGCCTGTCTTAATTTATAGATCTGACTTCACTCGAAGCCCTCACAGATCGCCGTATTTTGAAGGTCTCGATACCTAATGGTATCCTTCAATTGTCTGGTCAACCATACTGAATTGCAAATCCGTTAACCTCACTCTCCCAAGGTTCAACTGCCGGGTGAGAAAAGTTAACCCTAATTGACCTAATTGTATCCTTCAATTGTCTGGTCAACAATACTGAATTGCAAATCCGTTAATCCCACTCATCCATGGTTCAACCGCCGGGTGAGAAAAGTTAACCCCAATTGTTCCGATTCCCCACTTCTTTGCAAAAGATCGCCGGGGTGGAAAGACAAAAACAAAAACAGCCTAGTTTTCCAATGGTTTTGCAAAACCGGGAAACACTAAACTTAACCGGTGTCTGCATGAACACCTAGTTAACTCGGATAGCCATCCCGCCGGGAGACAAACAGTAAGCCTGACCACAGGCTCCACTACAGAGACGCAGTTTCTGGAGGGCCCACAAGCCACCACTCGCCGGGGGAAACAAGCCTTTTTTAACCATGCGTGATTAAAACTCGGCAACCAGCCGGATTTTCTCGGTGCAATCGAGAAAACCCGCCGGAAAAGGCAACCCACACATATCAGATGCAGACTGATAAACATAAGAGTCCTTGGATTAAGCCAAAACACAACTAATCCAGGACACACATGACACAGTAGAATAAATTTATACAATAAATCAATAACACTTGTACATGTCACAGCTACGAGAGGCTGGCTAGGCCTAAGCAGACGGAAATATCACTTAAACACGTCGTAATAGAAACAAAAAGCACTGTATCATATCACAACAGGAACCGCCGCCGCCAACACACCTCGTAGAAAAAACCCGGGAGAGGGAAGCACTGACTCGGGACCTAGAAAAAACTTCACTAAGTGAAGAAAAATACGCTAGGAACGTCAGAAAACAAACAAATAAGGCAACTTCATCAGAAAGATAAGAAGAAGTCTGATACGCGTAGTTAAAGCCAACTAAACAACTAGGCTAGCTATCCGCGAAAAACGTATCACGCGTCCACCACGGGACCACGAGGGTACACCCGAAATAGGTGTCCCAAACACACGACCCAAATACACTGAACTGCGGGAAACCCGCCCTTGACACTCCTGCTACGCATATCCTAACCTTACTCGATACATCCCAGAGTAAACAAATGAGAAAAAACTCACTAGGGACGCAGCAAATGCGGAATACAGCGGAGCGTGGGGAGACACGTCAGGGCAGGTTGAGCGCAGAGCAGAGAAGGAAGAATGACGCCTGACGTCTGGTCAAAGATCCACACAAGTACATCCACGAAGTTATGGAAAGCTTATGATTAGTTATTCTTATTTTCTTTTTATTTGTTATTTTTTACGAAGTTTTTTCGTAGTGAGTACCCAATTTGATAATGACGAACCATGAGTGAGGTTGCGTGCGCTCATGATGAAGGCTCCTCAATTTTTTATGCTCTGCGCGGTAGGTTCAAACTACGGTAAATGAGTGTTTGAAGAGGATGCCTTATGTAATAGGCATAATCGTCAATGATGGAGGGGCCACTGATAAATATATATATATACTGTATATATATATATATATATATATATATATATATATATATATATATATATATACTGCAGTGCTCTGAAAAAATTAGAAAAAGTAAGACATTAGATGTCAACTATGGAATATCAATTTGAAATATAAAATATACATTACACATAAATTGGTAGGAGCACCTACTATGAAACTTTAAACATTAAAAATATTACAGTTGTGTCTGTGTATATGTGTGATTAGCTTACGCCATTAGGCTGACGCGTGGCATCTATGAAACATAGACGGCGCAATTAAAGCGCTGGATTCTTTATTTACGCTACATCACCCAACAAGTACCGGCACCGCTTGATCGGCTGTACCAGGGCGACCCTCGACCATGAAGGGTCATCGAGTCACCCGCACCAGTTTCAGCGTATCCAAATGAACAAATTGTTGTAGCAATCTTTTTTCGTTTAACTGAGAACAATGGTTGCCCTGCACCATCATCACCTCCTATTCCCACCCCACCTGTACCACAACCAAGCCATGGTAGAATTAAACTGTAAAACTTGCAAACTAAACAAACCAAAACTTAGACAAAGACAATATAAAGGCAAAATAACTAATCAAAATCGCTATGTGGAAACAACGCTTACTAAAATAAAATTTATGAAATAAATGAACACAATCCACCACATAAAGTGTACTGTCTACCTACCTACCTGGAGCCTACCTGGAGTTGTTTCGGCCATCCATCAGTGGCCTAGGCGAGAGTTGCTCCCCCCGAGTATGTTTGCTGCCAGTGCTTGATGCAGCAGGCTATTCGAGGAGGCAGCTCTCACCCCCGCGAAGCATGGCTGATCAGTCACCGACTTGAGATGGTTGTCCAAGGCTTTCTTGAATACTTCCGTTGGCACGTCCATCAGGTTTCTCACATTCTCTGGCATTTTGTTGAAGAGGCTCGGTACCCTGTTTGTCAACCAGGAGTCCCTCAGTGTGCCCAGAGCTCCCCTACACTTTTGGGGTGGGATGTTACATTTCCTACCCCCTCTGTCGCTCCAGTTCCATGATATTGTGGTGTGAAGGTTTGGCACTAGACCCTCGATAACTTTCCATGTGTAAATTATCAAGTACTGTATCTCGCTCTTCTTCGCTCCAGTGAATATAAGTTGAGAACCTTCAGCCGATCCCAGTAATGAAGATGTTTTACCGAGCTGATGTGGGACGTGAAGCTTCTTTGAACACTCTCTATTTCGTATATTTCCCCGGCTTTGTGTGGAGATGTTAGCACACTGCAATACTCCAGTCGTGGGATCACCAACGATTTGAAAAGTGTTATCATTGGCCGTTCTTCTTGTGTCTTGAAAGTGCGCAGTATCCAACCTACAAGTTTCCTCGCCGCTACTGACTTGGCCTGATTATGGTCTTTGAAAGACATGTTTTCTGACATTATTACCCCAAGATCTTTAACCTCTGATTTTCGTGGGATTGGCAGGAGTGACTCTCTTAAGTAGGTTGTGTTTTCTTTAATCTCTTCATTTCCTCCATACCTTATCAGCTGAAATTTCTCTTCGTTAAATTGCATGTTGTTATCTTTGGTCCACCGAAATACAGCGTTCATGTCTGCTTGCCACCGAAATACAGCGTTCATGTCTGCTTGCAAGATTTCTTTATCTTCTATTGTGGTTATTCCTAGACTTAGTTTTGTGTCGTCTGCAAATGATGAGACACTGCTGTGTTGTATATTAGCATCGATATCACTTAATAGCATTAGGAAGAGTAAGGGTGCCAACACTGTACCCTGGGGAACAGAGCTTTTAACCTCTGAACCTTCCGATACCGCTTGATTTACTGCTACTGATTGTCTTCTGTTAATGAGAAAATTATAGATCCACCTCCTCACCTTTCCGGTGATACCTTTTTCTTTCAGCTTATGTGCTATAATTCCATGATCACACTTATCAAATGCTTTGGCAAAGTTTGTGTATATGATTTCTACATTTCTTTTCTCTTCCAGGTCATCTAGAACTTTGTCATAGTGTTCTAGTAGCTGCGAGAGACATGACCTTCCTGCTCTGAACCCGTGTTGTCCTGAGTTGTGGAGCCCGTTTTCTTCCATGTATTCCGCGACTTTTCCTCGTAGTACTCTTTCAAAGATTTTGATGATGTGAGATGTTAGTGCTACTGGGCGGTAGTTTTTTGGCAGAGATTTACTTCCTCCTTTGTGTAGTGGTGCAATTGTTGTGTTTTTCAGGCTTTCTGGGATTTTGATCAGTTCTTTTGCATTTATCTTGTATCGTCCCAGTTTTAGTTTGTTTATTTTGCAAGTTTTACATTATAATTTCTCCTGTATCTAGGCTCTTTCTCCATTACTACATGAGTAAGTTAAACTGTTTCCCAAGCAAACTAATCGCACACATAACAACGCACTATTGTCACGTTCAAGGATTTAGTCAGTTTGGGAAGTCAACCAAGAAAGTTAGGAAGGACATAACGTGCCAACAAGTACGTAGCACGATGAGGCTGCAGATATTTTAAAGGCGGCATGAGGTAAATATAAAATGTTAACATTGTAGGGGGGAGTCTGTCAACAGAGAAGCTGCCTAAAATTTCCAACCATTTCTGAAGGTTTTACGGATTAAGGAGGATACAAATCTCATCTGATTTTTAATATGGATGAGTACATAATTTTTTCTAGGAAGAGAAGCCAAGCAAAACGTGTGTGAAGCAGGTTCCCCAGATTTAAGGAATTTTCCACCAGATTCAGGGATTTTTTCATGTCTGGCAACATTGTGGCCAGTGGAAGATGAGCCTCCGTGTTGGGAGAGCACAGAGCATCATCCGCCCGAGTGATAGATATGTGAAGGGCAAAAAAAGGCAAGTTTGGCTTGAGGTCCAGTCACAATCGTAATTTTCTCATACCATATGTTCTTTAATTTTGCTTACGCATTAGTTTTTTAGCTTACATGAACCTTGTTGGGTTTAATTGACTGTATAAGTAAAACACAACTGCATAAAACTTCGAAGAAAATACCAGTAATAATAATAAATTATCTACATAAATATAAACTAGAAATTTAAAATAAAAACAAACCTACATAACAAAACTATAAAAAAAAATGGATATTCTAGGTGTTAGCGTTTAGAGTTTGTGCTTGAGGGCCGGAGTGAGGGTGGAGGAAGGAGGAGGAGAGGGTTGGGAGAGAGCTGCCAGTATTGAGTCCAGGCGCTGCTGTTGTGGGACCAGCCTCATACACCCGTCAACACTGTAACAAGAACAATTTTGATCAAATGAACTTCCGCTCAACACTATACAAAGACAAATTATTGGTTACATGAAATTCAACTTAACAATGTGAAAAAACATTTAAATCACCTGTACACCTGTCAACTCTAAGAAGATAAATTATTGTGAGCCTTAGTTAGTGTGTTAGTAATGAGATTCGTAAGAAAAAGCTTGCGGTGGTTTGGCCATGTCATGATGAATGCCAATAACTGTGTGACCAATGGGATACCGGCATTTTTTAGACTACTGTCGAATTTGGTGGCGCTAATGTCAATTGGACAAAAGTTAATAAAAACCTGTATTACAATCTATAGCTGGCAAATGCAAATTGTGGGCAAAATTAAAGTAACAAATAATAAATCCCTGTAACATAACATGGTGCAATCTGTCCTTAACTCAGGAGATATCCCTTCGAGTTAAGGGTTAAATAAATATTAATTCAAATGTAAAACTTGCAAACTAAACAAACCAAAACTGGAACAAAGACAATATAAAGTCAAATTAACTTATCAAAATCTCTATGTGGAAACAACGCTTACTAAAATAAAATTTATGAAATAAAAGACCACAAGTACAGGTCTCCCTCACTATACAATGCCCCAATTTATGATATTATTATAGGTTTTTAGGTGTTTATGTTTGGGTTTTAGCTTGTCCAAGAAAGCTCCCCATTTACCCCATTAATTTTCGGGTTCGGTATACGATTTTTCCTTTTTTAAATCGGATTTTTAGGAACGTAACTCAATCGTAAATCGAGGGAGACCTGTATTGTTAATTAGTAGTACTGTACTGACCCCATGGTTCTGGTGGTGGCCCCCAGTTTGGTGAGTGCCCGAACAGCCTGCCTGATGGAGTCCAGTGAGAGGGCAGAGTAGCGGCCGGTGGAGGGAGTCAGGCTACGTTCTACACCATTCTGTATTGCCTTCACTAACTTTCCATTCTCCTCCCATGACTCTGATGCCTGAAGTACAAGGAGGAGGATTGTTACTTTTTATGCTATGTCTACGCAATGTTTAATATAACTCATTTTCAGTAACAAAAATAATAGCCCACCTATGTATCACTAATTTCAGCTGAATGGCTCTGCAACCGTGTCCAATGCCTCGTCTTGTCTTAATTATTTATTCTTAACAAAGGTTTTAATAATCACGGTCATACAAGTCAATCAGCTGAAACTATGGCCATATAAGTGGGCCGTAATTTTCCCTTTTTTAGTGTTTGGAATAACAATTATCCGACACAATCATTGGTTATAGTTTATTTATATTAACCCCTTCAGCACGATGACATAATTTTCATCCTTCTCTGGTTACCATTATGCTATTTTCTGTAGCTTATAATCTACCTCTAGGACTCCAAGGGGAATATGTGATCTCAATAAACACTGAATAACATAGGTCTTAAACTGCATAAAATCGTCAAATATTAGCCCGAGTCAAAGGTAAAGATGCATCATGGTGCTGAAGGTGTTAATATAGTATTGAAAGTAACGTACCAAAGTAGTAGCAGCAGCCGTGTACGTGAGGGTGAAGGGAGCCAGGACACCGAGGAGCGTCTGTACCAGGTGACCTCCCCCTTGTACTAAATGGACATGCCCTTGTACCAGACTGGCTGCTCTGCCCCATGTCAGAATTGAGAAGCCATCCATGAAGTCCTGATAAGAGAAATAAAATACATACATACATACATACAATTTTAAGACTGAGTGTTCCACACATACGTGCAGTTTCAGTCTCTTGTCCTAATGGCGGCATTCCAGGCAACCCTGTTAAGGGCTGCTTCACTTGTCAAGTTCTTGAATTTGAGATCGGCACGTATAGTCCGATCCCAGGTCTTCCTCGGTCCACCCCTTGGTGCAGGTCCCTCCACAAACACAGACCTGCAATTTTTTCACCCAATTTTGTTCATCCATTCTCTCCACATGTCCATACCATCCCAGTCTACTTGTATGCATCACCTCGCTAATACTCTTTATACCTAAACGTCTCCTCAGCTCAACATTTGTTATTCTATCCTGTAGCCTGGCCCCACACATCCATCTCACCATTCTCATCTCATTACGTTCCCTGTTGACATCCTCTACTTTAATGGCCCATGTTTCTGAGGCATACGTCATTGAACTTCTAACACATGAGGAATACACCTTTCCCTTCAGGGGGAGAGGCATTCTTTTCATGGCCAGGATTGGCAGCAGTTCTCTGAACTTCCCCCAGCCACACCTAATTCTAGCAACAGTGGCAGCCTCGGCCCCACCACCGGTAGAGATGGTATCTCCTAGGTAACAAAACTTGTTCACCAGCTCCAATGACTCATTTCCAAAATTCACAGCCACAGGATCATCACTTAACACAAGCTCGCCTTTGCACACTACGCACTCAAATTTCTCTATTTCTGACTTATCCTTCGGCAGGGGTCCCTTTATTCTACTACAGCGCTTACTCCCATGGTGTACCCAACATCGACAGATGCTACATTGAATTGAGTTAACGCCCACTCTCTTTCCACACGCTGCACATGGGTATGCACCGCTCTTTTCCACATTGCCTCGTCTCAGTCTACAATGCATAACCTTGGTTTTGTTAATATTGACTCTTAACCCTTGTCTAGCAGGGGGGTCTGTGGCCGTTTTGGGCCTTTTCAGGCCATTCTGACTGCTATATCAACCATCAGCATGAAAGGAACTGTATTGTGCCGAAAACTAGGCGGAAATCGCTACACAATGACACCACATACAGCTACGTAGCACTCGTGGAGCCCTGACAGTGTTACCTCAAAGATGGAAGTTTAGCAGATTTTGCTACATTGTTCACTTTTCGCGAACTATTGGTCACACTGTCATCCTCCCGTGAGGTGGGGGAACTGGAGTTAGTGTGGGCCGGGAGGCCACAGATGTCGGACGTATGGTTCATTACTGTTCCACCCATTTTCACTCGATTTTCACCCATTTTTCACCCGTTTTTTGCCAGTTTCTTTAACTCGACTTATGTCGCGCGCCGCTAGTTAAGGGTTAAACCCTTGCTCGCCATGCCCTCTCTCCACTCTCTAAATTTGGCCTCAGCATTATTATTATTATTATTATTTTTTTTTTTTTTTTTCTTTCTATATTCCAACTACTCCCTCTCGGGCATAGGCTGAGAGCCTGTACATTCCACCGCTCAACACGGTGAAGCCCGTGAGGTCTTGTTCCAGTCTGGGGAGTGAGACATGTGAAGCATCCATCATGGCTCGAAGCAGCTCCATCTCTACATACTGTCAGCTATTAAGACTAAATCGTCTGCATAAAACAGTTCCAATGGGAGTCTGCCTCTAAAAACTCTAGACAGTGCCTCCAAGACCATAATAAAGAGGAGGGGGCTTAACACTGAACCCTAAATAAATAAATTGAGAAACCCTCCATAAGGTCCTCATAACAGAAATAAAATAAATAAATAAATAAGTAATAATATCTTCCTCGCTCTTACACCTATATTAATTAAAGATCAAACTTACTCCATGATAAACATAACTCAAGCTACCGTACTGTTTTGGTTCTAGGTAAATATTAGATCAGGTTAGATATCTATGACTTGTGAAAGGTATAATCAATAGGCCAAGGTGAAAATCAGTCTCATCAGAAAGGGCTTTTAGCTATCATTATAATCTACAAAACATTTTTAATAAATGTTGTCGAGACAAAAAGGGGTATACTGTACAGTATTATCTTATAATCGCCAAAGTAATGGGTGAAACATCTTAAAATCACCAAATAAATGGGGCAAAACAACCCCGGATTAGATAGGGTTAAGTATGAAGGAACAAAAGCAAAAAGCTAACTTACCCGTCCCTCAGCATTAGGTTCAAAGATGAAGTCGTAGCCAAACAGAGCACGCAACAACTCAAATCTGGACCTCAATGTCTCTGTAAAGTATAAATAGTGTAGAGTAAATACTGGATAATATAGTACAATCTTGTGAAGGGGATGGAAGAAGTCGATTGTCATTATTATTATCCATATTAACAAAAATAAAATAAGAGGGCATCCATATATGTTACCGTACACAAGAAAATATTTACATAAAATGCTAGGAAATAAGCTTTCCCACACAGAAGTGTAACCACTTGGAAAATATTGTCTAGGGAGATAATGTGTACTAACACTATTCAGAGCTTCAAATAAAAATATAATAAATCCGCAAAAGATGACCCTGCAAACTTCACTCAATCTTGGAAAATAAACACAGACACACACACGAACCTAGGGAGGGTGGAGCGGTCTGGTGGAGTGATGTAAGAGCCAAGGCAGCGATGGCAGGACGCACCAGGTGATGTACAGTCTGGTTCACATAGTACTGTAACACTAGCTCTGTTACTGCCTCTTCTATCGTACCCTCACTCAACGCAAGCTCTGCAATTATTATTAACATTTCCGTATTAATTGATTATTTGTATCCATAAATGGGCAAAGACATAATTTGGCTGCTACAATATACATACACAGTAATATGGGAGTTACATGGAGGGATAGACAGACTAATGAGGAAGTAAGAAGGAGGTGTGGTGTGGAGGTAGATGTGCTGGAAAGTGTGAAAAGGAACAACTTGAGATGGTTCGGCCATATGGAACGTATGGAAAGCGAGAGAATGACTAAGAGGGTGTACGAGAGCGAGGTGGAGGGACAGAGGGGGAGAGGTAGACCGAATATGAGGTGGAAGGATGGAGTGAGGAAGTACATGAACGAAGGCGGTGCTGGTTGGGGGGAGGGGCGTCGACTGACTGGGGACAGAGGTGCATGGGGGCGGTTCGTTCGTGGCCACCCCTTCGGGGATCACGGCGTCAGGCAATAGATAGTAATAGTGTCACAAACAAATATTACCATAATAAAGTGGGCAGGTGCCCGACCCCGAAAGGGGTTGAAATAGGGGAGCTATCCCCCCGCCAAAGGCGGCATTCTAGGGCCTTTCCTAGCTGATGCTGAGAGGATTGGGTTCTAGTCATGTGGTGATGGGCTGGTCTATCAGAGTGAGAACTGAGCGATCTCTGCCATACCCATAGCTTACTCTGACTGTTCCTTTAACTTATATTTTCTAGATCTCAAGTGACGGCATCTTTTCCGTGGATTGACCTCCCAATCTACCAAGATTGGAAGCCAAAGCGTCACATTTTTCCCTTGCCCCTCAACTTTCTCTTCATAATTGCTGAGGGGCACAGGGCCCTGGGTGGGGCTTTGGTTTCCCGGGCGTTTCCGCACCCTCCTCAGCTCCCCGCCATGGAGTGGCTTCGGTCACCCAGGCTTTATTGTGGTCGGCAGGGAGGGTTCTGTGGGGGCGCTCGGTTATGGCCTTGGAATTGCTCGGGGCCTTGGGGCTGTTCGGCCAGGCAGCTTGGGGGGGAACAACAACAACAACAACCATAATAAAGTTATGAACGGAATTTCCAACACAGTTGGTGACCATATAGGATGTGACAAGGAAGAAGTGATTCTATTTTGGAGGCGATCAGTAGAGCCCATACCTCTGCCAGCGTAGGCAGAGGTACGCATTTTATCGAGTGCCCCTCTAGTCTGTCATGTTATGCTATGCTATGTTAAGAGAAAAACAGGTGAACATACTCTTTTCCCTGGAATAAATTGCAGTAGATGACTTTAGTTACTCTATTCTACTTTATTCTATGATATACTATCGTAAGGGAAAGCTAGTAAACATACTCTTATCCCTGGACTGTGTGGGTGCTGGGGACTGGGAGTGTAGCTTATGGATATACACCTTCCCATCTTCACCCAAACTGGCAACATTATGATGGATGGATAGACTCCGTAATATGCTCGCCTCTACACCTCCTGAAAAAGAAAACATATAAAAACATTAAACTTAAAACACTGACTAATATATATAATTTTGTGTGGAAGGGTTTGTTAACACGATAGAGAAGTGCCATCAGGTAACAGTATGACTTAAACATGTATCACAAGATTGGTTGGAAAACATCTGAAGGTAGGTGGTACTCAACAGTCTTATTTGGCAGGCTACTACTAATAATATAAAACTAATTGTCAACAGCCTACTGGCCAATAGCCCTCATAAGGCTGGAGGGAGACTAATAAGAATAACTAAGATGTCAGTGGTGATGGGCTGGTCTATCAGAGTGAGAACTGAGCGATCTCTGCCATACCCATAGCTTACTCTGACTGTTCCTTTTACTTATATATTTTCTAGATCTCAAGTGACGGCGTCTCTTGCGTGGATTGACCTCCTAATCTACCAAGATTGGAAGCCAAAGCGTCACATCTTTCCTTTGCCCCTCAACTTTCTCTTCATAATTGCTGAGGGGCACAGGGCCCTGGGTGGGGCTTTGGTTTCCCGGGCGTTTCCGCGCCCTCCTCAGCTCCCCGCCATGGAGTGGCTTCGGTCACCCAGGCTTTATTGTGGTCGGCGGGGAGGGTTCTGTGGGGGCGCTCGGTTGTGGCCATGGCCTTGCTCGGGGCCTTGGGGCTGTTCGGCCAGGCAGCTTGGGGAAAAACAACAACAACAACAACTAAGATGTCAAACAACATAACATACACATTGCCATCTTACAAGAAACAAAACTCTGCACAACACAAAAAACACCCACATTTCATAATTTCACCACCATCAGACAAGACCGGGCTGTCGGCGGGGGCGGTGGACTCATCACCCTGCTACACAAAGAAATATCATACATAGTAACCAGTGTACAAACCAAATCCCTCCTCCACCCAAATGATAACTCAACAGAAATACAATCAATTAAAATACGCACTGGCAACAACTCCAACATAACCATCATAAACACATACATCCCTCCCCAAACATCCCCTACAGTACCAAATGAATACAGACCACACTTACAACATATCACAAACACAAACACCCCACACATCATCCTGGGTGGTGACTTCAACGCCAAGACGTCGGCCTGGTTTGTCGACAACCCCGACACAGACAGAGAGCTGGTACTACAAAACCAAACTGATAACCTCATCATCCTTAACGACATCCATCAACATACCCATATTCCTCACCAAGCCCTCTATAACCCATCATCTCCAGACATCACCTTTTGCTCCCCAGAACTCGCCCCCACAACATCCTGGAGGGTGGTCAGAACCTTAGGCTCTGACCACCTCCCGATCATTATCACCACCAAAACCAGACTCACCCCAGCTAGACACAAACACACATACACCAATTATAAAAGAGCTAACTGGGAAGCATTCACAAATGAGACAGAACAACACTTCACAACTCTAAACAGTACACCCATCACTAACATCAACAATGATGTACACATACTCAATAAAACTATCCAAAACGCTGACAAGAAACACATTCCAAGAGGTAACAAAAAAAGACACAACCCCAACTTCACACCAGAAATTAAAAACTTCATCAGACAACGCGACACACTGAAACACTCCCCAGCACCCCACACACAAGACATCACACAACAAATTCAAGCACTCAACACCCAAACTAACAACAAAATACAAGAACAACAAAAACTAAATTGGAATAACTTCCTACAAACACTTGATCACAAAACAAACCCCAAAAAATCTACAAAACTCTAAACAGTATCACACTTTCCAACAGTAACACAACACAATCACATGTTGCAATCACAACAACAGACTCTACTCCTTCATGTAAACAACAAGCAAACACTCTCATCAATCACTTCTCACATGTCAACCATCTAAAACCTCACAAAGACAACCGACGTGTCATCCGACGTAAGAGACAATTCACCACAGACCCTGACTATACACCCTTCACCAATCACCAGACAAAGCATATCATCAACAATCTCAAGCACTCACCCGCCTGTGGCCTAGACAACATAAGCAACATACACCTCAGACACCTGGGACCACAAGGCATACAAGCACTCACTAACATATTAGCTACAGCTATTCACAAAACACAATACCAGACATTTGGAAGCATGGTATCATCATCACATTCCCCAAACCCAACAAAGACCCCACGCTACCCTCCTCGCACCGCCCCATCACACTCCTTTGCTCCCCCTCCAAAGTCATGGAACGCCTAGTATTACAACTAATTACACCCGACCTACCCCTAGCTCCAACACAACATGGCTTTAGGCCACTGCACTCCACAAACACTCTTCTCACAGACCTTACACAAAGAGCTTTTGACGGCATCAACTCAGCTAGACCACCACACAGATCACTATTAGCCACACTCGACATTAGTAAAGCCTTCGATGCCATCCCCCGCCACAACCTAACAAACAAAATCTACAACACAAACATGCACATCAACACAAAAAGGTGGCTGGCCAACTTCCTAGCAGGCAGATGTGCACACGTATCTTTTGCCGGTCAGTCATCTAAAATCAGAAACTTTCCAAACGGAGTCCCACAAGGATCCGTCCTATCGCCCGCACTCTTCAATCTGTACATGCACGATATAACTACACCCAATATGCCCCAAATAAACTTAGCCTCCTATGCAGATGACATAACACTCACATGCAGGGCGGGTGCCCAACCCCGAAAAGGGTTGAAATAGGGGAGCTATCCCCCCGCCAAAGGCGGCTTTCTAGGGCGTTTCCTAGCTGATGCTGAGAGGATTGGGTTCTAGTCATGTGGTGATGGGCTGGTCTATTAGAGTGAGAACTGAGCAATCTCTGCCATACCCATAGCTTACTCTGACTGTTCCTTTTACTTATATATTTTCTAGATCTCAAGTGACGGCGTCTCTAACGTGGATTGACCTCCCAATCTACCAAGATTGGAAGCCAAAGCGTCACATTTTTCCTTTGCCCCTCAAATTTCTCTTCATAATTGCTGAGGGGCACAGGGCCCTGGGTGGGTCTTTGGTTTCCCGGGCGTTTCCGCACCCTCCTTAGCTCCCCGCCATGGAGTGGCTTCGGTCACCCAGGCTTTATTGTGGTCGGCAGGGAGGGTTCTGTGGGGGCACTCAGTTATGGCCTTGGCCTTCAACGGGGCCTTGGGGCTGTTCGGCCAGGCAGCTTGGGGAACAACAACAACAACAACAACTAAGATGTCAAACAACATAACATACACATTGCCATCTTACAAGAAACAAAACTCTGCACAACACAAAAAACACCCACATTTCATAATTTCACCACCATCAGACAAGACCGGGCTGTCGGCGGGGGCGGTGGACTCATCACCCTGCTACACAAAGAAATATCATACATAGTAACCAGTGTACAAACCAAATCCCTCCTCCACCCAAATGATAACTCAACAGAAATACAATCAATTAAAATACGCACTGGCAACAACTCCAACATAACCATCATAAACACATACATCCCTCCCCAAACATCCCCTACAGTACCAAATGAATACAGACCACACTTACAACATATCACAAACACCCCACACATCATCCTGGGTGGTGACTTCAACGCCAAGACGTCGGCCTGGTTTGTCGACAACCCCGACACAGACAGAGAGCTGGGACTACAAAACCAAACTGATAACCTCATCATCCTTAACGACATCCATCAACATACCCATATTCCTCACCAAGCCCTCTATAACCCATCATCCCCAGACATCACCTTTTGCTCCCCAGAACTCGCCCCCACAACATCCTGGAGGGTGGTCAGAACCTTAGGCTCTGACCACCTCCCGATCATTATCACCACCAAAACCAGACTCACCCCAGCTAGACACAAACACACATACACCAATTATAAAAGAGCTAACTGGGAAGCATTCACAAATGAGACAGAACAACACTTCACAACTCTAAACAGTACACCCATCACTAACATCAACAATGATGTACACATACTCAATAAAACTATCCAAAACGCTGACAAGAAACACATTCCAAGAGGTAACAAAAAAAGACACAACCCCAACTTCACACCAGAAATTAAAAACTTCATCAGACAACGCGACACACTGAAACACTCCCCAGCACCCCACACACAAGACATCACACAACAAATTCAAGCACTCAACACCCAAACTAACAACAAAATACAAGAACAACAAAAACTAAATTGGAATAACTTCCTACAAACACTTGATCACAAAACAAACCCCCAAAAAATCTACAAAACTCTAAACAGTATCACACTTTCCAACAGTAACACAACACAATCACATGTTGCAATCACAACAACAGACTCTACTCCTTCATGTAAACAACAAGCAAACACTCTCATCAATCACTTCTCACATGTCAACCATCTAAAACCTCACAAAGACAACCGACGTGTCATCCGACGTAAGAGACAATTCACCACAGACCCTGACTATACACCCTTCACCAATCACCAGACAAAGCATATCATCAACAATCTCAAGCACTCACCCGCCTGTGGCCTAGACAACATAAGCAACATACACCTCAGACACCTGGGACCACAAGGCATACAAGCACTCACTAACATATTAACTACAGCTATTCACAAAACACAATACCAGACATTTGGAAGCATGGTATCATCATCACATTCCCCAAACCCAACAAAGACCCCACGCTACCCTCCTCGCACCGCCCCATCACACTCCTTTGCTCCCCCTCCAAAGTCATGGAACGCCTAGTATTACAACTAATTACACCCGACCTACCCCTAGCTCCAACACAACATGGCTTTAGGCCACTGCACTCCACAAACACTCTTCTCACAGACCTTACACAAAGAGCTTTTGACGGCATCAACTCAGCTAGACCACCACACAGATCACTATTAGCCACACTCGACATTAGTAAAGCCTTCGATGCCATCCCCCGCCACAACCTAACAAACAAAATCTACAACACAAACATGCACATCAACACAAAAAGGTGGCTGGCCAACTTCCTAGCAGGCAGATGTGCACACGTATCTTTTGCCGGTCAGTCATCTAAAATCAGAAACTTTCCAAACGGAGTCCCACAAGGATCCGTCCTATCGCCCGCACTCTTCAATCTGTACATGCACGATATAACTACACCCAATATGCCCCAAATAAACTTAGCCTCCTATGCAGATGACATAACACTCACATGCAGGGCGGGTGCCCAACCCCGAAAAGGGTTGAAATAGGGGAGCTATCCCCCCGCCAAAGGCGGCTTTCTAGGGCCTTTCCTAGCTGATGCTGAGAGGATTGGGTTCTAGTCATGTGGTGATGGGCTGGTCTATTAGAGTGAGAACTGAGCAATCTCTGCCATACCCATAGCTTACTCTGACTGTTCCTTTTACTTATATATTTTCTAGATCTCAAGTGACGGCGTCTCTAACGTGGATTGACCTCCCAATCTACCAAGATTGGAAGCCAAAGCGTCACATTTTTCCTTTGCCCCTCAAATTTCTCTTCATAATTGCTGAGGGGCACAGGGCCCTGGGTGGGTCTTTGGTTTCCCGGGCGTTTCCGCACCCTCCTTAGCTCCCCGCCATGGAGTGGCTTCGGTCACCCAGGCTTTATTGTGGTCGGCAGGGAGGGTTCTGTGGGGGCACTCAGTTATGGCCTTGGCCTTCAACGGGGCCTTGGGGCTGTTCGGCCAGGCAGCTTGGGGAACAACAACAACAACAACTAAGATGTCAAACAACATAACATACACATTGCCATCTTACAAGAAACAAAACTCTGCACAACACAAAAAAACACCCACATTTCATAATTTCACCACCATCAGACAAGACCGGGCTGTCGGCGGGGGCGGTGGACTCATCACCCTGCTACACAAAGAAATATCATACATAGTAACCAGTGTACAAACCAAATCCCTCCTCCACCCAAATGATAACTCAACAGAAATACAATCAATTAAAATACGCACTGGCAACAACTCCAACATAACCATCATAAACACATACATCCCTCCCCAAACATCCCCTACAGTACCAAATGAATACAGACCACACTTACAACATATCACAAACACAACACCCCACACATCATCCTGGGTGGTGACTTCAACGCCAAGACGTCGGCCTGGTTTGTCGACAACCCCGACACAGACAGAGAGCTGGTACTACAAAACCAAACTGATAACCTCATCATCCTTAACGACATCCATCAACATACCCATATTCCTCACCAAGCCCTCTATAACCCATCATCTCCAGACATCACCTTTTGCTCCCCAGAACTCGCCCCCACAACATCCTGGAGGGTGGTCAGAACCTTAGGCTCTGACCACCTCCCGATCATTATCACCACCAAAACCAGACTCACCCCAGCTAGACACAAACACATACACCAATTATAAAAGAGCTAACTGGGAAGCATTCACAAATGAGACAGAACAACACTTCACAACTCTAAACAGTACACCCATCACTAACATCAACAATGATGTACACATACTCAATAAAACTATCCAAAACGCTGACAAGAAACACATTCCAAGAGGTAACAAAAAAAGACACAACCCCAACTTCACACCAGAAATTAAAAACTTCATCAGACAACGCGACACACTGAAACACTCCCCAGCACCCCACACACAAGACATCACACAACAAATTCAAGCACTCAACACCCAAACTAACAACAAAATACAAGAACAACAAAAACTAAATTGGAATAACTTCCTACAAACACTTGATCACAAAACAAACCCCCAAAAAATCTACAAAACTCTAAACAGTATCACACTTTCCAACAGTAACACAACACAATCACATGTTGCAATCACAACAACAGACTCTACTCCTTCATGTAAACAACAAGCAAACACTCTCATCAATCACTTCTCACATGTCAACCATCTAAAACCTCACAAAGACAACCGACGTGTCATCCGACGTAAGAGACAATTCACCACAGACCCTGACTATACACCCTTCACCAATCACCAGACAAAGCATATCATCAACAATCTCAAGCACTCACCCGCCTGTGGCCTAGACAACATAAGCAACATACACCTCAGACACCTGGGACCACAAGGCATACAAGCACTCACTAACATATTAACTACAGCTATTCACAAAACACAATACCAGACATTTGGAAGCATGGTATCATCATCACATTCCCCAAACCCAACAAAGACCCCACGCTACCCTCCTCGCACCGCCCCATCACACTCCTTTGCTCCCCCTCCAAAGTCATGGAACGCCTAGTATTACAACTAATTACACCCGACCTACCCCTAGCTCCAACACAACATGGCTTTAGGCCACTGCACTCCACAAACACTCTTCTCACAGACCTTACACAAAGAGCTTTTGACGGCATCAACTCAGCTAGACCACCACACAGATCACTATTAGCCACACTCGACATTAGTAAAGCCTTCGATGCCATCCCCCGCCACAACCTAACAAACAAAATCTACAACACAAACATGCACATCAACACAAAAAGGTGGCTGGCCAACTTCCTAGCAGGCAGATGTGCACACGTATCTTTTTGCCGGTCAGTCATCTAAAATCAGAAACTTTCCAAACGGAGTCCCACAAGGATCCGTCCTATCGCCCGCACTCTTCAATCTGTACATGCACGATATAACTACACCCAATATGCCCCAAATAAACTTAGCCTCCTATGCAGATGACATAACACTCACATGCAGGGCGGGTGCCCAACCCCGAAAAGGGTTGAAATAGGGGAGCTATCCCCCCGCCAAAGGCGGCTTTCTAGGGCCTTTCCTAGCTGATGCTGAGAGGATTGGGTTCTAGTCATGTGGTGATGGGCTGGTCTATTAGAGTGAGAACTGAGCAATCTCTGCCATACCCATAGCTTACTCTGACTGTTCCTTTTACTTATATATTTTCTAGATCTCAAGTGACGGCGTCTCTAACGTGGATTGACCTCCCAATCTACCAAGATTGGAAGCCAAAGCGTCACATTTTTTCCCTTGCCCCTCAACTTTCTCTTCATAATTGCTGAGGGACACAGGGCCCTGGGTGGGGCTTTGGTTTCCCGGGCATTTCCGCACCCTCCTCAGCTCCCCGCCATGGAGTGGCTTCGGTCACCCAGGCTTTATTGTGGTCGGCGGGGAGGGTTCTGTGGGGGCGCTCGGTTATGGCCTTGGCCTTGCTCAGGGCCTTGGGGCTGTTCGGCCAGGCAGCTTGGGGAACAACAACAGCAACAACAACAACACTCACATGCACACACCATGACCCAAAAAGAGCAACAGATCTCCTTCAACCCTATCTCAACACACTACATGGCTGGTGCACTACAAACAGACTTAATCTAGCCCCAGCCAATTCCACCGCAACCCTGCTCACAAGCTGGACAGGAGAACACGAATACATCCCTCAACTCACCATAAACAACACACCCCTAACACATACACACACACCCAAAATCCTAGGAGTAACATATGATACTCATATGACATTCAAACAGCACACCACAAACATTAAAAAGAAACTGACACCCAGACTTAACGCCCTCAGGTCACTTGCTCACACAAAATTTGGACATAACAAAGAAACTACCACCACAGTATATAAACAATACATAAGATCAGTGATGGAATACGCAAGCCCAGCCTGGGCTTCTAACCTAGCTGAAACACATCATAAGACCTTACAGACTATTCAAAACAAAGCCCTGAAGATCATTACAGGCTGCACAGCTACTGCACCCACAGATCACCTACATCAAGAAACCAAAATCCTCAAAGTCAAAGACCATCTGGACATGAGAGGCACTCAATTCCTGGCAGCAGCCTCCACGAACCAAGACCACCCACTAAACTACATGGCAACACACCCACAGACACCAAGAAATATCAAAACAACACCCAGCACACGGTATCACACACAATTATTGTCCTATCTCCCTCCCTGCCCACCCCGAACCAACTTCCAGAAGCACATCCATACTCATATCTCTCGCCGATCCATCCACTCACTCACAGACAACACGCAGCTGCATGCACGACCTCCCGAAATCCATCCTTCCGAATCCTCCCTCCCTCGCGAGGACAGAGTCCACCTGGCCAGGCTGAGATGCGGACACCATCCAGCTCTCCTGAGCTATCAGAAGAGACTGGATGACTCCGTTGTCGACGCCTGCCCGGGATGTAACACAGCACCCCATACCATTAAACACATCATAGAAGACTGCATTTCACACAACCACTTACGCCAACAACACAATCTACACTCAATGAGAGCTCTGTGGGAAAGCCCGATCGTGGCCATGGCCTTCCTCAGGGACTCGGGGCTGTTCGGCCAGGCAGCTTAGGGAACAACAACAACAACAACAACTAAGATGTCAATACAAACTATTGTGATAAGTTGCAATAAAGAAATAGGAAATTAAAAAAAAACCAGTCTGCTAAATGTGAGGTGCATAAGAAATGCAGTGTGGTATAACAGGTAAACAAAATAGGGATGTTTTGAGTGCAACTTATGTTGACATCTCAAGGATGGGGTAAGTCAGTCACTAAATCTAGACAGTATGACTGTAGCAGTGTGTGATAGAGTTCTGCTACTCTTGGGAATATGATTTGTGTAGGGAGATAGTTCTGCTATCAACTCCAATGCAAAAGTTAGAAATGGTTAACATGATGTAAAAAGTTGCTAAACTCCACACTAGCCAACTTTACAATTGCTTGCTGCCCCCTCAGAGGTATTACCGTACCTAGTAAAAAAACATGGAAACAGACTGTGAGGGGTTGTATCTTAACTGTCAAGTATGATGGTACAGGGTGTACCTTTACTGATAGCCAAAGGAGTTCTCTTCCACCTGATAAGTAAGCTGTATACGGTACAGCTTGTCTGCGAAGCATTTTAGTTCATGTGATCTTTTTTCTCCATATGATAGCCATAACCTGCCTAGGCAAGAATGACAATAAAAAGTGTACACACCTTCCTCTACAGCCACCACCGCCCCAATCTTTCTTAGTATGTCCAGGAGCCAGGTGGTGTGATGTATGAGGTCCGGGAAAGAGAGGGAAGCGTTGCCTGTGTGCAGACAGTGTAGGAGCTCCACACACATAACACTCCACACACTGGTCACTGCTCCATGCTGGATCCTCCGCAGCACGTGGTACCCCAGACTCTCACAACCGCTCAGCTGCAACAATTGGAAAGTCATCACTGCATTAGAATAATCACCAACTTTATAAATCACCATTAATCCTTCATAAGCTTAATATGGAAAAAAGAAAGAAAATACAAAGGGTCTAGTCATAGAGATGATGCACATGCAGTTTTTGAGCAATGGTGTGCCCTTGTTACAGGGAATTAATTATATATTTGTCATGAATTGCTGGACCGAGCTGACCAAACTTTTGCCGTCTACCAATGACATGGCGTGGGATTGAAATGCCGACCCTTTTATCAGCAGTCAGACGCGCTACCGACCATGCCACGGACCGTATAGTTATAGAGAAGATTACATTACTAAAAGAGGTCAGAATAAAGTAATCTAATGCAAGTGATAATTATAATGTAAAACTATACCTCAGCCTTTGTGAGTGGTGCCAGGTGTGAAGGTACGGCAGCACTGAGGTGACGATCGACGCGAGGCCCAAGGAACCCACGAACAGACACCACGTCCCCTATGTTGATGTAGATGTCTCCGAAGTTCTCATTCAGGATGCTGGCAGCTTTCAGAAGACCCTAATGTGGATAACAGTTCATCTTATGTTACTGTTTAAGGGGGGGATATTTGTGTATTTATTATTATTATTATATAATAATAAATACACTGCATGTCTGCCTGCCGAGATCGGAGCCTCTCCGGGTGGTCAGGGGCCGGGGGAGTGCTGGAGCGACCTTGGTGACCCTGGTCTCTGGGTATTCTCCTGGGTGACCTAGATGTGTGTGAATTTTGTTTTTTGTCTGTGTTTGTTCGTTGTTTTGTCTTGTGTTTTGTGTTTTCCTGTTCTTGCTCTGTCTTGAGTCGGCCACCCCCAAGAAAAAAAAATAAAAAAAAAATAAAAAATAAAAGAAAATGGAGGAAAATAAAAAATAGGAAAAGTGGGGATTGGGCCTGAGCATATAGAATACAGATAGATTATTATTATATAGTATTACTGGTATTACTTAAGAGAACCCACCTCTGAGATATATTTTTGCACTTTTCAGGCTCGCTATCCTTCGCCAGGATAAAATCAACACCAAAATGGCACGAAAGGTCTTAATATGAGGCAAAAGGTCTTTAACCCCTCAAACCCGGTTGGGCTCTGAGGCACCCATAACAAATGCGGCCCGCGGACCCCAGAAGGGCTCTGAGGCTCCGGCAGCTTGAAAGCCTGTAAGCTTGTTTTGAAAGGCGTCCGTCCGACGCATATAAACACAGCCGGTTGGCCCGACGCCGCGCACCTCCGAACACAAGAAGGAGAGGCGTAGTTTGTTCTTGTGTGGCTGTATGTTGTCGTTTCAGTTGTTGTTGTTGTTGTTGTTGTTGTTGGTCCCCAAGCTGCCTGGCCGAACAGCCCCAAGGCCCCGAGCAAAGCCAAGGCCATAACCGAGCGCCCCCACAGAACCCTCCCCGCCGACCACAATAAAGCCTGGGTGACCGAAGCCACTCCATGGCGGGGAGCTGAGGAGGGCGCGGAAAAGCCCGGGAAACCAAAGCCCCACCCAGGGCCCTGTGCCCCTCAGCAATTATGAAGAGAAAGTTGAGGGGCAAAGGAATAATGTGACGCTTTGACTTCGAATCTTGGTAAATTGGGAGGTCAATCCACGGAAGAGACGCCGTCACTTGAGATCTAGAAAATATATAAGTAAAAGGAACAGTCAGAGTAAGCTATGGGTATGGCAGAGATCGCTCAGGTCTCACACTGATAGACCAGCCCATCACCATTGTCGTTTCAGTAGTGAAAAGTGGCTAATATGGCTGACATCGCCACAAAGTTCTCTCCACGGAAATTGTCATCACAACTGAACCAGTTGACTTAGAGAGCTCTACTCAATGCCATTCTACAGGTACGAAACAAATCTACGCTTGCAAATGCGCGGGAATGCGGACGCAGTCAAAATAACAAAGATACGGTAGCCTAGGCGAGACGTTTTTTCGGCCAAATCCCCCGGGTTTCAGGGAATATTTACAGAATACTGTACATAGCTGAGGCTGGAGGGTTAAATCTTCAAACTAATGACATGAACATCATAAAATCATATAACTACTGAGGGAGAAGGGTGTCCAGCAAAAACCAAATACCTCCTCTTAACCCGGTAAGCGCGAGCTATGTGTAGTGAACACCACACTTCTGGGCGGCAATATTAGGCTCCATTCCTGCCTATAATCGTCATTTTACGATAAATATCAGTATTACTTATTCATATGCGCCTATTTTACCTTCACTATGAAGATAGTAACCTGTAACAACAACAAAACAAGTGGGAATAATGTTTGTATGGTCAAAATCGCGAATAAACATGGAGCGGCCCATTCATGAATTGTGGAGCAAAGTGAGGCAACCCCTCCCTTCGTGAAGCCTCAAGCTTGACTGACTCATTCACCCACACCCTACCTCTGCCAACACACTCGCTATGCACATATCCACAGCCTGCAACCAGTTTGCTAATGTTAGCACGAAAATATACCAACGAATTAGGGAATAACAGGGAAAATAGGTGATAATTGAAGGGGGGAGGGGAAAGGGGGGAAAGGGGGGAAAGGGGGGATGTGGAGGAATGATATGAAGTATAGAGGGATTTTTTTTTTTTTTTTTTTTTAACCCAGTGAGACCCAGCGTCGCACGTGTTGCGTCGGCAGTGTTTGATCACCAACTCCCAGCTATGCATCACGTGCGTCCGACATATAAAAAACACTTACGTGGCTCGTAAGGTAGGAAATGGCGGGAGAATAGGAGGGGGAGGTACCGTAGTGTGTGTGGGAGCCGGGCCAGTAGGTGTGAGCAGGCCGAGACAGACGCGCGGCTGGTGGTGGTGGGCTTAGTGGGGATACTTTACACCCTTAGTTCACCGCCACTTTGAACCTTCATTACTCCGGTCGTATGGGAGCTAGAGGCTTGAGATTTATGTGATACACTCCTTAGGATGTATGCCGTACAATGCCATACTCAGTTTTTACCCTAGTGCTCCCGGGCGGGTGGTCATGCGGGGGAGACGAACTATTGAAACCCCCCCCCCCCCCCAAATGACCGAAATGAGTTTTTTTTTAGTTTTGTCTTCATTTCTCACCATTCTCTTCCATTTTGGCTCAACAAATTTTTTTGAGGCTCCCCCCCCCCCAAAAAAAAATGTCCGAGGTGATTTTGTTTTTTTTGTTTTTTTTCATTTCTCATCCTTGTCTTCCATTTTAGCAAACAAAAAAAAGAAGTGAAAATGGCTTGGGACTGGGGTGAACAAAATATTATAACTAGCCGGGGCTCAACGGGTTAAGTGCTACTGGGGCCTTTTAAAATGTTTTTTTTTTGGGCCCTCCCTCTTAAGAGCTTTGCCGCCGTCGCCCAGTAAAACCTCTTAAGAGTTTTCTCGCCGTTCCCGGGTTAATGAAGATACCCTGATGTCAATAGGAGTTACCGGTAATTGAATTGGGAGGTTTAACGAGCCTCCCAATACCAAATAAGGTAAACCTCCTATTTGGTTGTAGCCTCGGAGTACCCAACGTAGAGCTTATACTATGACGATGCAATCTGCTTCGCTCTAGAGCGGCAATTATCGTATACACATAGCGCGAATTAAATCGATAACATCTAAAGTAGCACCTTACTCTCTCTACTAGGTACGTTGTACATACTTTTGAGGTCTTTTTAATAGAAAATTGAAAAGAGAAACGAGAAAGAAAAGAAAAAGTTGTCGACTAGGCCATTCCATCTGGCTCTTCACGCCGCTGTCAGGGGCGTACCTTCTAACCCGGTCCGGATTAAAGGGCATCTCGATATCAAGCTACAAAAGAGGCAAGATTGGATGGGCAGGGGTACGGTCTGTGGGAGGGATACTATGACGTTGGATACTCCGAGGCTACAACCAAATAGGAGGTTTACCTTATTTGGTATTGGGAGGGTCGTTAAACCTCCCAATTTAGTAGTAGCCTCTACGTTCCAACGTAGAGCTTAGAGTACCAAAATTGGAGGCGGACATCCAAGCCGAGAAAACTCAAACAACAGCAATTAGTTAAGGATCATGATAAAGAAAAGACAGAATTAAACAAGAGAGTTTATATAAAGAGTGTACGGATAGGTGCATATTAAGAGAGGCCACGTACAGTCATGTCATGCTCTTTTAGATCTTAACCTAATCGTATGAATGTTACATATCATAATGGTGGACATGGAATACAGGATGCCCCCCCCCCCCCCCCATTATATGGAGTAAAGTAGGAAGTACTACACCGGATAAGACCAAGTGTAAACATCTCTAACAGCACCGCGTACAATGAAAAAAGTGCCGGAGTTGATAAGTGAGACCCATTAGATAAGGGACGGAACACTTAATTCTGCGGACTACTAGAAAACAGTAGGACAAACACCCCAAGGACAATGCATGAGCATGACACAAGCGGGTGATGCATAACGAACAGAATGTGATGACGGGAAGAAAGTAATGAAACATACAGTAACATCTACCCTTCAAACACATAATGTAGTAATGAAGGAAATGAAAAACAAGAGCCTTAACCCTCCAGCCCCGGCTATGTATTCCATATATATTCCCCGAAATCCGGGGGTTTTGGCCGAAAAATGTCTACGCCTAGGCTACCGCATCTTTGTTATTTGGCTTGCTTCCGCATTCCCGCGCATCCCCAAGCGTAGATGTGTTTCGTACCTGTAGAATGGCGTTAAGTAGAGCTCTCTAAGTCAACTGGTTCAGTTGTGATGATGATTTCATTGGAGATAACTTTATGGCAAAACCAGCCACTTTACACTACTTTTCGATACTTAACAATAACATACAGGCACACACGAACAAGCGACGCACTCCTTCTTGTGGCCGGAGATGCGGGGCATCGGTCCAGCCGGCTGTTGTTTACATGCGTCGGACGTACGCCTCGCACACCAAGCTTACAGGCTTTGAGCTCATGGGTGTTTAAGAGCCCTTCCGGGTAGCTCGGGTGTGTTTTTTATGGGTGTTTAAGAGCCCTTCTGGGTCTGATGGGTTAAGCCTAGGTAAGGTCCTTAACCCTAGGTGACATTACATACAGATATGTGCAACCCAAAGTCCCACCCCCTCCCCCCTCCCCCCAAAAGTGGAGTGGACAGGATAGGAGAAAGACAGTAGGGGGAAGGACAAGCATAGAGGAATACCCCTAAGTAACCCTTTGGCCCAACGCAACACAAGGACGCCCCGGCATGTCTGTGGACATGGACAGATAGGAGACAAACGCGTTGGGGGAAGACCACAGCCCTGTGTCAGCAATATCCCTGAGGGAGCGATTGTGAAGGAAGCGGAGCGTGGCCGCAGAAGACCGAATGTCATGCGCCGAACCTCGAACCAGAGGATTGCTATCCGTAACGACGCGACACAGGCGTAGTCCCACAGTACGTGTGGTCAACCTCCTACCGGGCGTAGGCGCCACCCAGAGCGCCAACCCCGACGCCGGCACAGTGGAATGAACAAAGGAATGAAGCGAAAGAACAGGGCACAACGTGTGATGACGACGGCCGCGCGTAAGAGCGGGGACCGGGAAAGGCTTAAACACGTGTGCCTCTCGTTCGTTCTTAGCAAGAAAATGAACAGACTTAGCCAAAGTTACCGACCCGAGGATGGGAGCAAACCGCAAGCGGTTCTGGGCCCCGAGACATGGCAGCCCACTCCGATACCCTCTCACTCGTAGCTAAAGCTAGAAGAAACAGTGGCTCGCCAAGGAATCTGTCAGGTGTGGGGTGAAGAGTGGATGCCGCAGACGAGAGCCATGTGAGAGCCGCCGCCAGAGACCACTGACGGGGAAGCTGACGTGGGGTTGGTCCGAGCCGAAAGTAGGCTTGCATGAAAAACTCCAGTTCATTCTGAGGAACTACCAACCCCGTGAGGGTCTCAAAAGGCACGCGAATGGCAGATAGGTGGGTCTCAAATGTGTTGTATATGGAGTGACGCTCCTCAAATAAACAATGGAGGGAGCGAAACACAAGCGCCACTGACGGAGGAGTTGTGAAGAGTTGTGTAACCAACAAGTAAAGCAGCGCCAGGAAGATTCATATATCATCCATGTAGATGGCGTCCAAAGTACGGCCACAGGCCGTAGCTCGATTGGTAGAGCGTTCGCCTGCTAACCGTGAGGTTGACGGTTCGAGCCTCGGGCCAGCCAGTGGGTTATTGGCAGATGTCAGTGCTGTTGGTGAACGGTGCGGTCTAGCAATCTGTGGCAACTATTCACTAAGTCCCTGATTCATCAGGGCACCCACCCTAGCCTTGCTATTCAGCAGGGAGTGTATGGTGGTAAAAACTGCATCATCATCATCAGTGAATTTGGTAGGGAATGATCGTCCAAACCAGGGGAGCCACCCTGCCGCACAAACATCCAACGATGCGAATGCCAACGAGGTCCCTAGGTTTCCATTCGACCCCAAGTGGAAGCTCGAGACCAACATGGGCACGGGATCCGGGCAGCATCGTATCAGCTGAATGTACCAGGCTTGGGCCGGCCATAGGGGTGCAAACAACCAAACAATGCCCTGGTACTCTCTCAGCCTGTGGAGGACCTTGCACAACAAAAGTGCGTCGGTTGGCGGAAACACGTATAGTGACTGCCACCTGGTCCAGTCCTCGCTGAAAGCGTCCGGGCCTCCCGCTGGAGTGTGAAGCCAGCGGGTCAGGAACACAGGCAACGTGGATGTCACGTGAGAAACGAACAAGTCGACCTGTGGAACATCCCAGGAGGCTGCCAGGGCGCCGAATACGGTTTGTTTGAAGGACCACATTACCTGGGTGCTCCGTCCCCTAGACAGAGCATCCGCCCACAGGTCGGGAGACCCGGTAAGGTAGGTCGCAGGCAGCGTAATGTTGTAACGATCTGCCTGAAAAAACAGTTCCTCCGCCAGACCCCGAAACATCGCGGATCTGGAGGAGCCCCGTTTCAGCATGCAATGAACTGCAGGCATGTAGGCCATCCGCAGAGCTGGGCACTTTAGCCAACACTTCCGCAAATAGCCAATTCCGCCATGGCGGAAGTGTCATTTTGTTGGCGAATTAGCGTTGGCGCCAAAATGGCTGCCTATTTGCGGGTTTGAAGCTCTGGAAAGTACCTCCATGTTGCAAACCTCGAGTCCGCAAAATAAAAATTCCAGCCGCCAGCCAGCCCTGGGCCGCTCCTGCAGCTCCAGCCAAAAAAAGTCATGTGACCAAGCCAACTACCTTTGTTCTGGAATCTAGGCCTATACATCGGCTCTTCACGTTTGTTCACTTACTTAGTAGCAAGCGTCGAGCTAACACCTACAACACATAGCAGTCCAAGAGTTCCAACCTGCTAGCACTTCAACTTTGTTTATATTTTCGGCCTATTGAAGTGAACATGGAGACTACCATCATGCCTACCGCAGCTGCCAACAGCATGGGGAGCAGTTCACCACCATCATCCGACAGTGATGCTGCAGAGCATGCAGAAATCGAGGACCTAAGCCACCCCTGGCCCCACCTAGAAACCTTCTATGGGCCTGTAATTACCAAGAAGATGTCTCTGGAGAAGGGCTTTATAACTTTATAATCTAGCCTAATTTAAGATTATAAAGTTAGGCTATCGTTAATTTGATTGATAGCCTGTTAATTTGTAACCTAAACTAATGTTATTAGGCTACCCTAATCCCATCAAAATGCCTCAAAGCATGTAGGCCTAGGCTAAGTCTAACTTCTATATAGGCTAGGCTATATACGGTAGCCTAGGCCTAGGTCTATAATCACTAATCCCATCAAAATGCCTCAAAGTATGTAGGCTAAATATTGCATGTTCTAACTTCTAAATATAGCCTAGGCCTAGGCCTATAGGCTAATTACTAATATAAGTAATTTTTATTAGGCTAGGCCTAGGCTACCCTAATCCTATCAAAATGCCTCAAAGCATGTAGGCTAAATAATATTGCATTTTCTAACTTCTATATATATAGGCTAGCCTAGGTCTAGGCTATAATCAGTCAATCACTAATTCCATCAAAATGCCTCAAAGCATGTAGGCTAAATATTGCATGTTCTAACTTTAATATATAGCCTAGGCCTAGGTCTAGGCTATAATCAGTCACTAATTCCATCAAAATGCCTCAAAGCATGAAGGCCTAGGCTAAATATTGCATGTTCTAACTTCTATGTATAGGCCTAGGCCTATAATCACACTCATTTTATTAGTGTCAAGTAGAAAGTGTTAATTTTGAAAGTATCATATAGGCCTAGACTAAATTTAGCCTACAATAAAATTTTATTAAATTTTGATCTGAAGCTAGGCCTTTATTCTGAGCATTAAAATTAATAGGCCTAGGCTACTTCTATATTAATTACTTAATCTATCTAAAGTAGACCTATCTAGGCATATATAGCCTATTGCCATTCCCAAAGGGGGGACCACGAATAATTCGCCTCCTTGCACCTCTGTGATCCGGCGTATCTCCTCCTGAATGGTGCGGAATTGCGAATACTGATTATTACTGAAGCACTCTCCCCCTAAACAAGTTGCCCCAACGTTTTACTACCCATGTGGACAAACTAAGTGGCCTATGCTATATATATTAACCCTTTCACTGCGGGTGATGTTCTGGAATGTTTTGGCAATTTACAGCACTTTCCAAGCACCCCTTATTGGCGGTGCTCGATTTAAGTCGTGCACCAATTTGCAGCAAGTTAGGAGCATTATTAAGGCTTTTAAAGGGCTAAAATCGAGTGCAAATGGCCGGGAGTGCAGCGGGCCAGACAGCCGACTCCCAGGGCTTACCGCCGCCCATTAACTCATGTTCCCTGTGTTCTCGAGAGGCCGGCAGTAGCCAGTAGTGAGCATAGCGGGGAAAATATACCGATATATGCTAAACTCCCATGTTCGTGGCACCACTGCAAGTGAACCACGAGTGCTACGTAGCTCGTTCTGGTCTCATTTTGAAGCTTTTAGCGCCTAGTTTTTTGCTAAATCATTTTGTTTCATGCAGATGCTTGATTTATCATGCAGGAGGGGCTGAATATGCCCAAATAAGCCCAAATGAGCCCAAAACACCCCGCTAGACAAGGGTTAAAAGCCTGTATGTATATCCTTGAGGTCCATGGAAGTTGGGCAACATTATATTTAAGTAAATATATATATTTATTGACATTAGAGATTGAATTTATTGATTTACCCTTGATTCTGTAGTTTAAATTTAAATTAATAAAAAACGGTTTGCGTTTGCATATTTGCATTTGAGGACTAGAAATTTCACAAGGTTTGCACATTTGTGTTTGCTGAAGTTATTTTCTGGGTTTGCTGATTTGTGTTTGCTGACTTGACTTTTTGTTTGTGGTGCCCAGCTCTGGCCATCCGGAAGGCCAACGACCTGCCGGGAAGGGCTAGCCCTTGACCCCGCAGGAATAACAATGGGACCAACAGTATCAAGACTTGTAAGTGTAAGGGAGTGAGACCTGACCACTTGCCTAGGTGTTGGTGACCCATGGTGGACTGGGAGCCCCATCCCACCTCGCTCGACGCATCGTTGCCTATCCAGATGGTCGGCGGGGGCGAAGTCCAAGGCACAGCTCTCGCGAGCCTGCCCCGAACAACCCAGTGTGTCAAAACAAATGGAACGAGCGTGGAAGCGGACAAAACCGACGTGGAGGCAACAGTGGGAATGCTTAGTCGTCCAGTTGAATCAGGCGTGTTGATCCCGAACCTCCCTAGGGGAATGGTCAGACACGCCCAATGGAGCGACCCGATCAACGAGCCCCAGAGTGACCCGGTAATGGAGACCGAGTGCAACGCAGCGAAAAGATTCCTTCGAAGCTGCGAGGCGGTCCTCCGACTCTGTCCGACGGTCGCGCTCACCATGACCCAGTCCAGGCCCCCCCACGTCACGTCTTGGGACGGGGTGAGGCACGATGTGGGAACGTTTATCTGGAAACCTAAACTTGTGATGTGGTGGATGACAAGGAGAGTGTGTTGTGCACAGTGAGTGGGAGAGTCTGCGGAGATGAGCTAATCGTCCAAGTAAAACAGGAGCTGAATCCCCTGACGGAGCAGGGGAGTCAGAGCCTGCTGGACGAGTTACGTAAAGACTCGTGGCGCGATATTGAGACCGAAGGGCAGCCTGTCGAACGTGAATACCCTTGCGTGCAGCTGGAGCGCCAGATAGCACTGGAACCGAGGTGCAAGCGGCACATGCCAATATGTGTCCTTGAGAACCAGGGATATCACCCAGCAGCCGGGACGGAGCGCCAACCGCACCTGACTGATGGTGAGCATCCGAAAGCGGTTGTTTACGATATGCAAATTGATGCACGACAGGTCGACCACCGGTCTCATCGCATCGCAGTCCTTCTGCGGGACCAGAAACACAAGTGAGAGGAATACCCGCCTGAGTGGCGAGATTACCCGAACAATCTCATGCTCGAGTATTGACATGACAACCGTGGCCACGTCTGAAGAGACGTGCCGATGTCGGGGAGCACGTCTGAGAGGGGGCCTAGACCGCCCCCTCCAGAACACCCTGGGAGGAAGCGGCTTTGGGAGGCCGCAACGCCCCAGAAACACGGGGTGCGAAGTGTCCCGCAGTCGCAAAGAGGTAAGTCTTTTGCCACGCACCATCCGAGAAGAGACCCGCAGTTGCGAGCTCAGAGAGGAGTAGCTTCGTCCTGATCTCCGCGGGCGCCTACGTACAGAAGGCCACCCTCAGCGACGATCTACACTTAGCAGCCTCATGGACGGCACCCTGAAGGTCACCCACTGAGGTCAGGGCGAGCTGCAGGCGCACGCGCCGCAAGGTCTCCCAACCCTTCTTGAGGTCACCAGCAGGTTCGGCTTCAAGAAGCCGGAGGGAAACCTCGCCACTTGGAACAGCAGGAGGAGGGTGGAGAGCCAGCGAGCGGCGCGTAGCCGGAGCCGGTGATCCTGATCGAGGGCACTCTTCTCCGATAGCACGAAGAAAGACGTGGGCAACTGGTCGAACACAATATTAGGGGCATTCAGCCATGACCAATATGTGGGAGAGACCCCGGACGATGACAGGACTAGCCCAGACACAAAAGTGTTGTCAGGGGGCGGGAGAGAAACAAAGCCCTCAGCAGACCTGACGCCAAAACCAACCCCCTCCGCCAGCCACCGATCCCAAGGCCCGTCCTCAAGATTGGTGAGCTCGAGCATGACGTAGCCTGCAGCATCGCGAGCACTCTTCACCAGAGGAAGACCGGCAATGGCCGACAGAGCGGGAGCATCAGCGAAGATGTCTCGGCGGGCGTAGTCCGACCAGAAACATGTAGACCCAGAGGGAGATACCCTAGGACGGTATGTAAAAACTGCAAATCCGACCTACTGGGGTGAGGCCGGATATCCACCTCTGGGAACTATGCCGTCCGGAGTCAGTGCCCGGAAGATACCCGGAGCACGAATCTGCATATTCCAATTATCAGCAACTGGCCGTTCACCCCCATGCATGAGTGGCGGCACGTTCCGGGTGAGTAGCCACCACATTCTGCCAAGACGCAGGCTCGCCTTACAAAGAAGGAAGGACACGTTGGTAATCTTAAACTTAGACAGTGGGGGAACACTAACGGGCAGGCCAACCATCCCCAGCCCACACCCAGGCAGCACGCCGAAAGACGGTGAAGGAGCCGGAGAGGGGGCTGGCGCAGGCACCACAGGGGTTGCTGGCCCAGTAGGCAGTTGACCTTAGTAAAGGGGAAAGGCCAGTAAAACATCAGACATCTACATCCAAGCGTCCCAACCGAATTGTCTAGCATCACAGCTGACGTGGGAGCATCCGTGGGAAAAGAGAAGAGAGGCAAAGCATAGGTCCGACCTAGAGTAGGATAGAACCCACCCGAGGGCGGAACGGGCCCCGGGAGGCCCAAACCCAGATGCCAGAGGCTCATATGCGAGCTGACCTGGAAGAGAAGGTGTCGAGTCAGAGGACCGACCTGGAGCGGGAGTCATCCACGCACCAGGGCGGAGCGAGCCGATTGCAGCCCGACCTAGAGACCCGCGGCACCGGTGAGGGTGGAAGGAAAAAACCACTCAAGACACCGGTGAGCACAATGTAGGTTAAGACCGTGGCTTAGGAACCGCAAGGCATTGGTGAGTCCAAAATAGGTGAAGACAGCGTCTCAGGAGCTGGAATCAGACGAAAACAGGTGCCCCCAAGATGGGTTAGAAAAACCGTAGACAGGCAAGCAAGAGCAAGGCGAGGAGGCAACAGTGTCTGACATCCAAAACGCCCCCTCCCCCCCCTAAAAGTTAGGCTAAGCGAAAAGTCGGCCTAGCCTAAAGAGGGGCGGGGAAAAAAGAAGCCCGACGTCGGAACGTAGAGCCCACAGCAAAACCGCGGTTTTGCAGGAATGTTAGTCCGACCAGTATGTCGGACGGCAGAGAGCGGCCAAACAATCAGAGGATCACCGAAGACCGCATGTGCGGGGATCCAGGGGCATACGGCAGACGAACCTGAGAAGGAACTCTGACACTGTTGCCAACCCCAAAAATACCAAGAAGATGGTTTCACATTCCTGAGATTTCGCAGGAGCCGTGCATGACATGCCGGACCGAATTGGCAACAGTGTGAAGAGTGAGCAACAGCCCTCCATCGACGAAGGCTAGGCCACGAACGCCCCCCGCAAATAGACGGAAGAGCGATCCACTAACGGAGGTAACCAGGGCTCATCACTAGGCCTGTATGGGTGAGGAAGAGACCCCAATAGGGAAGGGAACCCTATGAGGAAGCTAAATGAAAGAGAAAGAAGAGGACTGTGCCCCCCTTTCATACATTAACCCTCCTCTAGCGGGTGCTCTGTGGCCGTTTTGGGCCTTTCTGGGCCGTTCTGACTGCTATATCAACCATCAGTATGAAAGGAACTGTATTGCGCCGAAAACTAGGTGGAAATCGCTACACAATGACGCCACATACAGCTACGTAGCACTCGTGGAGCACTGACAGTGTTACCTCGAAGATGGAAGTTTAGCTGATTTTGCTACCTTGCTCACTTTTAGCGAACTATTGGTTACACTGTCATCCTCACGCGCGGTGGGGGAACTGGAGTTAGTGTGGGCCGGGAGGCCACAGATGTCGGACGTATGGATCATTACTATCCCACCCATTTTCACTCGATTTCCACCCTTTTTTCACCCGTTTTTTGCCAGTTTTTTCAACTCGACTTATGTGGTGAGCCGCTTTTTAAGGGTTAAGGTAGCCTAGCCTAGGAAAAACTCCGAGAGTGTGACAGCACTTCGCGAAACGAGCCCCCCCCCCCCCCCCCCCAATGGAAACCCCAAGCAGGGGAACAAAGAAGGCGACAGTACTTGGAGGCCTTAGGCGGAGGCGAGGGAGGCAGAGGAGAGCATCCAAAGTGGAGCGGATCACAGCCTGGGAAACAGGGGAGAAGAGTATGAAACACCAGAAGCGATGCATCAACAGGCATGGATAAGTAGCAATGCACTCTTCAACCCAAAACCCAGAGAGGAGCGGACCAGCAAGGTACCCTCCAGTCGGGGGCGGAACAACAGGACAGCCAAAAAAAGCGTTGAAACACACGCAGCCGTAGGGCGGTGTAAACACGCCCTGGAGCGGTCTTTATAGACCAAAATAAAAAAGTTGTAAGGTAAACCGATCACAAGGGCAGGGAGACGCCCAAAAGCGCTCACTAGACCTTGAGAAAGAAACCTCCGCTGCATAACGGAGAGTGGAGACCCCCCCCCCCCAATGTAAACCCCCAACCAGGTGAACAAAGAAGGCGACATTACTATAATAATAATAATAATAATAATTAACGGTTTATTCACAAAAGCAGCCCGAAGGCTGAAAATATACAAGGAAGTTGATACATAGTTAAAATTAAAATTAAAATTGACACAGGAGCTAACAGGCTAATTTACAATGAAAAATATGTATATAATTTATTGATTGTTTAAGACCTTAATTATTGAAGGAATGGCGCTGTTCTTGTAGCGGTCAGTCCGTGGTGCTCTTACGGGGACAATACGGTTGAAGTGGCAAACAGCGCGTAGAGAGGAGGGGCGTCGGGCGGTAGTAGGTGCCGGTGTCTGGGGTTGTTTAGTAGTTTGCTGGAGAACTGCTGAAGGTGTTGTTCGTAGAGGTTAGATATGGCGAGGACGTTAATTAGGTTACATGCATCTTGGTAAGTGATGTAGTTGGCCCCTAACATTATTCTGAGTGCTCTCTTCTGAATTTTTTCTAATTTATTTCTTTGGGTTAAGTTGAGAGGATGACCAAACGGGTGAAGCATAGCAGAGTTTGGGTAATATAAAAGATTTGTATAACAGTAGCATGTCATCTCTGGGAACCCCTAGTTGTTTCAGGGTGCGTAACATGTGTAGCCGATAAGAAGAAGCACTAGCTATGGTGTAAACATGTTTATCACATAGTAGTTTTTGCTGAAGGAAAACACCAAGTAATTTAGTGGACTGAACTATCTCGAGGGTGTGATTGCCAAGCTTGAGGGTGGGTGGAGGGATGGGTTTAGAAGCAACATTGAAGTTCATGACAAGTGTTTTGTTTAGGTTAATAGTGACATCATTATCTTGTGTCCAGGTCAGTAGGGCATCTAGGTTGGCTTGGAGAATGCTGTAGTCTGGAGAAGCGTTGCTGATGGAAGAGGCTATTGTGGAATCATCAACATATTTCCATTTGAGTTCTGCATCTTGAAGGGCGTTATTGCTGAGTATTAAATAACCGTGTCCCTTGAGGCAAACCGCAAGTAAGTGTTTGTGAACTGGAGATACTGCCTAGAAAGCGGACGGATTGTTGACGGTCATTGAGGAAATCCGCCAACCAGGAGGTAAGACATTCCCTGAGGCCAAGTTGTAGTGCTTTCTTAATTATAATGGTGTGGTTCACTAGATCGAAGGCTTTTTTTAAATCTATGAATACTGCTGTTACTGACGTGTTTCGGCGGCCTAAATTTTTATGAATGAAGTCAAGAAAACTGATGAGGTAGTGTGAGGTGGATGAGGATTTAATATTTCCATACTGGCACGAGTCTAATTTATTGTATATATCTTTGTAAGCCAATTCAGCTACAAAACTTTCATAAATAAGGCTAGGAATAGGTGTAATAGCTATGGGCCGTAGTTCATTAAGAGATTGAGGGTTTGAAGATTTAGGGATTGGAGTGACATAGGAATGCTTCCAATCTTTAGGACTTTTGGATTGTTGTAAGGAAGCATTAATTATGGATGTGAGAGGTAAGGAAAGTTCAGGAGCAAATTCTTTGTATAAGCGGATAGGAAGATCGAGTGGAGTGGAGGAGCGTTTAGGTTTGAGAATCTGTAAACGACGGCAAACTTCGTACTCTAATACGATAGGTGGGGGGGAGGGGGCAGGGAGGTATGCTGGTCATGAGAGAGCTTGGGAAGTTGTTGACATATAGAGGCAAAATGATTATTTATTGTCTCGGCTGCTTCATTACTGGTGAGATGGTTGACACACGGGAAGGTAGAGGGTCGGTTCTTAAGGCCACAAAATTCCTGAATTCGGCTAAACCATTCACTAATTTTTGTGTGTTTCAAGTGTTGTATTTTGTTGGGATAGAAAGTTTTGTTTGCCATTTTAATTTCTCTAATAACTTTGTTTCAAAGTGATTTGAAAAGGGTGGTGTTGTTAGCTTTAAAGGCATTGTCACGTTGTTGCATAAGGCGTTTAATACGGCAATTAATCCAAGGGAGGTCAGACTGGTGAGTAATTACATTTTTTTCAGGGAAGAAATGTTGGTAGGCTATATTAACCCTCTCACCACGGAAGGGCTCTTGAACGCCCATAAAAAAGCATATAACAGGTACCCGGATGGTCTCTTGAACGCCCAGTGGTTGAAAGCCTGTGAGCTTCGTGTGCGAGGCGTCGGTCCGACGCATGTAAACAACAGCCGGCTGGACCGTCGCCCCGCATCTCCGGCCACAAGAAGGAGAGCGTCGCTTGTTCGTGTGTGCCTGTATGTTGTTGTTAAGTATCGAAAAGTGGTGTAAAGTGGCTGTTTTGGCCATAAAGTTATCTCCAATGAAATCATCATCACAGCTCAACCAGTTGACTTAGAGAGCTCTACTTAATGCCATTCTACAGGTAAATAACACAGCTACGCTTGGGGATGCGCGGGAATGCGGGAAGCAGTCTGATTAACGAATATACGGTAGCCTAGCCTAGACGTTTTTCGGCCAAAACACCCGGGTTTCGAGGAATATATATATAATACATAGCCGGGGCTGGAGGGTTAATAGTATTGAGATAATTTTCCCATTTGCGATAAACATCTTCAACAGTTAACACCTCAACCCATGGGTATTGAACAATCCAATCACCGAAGAGTCGAATTGCCGAGTCGGTTATAGGTCTGTACGTGTGTGTTTTGTTCTTATTTGTGTGAGCGAAAGTAGGTTTGGGAGTCCAGAAAACAGAGGTGTGATTGCTTCGTCCAAATGGCGACATTGGAATCGGGGTTTCATAAAGGTTTGACATATCTGTTAGGATTATATCTAAAATATTATTATGTAGGGAAATTACTTGGGTTTGCTGAAGGTGTGTATGAAGGTCAGACGTGTCTATTTCATTAAAATCACCACATATAATAAATTTAGATGATGAGTACTGTAATTTTAAAAGGTCAGACGTATCAGAAATATGTTGTAGGAGTAAATCACGTGTATGGTGTCTGGGGGTGATAAACAACACAACAAATAATATATGCAACATGTCTGGGGTGTAAGGAGGGAGTGATTCGGATTACCCGTAGGCCTAGGCGGAAGCGAGGGAGGCACAGGAGAGCACCCAAAGTGTAGCATAGCACAGCCTGGGAAAAAAGGGAGAAGAGCATTAAACACCAGAACCGATGCACCAACAGGCATGGACAAGTAGCAATGCACTCCCCAACCCAAACCCAGAGAGGAGCGGACCAACAAGGGACCCTCCGGTCTGGGGCGGGACAACAGGACAGCCAAAAAAGCGTGTAACACACGCCGCCGTAGAGCGGGGTAAACCCGCCCTGGAGCGGACACCGATACGTTCCAGAGCGGGCCACCAGCACCACAAAGACGAGTAGGACCGACCCAGAGCGGGGGAAGAACCCGCGCCCTAGGGCGGGGGTAAACACGCCCTGGAGCGGACACCGATACACTCCAGAGCGGGCCACAGCCACCAGAACCTTACCAAGGCACCTCAGAGACGAGTAAGGACCGACCCAGAGCGGGGGAAGAACCCGCGCCCGAGGGCGGGGGAAGACACCAAGAGAGCCAGCTGAAAACCCAAACCAACCGACCTGGAGCGGGGAAAACCATCGCTCCAGGGCGGGGCGGTCATGCTTGAGCGGGAGGATGATATAGCGGACTCACGCCCGGTCTAGAGCGGCCAAATACACGCTCGAGGGCAGTACAAAGACCGACCTAGAGCGGGGCCGAAGAGGGACAGACCAGAAGCAGTCACCAAAGCACGCCCAGGAGCGGGAATACCGACGCCCCAGGGCGGAGCGGTGAACACCATATTAAAAGTCTGAGGGCTAGGGCAGGTCCAAGTGAAAAAAGATATGCGACGAGTGCCAGACGCTCGCCCTGGAGCGGTAAGAACGACGCTCCAGAGCGGAGCGGCGAGCCAGGTCCAAGTAACAGAGGACCGAAGCGTCACTCACCGACGACACTTAAGACAGAAAGTCTGAAAAAGGAGAAGTGTCACGTCTGCCAAGAAGGCCCCCCAGGGACTCGAGAAAAGGAAAACGCCAACCAAAGACCGACCTGGCGTGGGACGTGACCCACGAACAGGGAGGAGCAGAGGAAGACATAGCCTAATCACAAGGCCCAAAGGTGGCAAAATCAAGGTAAAGAGCAGAACACAAATTTGGGGTTCTGGAAAGCCAGAGGTAGTCAGATAACTGGTGCGAACCCCATAAAACATAATAAGGGGAGTCAAGGGACATCCCCAGGGGTTGCAACAGAATCGAACGACAAAACGCCCCCAGTAGGCTAGGCTACCCACAAAAAGTTAGCCTAATCGGCACTAGGTGATAGGAATAAATAAAAAGAAGGACGCCAGTAGCAACCGCACACCCAAAGAAGTGTGAGTGCGACATTAAAAGACCAATCATGGGGCAAGTGACATCCCGGGTCGGCGCCCCCCACCATAATATCACCCGAAAAATCAAAGTTAGCCTAGCCACCGAAAAAATGCGCGTAACTCAGAAACCAAGTAAGTGACAAGAAGCCCTAAATGAATAGAACCTATCAAAACCTAAACTAAAGTCACCGCAAAGAAATTAAAAGCAATATAAGGCAAAGGCCTTTCAACACTAGCGTCGTCCCAAGACACGCATGCGCAGAGGGCTGAAAACGAGAGACCTCCACTTTCAACGCAAACACTCGAATAAAACACCTGAGTGCCCATTTTACGTTGTGCCTACAACACGGATCATCTATCTATAATTCCAGACGCCAATCAAAGGCCCAAAACTCACCAAAGGTGACAAAGATAGGAGTGGAAGGCACCAAAATGACGGAGCACTACAAAAAACACGTGTGCACCCGAGTGGTAGCGCGAAAGAGATGCCCTTTAATCCGGACCGGGTTAGAAGGTACGCCCCTGACAGCGGCGTGAAGAGCCAGATGGAATGGCCTAGTCGACAACTTTTTCTTTTTTTTCTCGTTTCTCTTTTAAATTTTCTATTTAAAAGACCTCAAAAGTATGTACAGTACACCATACCTAGTAGAGAGAGTAAGGTGCTACTCTAGATGTTATCGATATAATTCGCGCTATGTGTATACGATAATTGCCGCTCTAGAGCGAAGCAGATTACATCGTCATAGTATAAGCTCTACGTTGGAACGTAGAGGCTACTACTAAATAGTGTATTTCCATTCATAAAATCCCAAAGTTGATGTGAATATAAGCGGGAACTGCAGGGTGTTAAGACAGAGCAATTTTTGTGAAGACTTAAATAAATATGAGAAGGAATTATAATGTAAAACTTCCAAAATAAACAAACCAAAACGTATACGAACACAGTAAAAAGACAAAATAACTAATCAAAATCAGCTAATCAAAATATCAGCAAATTAACATGGATTAGCATTGTTTTGGCCATTTTATCACTTCCAAATACAATATGAAAAGGAATACAAGAAAATTAACATGAAATAGCATTGTTTTGGCCATTTTACACTTCCAATGACATGATTTGAACTATAAACCATATTTTACACTTCCAATGACATGATTTGAACTATAAACCATATTTTACACTTCCAATGACATGATTCAAGCTATCAACCATATTTTACACTTCCAATGACATAATTTGAAGTATAAACTATAGGTTTGATTCCCGAAGGGAAGTAGAGAAAACCTAACATTTAGTAGGGGCCCCGGAATCATTGACGATGTTGCCTATTAGTATAATAGTCTCCATTCAACACCCACGTCAGTCGTTTGAATCAACAGCCGCGGGGAAGAATAGGAGTCATCTTCATAAGTGCAACGCTACTTCTCTTATGGTGTCGTCACAGATCGGGTACCCACTACGAAAAAACTTCGTAAAAAATAAGAGAACAAAAAAGGAAAAAGAATTTCCACTGTTATTCACAAGCTTCCCACATTCGGTGGATTTTCTTGCGTTGTGGCTTCTTACCGCCTCTCGCCAAGCGCAACAATTCGTCCTTCAATGATATACCATGATATACCAAGATAAACTCAAAATATCAGCGAATGGGAAGGGGATGGCTGGGAGGGACTTCGTCGTCAATGATTCCGGGGCCCTACTAAATATTAGGTTTTCTCTACTTCCCTTCGGGAATCAAACCTATAATTTAATAGTGGCCCCTTCATCATTGACGATGTTGCCTGAATTCCAAGACTGGAGGGGGACATTCGTACTGTACTGTAATATCAAAACCTCAATAACCGCATGGTTAAGTCAAGAAACCTTATAACAGGAAAATATCTTTGTATTTAGTTGTGAATACAACAAAAGTTAAAATTTTGAAAGAGTGGGAGCAGTGCGTTGCTTCAAAGAAGCCTGCTCCAACAACAGAGTCCTCGTCCATGAGGTGTTTGTTGTACAGGGTGAGACAGAGTTAAAAGCAAAAAACCCTTCATCACCTCGATCCTGAACCTATGCTGAGCTCAGCTAGGTTCCTAGGCTTAGTCATCAAGTCATTTTGACCAATATCAAACATGCTGAAACTAGTGCAACTAGCCTGGAACATTACTGGAGTCACCTTTGACCCATACCGACCTTCTGAATCTAGTGCGACTAGCATAGAAACCTGAAAATTATATGAACAGTAGGGAAAAATAATCTTTTATTATTCATAAAACATTAAGCTTGACAATTAGAAAATGGAAACATGTACGGAGTCACTTTTGACCATTACTGACCTTTCGTAATCTAGTGCACCTAGCATCGAAAACTGAAACATTCTTTTATTATTCATAAAAACATGGGCTTGAATTAAGCTTTGTAATATCAAGATATCATCTCAGTTTTTTTATATCTAAACCAAATATTCCGAGCTTCTTAGCTCATACAAATCTATTTGGGCTCAGCCCGGAGTAACAGCGTCTAGCTTGCCCTATATGAACTTGTAATCCTCTCTTGTACTGGGATCCACATATCCCCCCCCCTTTTTTTTTCTTAAGCCCCTATAGGGCGTACCTATCACAGTACTAACAGTTGGAAATACAAGTAAAGACCAACCAGGAGTGTGCCCGTGGGCAGACTATGAAAACGTTTTTTTGGGCCATAAGGGAAAAAAAGTTGTTTTGTAAAGAACAAGGGGAATTAACACCTGCAATGACAATCTGCACCGATAGCACCTCCTAAGTCTACTATCGAGCCCCGCCCACTCGGCGAGGATCAGCTAGTAACCGAGAGAGCCAGCCGGCTATCACAGTTAGTCCGCCAGGGGATGTTATAGAACTTCTACTATGAGAGTATCTAGCAAGACACTTGTGTAATGCCTGGATTGTGGCAAAAGTATCTGTAACTGTGTTCGATGCTGAAATCTGCTTGAGCTATCACGCCAAGGGGAGTACTTCTCTTGGTGTAGCGGCTAAGGCGCTCGCCTCCCACGTGGCGGGCCCTGAGATCGAATCTCGGCCGCGCCCAAACACATTTGGGGCGAATTTCCGCATGAGACGCAGTTCGGATGTGATTGTAAAAATTGTAAATTACGGGTTTGACAACCCGTAGGGAAGGAAGGAAAACCTTCTATTTAGGAGTGGTTCCGTAGTCAATGACGTAGAGCCTATACTATATATAGGCTGAGATTCCGGGACCCGTTCGGGATTCCCCGAAGTTCTTATCACAACCGTTGTGTATATAGCATAAAAACAATCCTTGGTTAATACCCATTAAATATTACCAAGGGCTCATCATTGAAAATTAATACCACTAGAAATAATATTTTAAAGAAGAATCTATCATTTCAAACCTCCCGGTGCCTCAGCCCTCCAGCTGTGCTGTCGTCATGCTTCCCTTGCACGTGATGCCAGATTTTCTAGCGTGTTTATCTGCCTCAAATGTTATATCAAGTTGGGCATGTGCATGGGAAGGGGAAGGTGGGAGGGAACCTTTGCGTCATTGACTACGGAACCACTCCTAAATAGAAGGTTTTTCTTCCTTCCCTACGGGTTGTCAAACCCGTAATTTAGTATTGGTTCCTTCGTCAATGACGAAGAGCCTAGAATATCACGACCGGAGGTGGGACATCAGATGCTCAACGTATCCAGAGAGAACCAATTAACAGATAGGCTGACACCGGGAGAAATTCAAATAACTGTATTAGAGAAAGAAGAGGCGGGTATACTGGGAAGCCTCATAAAGAAGGAAAGATGGAAGAATAGTCATAACTTAAAATGTGTTGAGGAGAACAAGATGTAAAAATTTGTATGAAAGGATGCTTAAATGTCAAAACATCTCATACTATAATGCTCCTGAAGCTGTGCAACAAGTTAGCAAGCGCATTTCTTGCTTGCATTGGTATAAAAACCAAAAAATTAACTATTTGTTCATACTTTTTCAGTACATACAACTCGTACTTATTCCTTATAGAAGAAAACTCTTTGTCTTTGTATACTTATTTATGTTCTACATTCCCCCCCCCCCTTTTTTATTCCTTTTGGAGATTCCGAAGGAGGAAAGGAGAACCAGATTCATGCAGTACATACAACTCGTACTATTTACTATAGAAGAAAAATCCTTTGTCTTCTTACTTAGCCATGGTAGTAAAACTCTTTCAGTGTGACGCCTATTGCCTGATAGTGGTTACCGACTATTAGGCCTTTGATGTAGGGTGTAAGATAGGATCGTATTTTTCTCTTAGCCATTTGGCCCGGGAAACATCCATAATGCAAAAGTTAGAGAAATCTGAAGGCTTTCAGCTTGGTCCAAGAGGAATTGAGAGATTGGAAATTCCACTGGAGACGGGCACTATAGGCTCAGGCAGTTGTATCCCTCTTGTGTGGGCCAAATTGGCGCAAAGTGACACACTAGACCCTTGTCTGATTGTGCATCTGAGGGTCGTGCCTGGGGGAGGGAACAGGTAGCTGGACGACCCTGTGTTCTGTAGCTGACACATACTTTGGCCTATGCATACCTTTGTTTTATATATTTAAAATCACCCATAACATATATTTGCAATACAAAGTTAGCTGATATTTTCCTTCCAATTTTGTTAATTAATAATTGATAATTGTTTATAATCAGCTTACAATTATGTTTGTAGTCATTATTGGCTGCATATGGACCTTCCCTTTATTACTATACTATACAAGAACGTAGTGTAGTCGTATACTGTATAAGAAAATTGTGTAGAATCACACAAACCTTGAGATAAACTGTACATCTCATAGGTGTTTGGTATAGTGATGTCTACAGTCGTAGCTCTGGCGCTAGTTCCGAAGCATTCACCAGAGGTCTCAAGGAATTGTCGGTAGGGAGAATTGACCGCTAAAGCGGCCAGTCCCTGCGCCGGGTTTATTGACCACCGGGTTATAGATTGAGGGGTCTTTGCTAATGTGTGGCATGCCAAAAGGTCTACTTGTGGATGGGAAAGAAGAGTCGGCTTGGCGAAAGCTTCCTGTTTGAGTGCCCATACCACTGGAGTAGCCTACTCTTGCCCCGGGATAAGGTGTCACCCCAAAGGTTGGCCCTTCCCGGGAGGTACTAGGCTGAAATGTAGGGGTGAATCCGCTTGTTGAAAGCTTCTTGTGTGAGTGCCCGTTCCACTGACTTGCACTTGCACCGGGATAAGGTGTCCGTAAGAAATCTTTGATCTCTTGTGAAGAACGGAATGTGCCAAAAGGCATCCTTGAGGTTCAACGTTATCAGTCACACGTCCTGATGAAGGAGTAGCCGTATCCGAGGCACTGTGAGCATGCAAAATCTGTAATTTTGAGTGAGGAGAGGTCTCTGCCTGGTCTCATCTTTAAGCTGTCTCGTTTGGGAACAAGAAACGTGCGGGATAGGAAAACTGTGGTTCCTTTTAGAACTGGCACTAATACCATCGGCTTTAATTATTCTTTGACTACTTCTATGACATTTGGTGAAAGTATCATTGTATTGTTGTGCAGATCACATATGACAAGCAGCAAATCTATGTTCCTCATTTGGAACTTTATTGGGGCAATTGCAGTGATGGCTAGAGCAAATTTTGCCGCCTCTACTGCCCATTCCACCCACGGACCTTGTCCCACTCCATCGAAGGTAACATGCGAGACTGAGGGTCTGTAGTAACAGTTTCTATCTTTGTAGAACACATTGAGGAGGGACTTTATAGCATTAAGAGCAGCAAGCTTAGAGAAATCTGACCAAGGCTCCCAGGATTTTGTGGCAGAAAATATTGGGGCAGGGTTGTCCACAAAACTGAATATCAGACCTGGAAGGGAAAGGAGGCACGACTATTTCCATTCCCCGCCTTTCAGCATCTTTTGCTCGCAGATGTTTTAACTCATTTACCTCGAGGACCCCGGCTTGAGGGACCTGGTAAAGTTCAGGGATACCTGTCTCCGCGTCTTCCGGAATAGGAGGATCACTGATTGGTTGTCAAACTCGGGCAGGATCATAAAGCAAAGGCATTGGCTTGTTGGGAAACCCCGGGTCCTCCTCAAGGGCACCCGGAGTGAAGGGGTTAGGAATAACCCCACCTGTCAAGGGTGGGAATCGCTACTGATTCACCGGTTAGGGAACACTAGGACCAATTGACCCTGAGGGACGAGGCAGTGTGGTGGTCTTTATTTATATAAGGACAGGTTGTAAAGGAACAGTAGGTAGCATAGAAGGCATTAGCTGAGAGGACAGCCTAACCTGGGAAGTCAGAGACTCTTGTCTTTGACTAAACTTGGACTTAATTGCTGCTAGAACCTTTGTTTGGAACAGGGTCTCCAACTTCGTTAGGACGTGGGCAAAAGAATGTTTAGGAAACTCACGTAGGCATTATGGATAATGTCTGGGACTTAGGATATGTAACCTTTTACATCACTCCAAATATTGAGCAAAACCTAAGGCGCCCCAGCCGCAGTTATGTGACCAATCAGATTGTGATGTTTCACGAAGGGTGCACAGTTTGTACACTTCTTAGTAGCCCACTAGCTAGCGTACAATCAACACAAGACAGATGGCGTACATACTTCGTACGTCCAAGAAGGGGGAATTTGTTGCATCTTGTGAACCCGAACCACTGCACAATGGTCGTGGCGATTACAAAGGAGTACAAAGGAGTACAAAGGAAATCAAGCAACAACAGATCTAGTGACCCTTCTAGGTTGCTTGTCCTCCAAAACACTGAGGATCAAGTGTCTAAACAGTGGTTTAGAGTGGGTAAGGGAACATTGGAAAGGGAATTACTGCCCTGGAACTAATGTCCGTGGCAGGATTAGGAAGTTAGTAGAGGACAGATGGGTTAGTAACTGAGGGGGGCATAAAATAAAGTTATTCATTTACAAACGCAGTCAGTCGCGGGTTTGATGCGAGATATTTGTCTAGGCGGAGTTTAAATGAATCAACGGTGATGCAGTCTATAACGTTTCGGGGAAGCCCATTCCACAAGTTGACAACTCGATTGAAGAAGAAATTCTTAGATTCGTGCGAGTTAAAAGATTTACCAATAATTTTGCAACCGTTTCCCCGCGTGTAATTAGATTGGTCGATAGTGAAGTACTTACTACTGTTCATATTGTCGATGCCTTTGATGATTTTGAACACTTGAATTAAGTCACCTCTTAATCTGCGCTGGGTTAACCCCTCCAACCCGGAAGGGCTCTTGAACGCCCATAACAACCTCGGCCCGCACAACCCGGAAGGGCTCTTGAACGCCCATTGCTTGCGTGCGTGCTTTCGAATGCCGCGCGTACATTTTCGGTATCGTGGGACGGTAGGTGGCGCCACCAGGCGTAAACTACGCCACAGCAACAGTATCTACCCCGACGCCATCATGGACAGTACGCCAAATAGTGATTCCGCTGTGTCCGATACCGTGCTTCCTACGACGCCCTTGCTAGTTCGTCGCGCCTTACCCCGACGCCATCGCCTAAATGTGTTATCTCCCGGAGGTATTGAGACGACATTGAGACTTTATGAGTGAGCTGATACCAAGCATAATGTTGATGATGAAGTCAGTGACGACTCCAGTAATTATAAGTCGAGTGATTATGGCCATGAGAGTGACAAAGAAGAGCAATTCCTGGGATTTGCGAGAGAACATGACAGTGATGAGAGTGATGAAGGTGATGTACCAGTTGTTGAGGAAGCTGGTTTACCTAAAGACAGTGAACTTGAGAGAGTGAGTGAGTGGGAGAGTTCAAGGTCACTCACCAAATTTCGCATAAGTGACACGACGCCAAGCCCTTCCCCAGGTAAATCGCCTTTCAAGCTACATTTGTATAAGCAGAAAATACTTGAGAAGGCGGCCGCGGAAGCTAGGGAACAAGCAAAACTACTTGGTGAGGATGAGGCTGTGAGTGAGGGTCAGCGTGGTGACCCTTCTCGTCCGCCATTGTCTCCCTTATCTACCAACGCCACCCAAGATGACCCGGATGCCCCGCATTCTTCCCCACCACCCCCACCATTGCCAAGGGTTGAGGACCCCACACTTTCGGCCTATTTGCCTCCTAGGTCCCCCGACAGGAGACATACTGCTGCCGAAAAGGGGAAAGGTAGGAAATATACCAAAAAAATTAAGAAAAGTAAGAGAGTTTTGTTCGAGGCTCCCGCGGCGTCCACCCCGGCCGGCCCCAGCCATACGTCCCCGCAACTTTCCCCATGATCCTCCCCACCTCCAACATGTCTTCCTGAAGAAGTCTTTGAGCTCGCATCACCAATACCTGGGCCTAGTGACAGTGAAACATTGCTTTCTGTCACTCGTCGCAGGCCAAGGAGCCCAGGACCTCGGGGGGACACAGCCTCACCTGCCACTCCTTCCCCACCTCGCCCACCCGCACGCCGCCCACGCATCACTGGTTCCCCGCCAGATTATGTGGGGGCCACTGATGATGAAGGGCACCTCTCTGAAGACTCTGGCCATGATTACATAGGTCCACCGTTAGGGCAAGATGACCACTCTGACGATGACTATATGGACATCGACGACCCTCGACCCATCCGCTTGGCCCGGCGTCGTGCTGCCCGTCGTGCTGCCCACCGCCCTGGCCGCCGCCCTCGCCGCTCTAGGGCGCGCGCCTCCCGAGTTGGCCGTGGGCGTGCTGGGCCACCAGCTGGAGCTCCTCGTCAGCGTAGACAAGACCCATTCTACGTTTTTCAGTGGCAAGACGTAGTTGATGAGGATGGATACAACCCTGATGTGCCAGCTTTTGATGAGGTACTGGAGGGTTCAGGCATTACCCCCAATTTTCCTGCAGGCCCCAATGCTCCACCACACAAACTATTTGAGGCCTTCTTTGATGAGGAGGTGGTAGGCTATGTTGTCAAAGAGACAAATAAGCAGCACCAATTCCAGGTCCACTTTTTGGGAAAGGTGACCAAGGGCCACATGAGGCAGTGGACCCCAGTGACTCATAAAGAGTTCATGGTGTTCCTGGCACTCACCATGCTAATGCCTCATGTCAAGAAGCATAGGTTGCCTGACTATTGGATCACCAATGATCTGATATCCACCCCTGCCTTCGGGAAATATATGTCTCGCGACCGGTACCTTGATATCCTCGCAGCGCTCCATCTTGTCACTAACCTTGACGTCCACCTCCCAGACAAGCTGTGGAAGATTAGGACGTTGTACGAGATGATGCGAGAACGCTTCACCTCCTACTTCAAGCCCTTCCGCAAGGTCGTCATTGACGAGTCTCTTGTGCTGTTCCGGGGAAAAATCAGCTTCCGGCAGTACATCCCCTCAAAAAGACATCGCTTTGGCATAAAATTCTTTGTGCTGTGCGACTGCCACACTGGACTTCCTGGTCTACAGCGGGAAGGAAGGGGACTTGCTTGTGGACCCCCTCATTGGCTTTGGCGGAGCAGTGGTGCAAGCCATGATGGACCGCTACTTTCACAAGAATCACGTCCTCTACACGGACAATCATTACACGTCCCCCACTCTCTCACAGTACCTGCATGAGCGCAAGACGGGGACTGTAGGCACAGTACGAGGGAAAAGGAAGGGCATGCCACCTTTCCCTCCAAAGACCAAAAAAGGTGATGTGTTCAAGAAGAAGTCGGGGCCCATTCTGGCTATCCACTGGCACGACCAGCGGAAGGTCAACCTCCTGAGCACCATCCACAAGGGGGAAATGGTGGAGACTGGCAAGGTGGATCGCCGCACCCAGGCCAGGGTGACCAAGCCCGATGCTGTCCTGGACTACAACATCAACATGAGGCTGGTGGACAAGTCCGACATGCAGATAGGCTTCATTGACTGCCTGCGTACCTCGTGCAGATGGTACAAAAAGTTCTTTCTGCATATGGTGGACATGTCAGTTCTGAATGCCTACAACATATACAAGCTTCGGAATGTGAACACACCCATGAAGTTCAATAGCCTGCGGAGGTTCCAAAAGCAGGTGTTGACGGAGCTCCTGGAGGAGCATGCTACGCCACAGAGGGCAGTGGCACATCCTGGGCCCGCCGTTATTGACCGCTTGCAGTGTGCTCAATACTTGATTAGGCACAGGCTTGGTTCCCTGCCTCAGAATGAATCAGGAAGAACACAGCAGAAGCGGTGCCATGTCTGCTACAACAGCAGGGTGAGGCCGAGGTCAGGTAAAAAGTCAACCATGGAGTGTGTGGAGTGCAAGGTGGCACTCTGTGCTTTAGAGTGCTTCTTTGATTACCACTCCAAGCTGGAGTTCTAATAATCATACTGAAATTGCCAAATAAAATGACAATATGTACACTATAATTATATATAGGCAAAAAGTGGAAGAAAACCAATTTATTGTAATACAAAAGTCATGTATTATGAGAACATTGATACAAATACAATTACACCATAATAATATGTGAAAGTGACACATATGTATATACCAAGTGACATTCATATGATTAGAACCTATAGAAATATATAAATCAGTGAAAAAAGACACAATAAATTGTATATAAAACGTTTACAAATCATATAACTAAGTGAAAGTGACACAAGACCTAATATTTGATGGCCAAAGTATAATAAATACCTGTGATAACGAATAATCAGTGCCTAATACAACAATAACCTACCTCAATTACTAATAAAATGTACGGTATCGAGTGAAAATGAGCATTATCAGTGACAGTGACACTCTCTAAAGCATATTTGTCAAAGTGAAAGTGACAAGACCTAATATTTGATGGCCAAAGTATAATAAACACCTGTGATAACGAATAATCAGTGCCTAATACAACAATAACCTACCTCAATTACTAATAAAATGTACGGTATCGAGTGAAAATGAGCATTATCAGTGACAGTGACACTCTCTAAAGCATATTTGTCAAAGTGAAAGTCACACAAGACCTAATATTTGATGGCCAAAGTATAATAAACACCTGTGATAACGAATAATCAGTGCCTAATACAACAATAACCTACCTCAATTACTAATAAAATGTACGGTATCGAGTGAAAATGAGCATTATCAGTGACAGTGACACTCTCTAAAGCATATTTGTCAAAGTGAAAGTGACACAAGACCTAATATATGATGGCCAAAGTATAATAAACACCTGTGATAACGAATAATCAGTGCCTAATACAACAATAAGCTACCTCAATTACTAATAAAATGTACGGTATCGAGTGAAAATTAGCAATATCAGTGACAGTGATACCCTAATAAACATATTTTATATAATTGGCCTCAAAATAACTAGAAAATATCAAATAAACATCACATTCTCAATATCAAACACTAAAATCGTCTAAGGGAGATAAATACTTTGGCGCGACGAGCGGCTAGGTGCGTTGTAGCCATGGCCGGGGCGACGCGTCCGAACGCGGGAAGAATTGCCGCCGAAAAGCACTCGTCTTCCCGCGCTCACCATTATGCAACCAGAGGGGCTAGAGACCTCTACTCAACGCCATTCGACAGAGGAAGGTTTGTGGAACATTATTCTTTTTTATTCACAACATTACATGCCATATTCATTGACTTACAGAGTAGTTAACATACGCCAAAGATCGTCAAAACACCCGGTACCGGAGCACAGTCGCAAGCTATAGCCCCCGGGGCTGGAGGGTTAAAGGAAATAGATTTAATTCTCTAAGACGCTCTTCGTATAGTTTGTTCTTTAGGCTAGGTATCATTTTGGTAACTCTACGTTGAACTCGTTCTAGCTTGTTTATATCTTTTTGGTAATAAGGGCACCAGGATTGAACGCAGTATTCCAGAAGAGGGCGGACTAAGGAATTGTAAAGGGTTAGGATAACTTCTTTGGATTTATGCTCAAATGACCTGCCTATAAAGCCAATTATTTTGTTTGCCTTCTTAACAACTTCTGAACATTGTTGACTCTGTTTTAGGTTACTCGATATTGTTACTCCCAGATCGGTTTCTCTGTTTACATTCTTAAGCTGAGTGCCATTCATCGAATAGTTTGCTTTCTCATTTAGGTATCCGATGTGTAGTACTTTACATTTATCCGCATTGAAACTCATTTGCCAAATTTGAGCCCAACATGACAATTTATCTAATTGTGTTGCATATCGTCAACTTGTTCTTTTTAGAGTATGCTATTTGCAATTTTTGTATCGTCAGCAAATTTTGAGATTGTACAGGTGAGACCCTCATCTATGTCGTTGATGTAAATTAGAAAGAGAATTGGTCCTAGTACCGATCCCTGGGGTACCCCGCTACTTACATTGGTCCATTTAGATGCCTTACCGTTTATGACTACTCTTTGCTTTCTGTTGCTGAGCCAATTTTCTATCCATTTCAACACACCGTCTTGTATTCCATGCGCTTTTAGTTTTAGCAGTAAACGTTTGTGGGGAACTTTGTCAAAGGCCTTTTGAAAATCAAGGTATATAATATCTACAGCTTTACTCACATCGTAGAGGTTGAGGATATCGTGGAAGAAGTCTAAGAGGTTTGTTAAACAGGAACGTTTTTTACGAAAGCCGTGTTGAGTATCTTTAAGTATGTTATTTTCCTCTAAGTGATTTACGAGTCTGTCTCGCATGACTGTTTCTAGCATTTTACATACAACTGAGGTTAAGCTAATTGGACGATAGTTACTGGGTAGGGATTTGCTGCCTTTTTTGAATATCGGTGTTATGTTGGCTAGCTTCCACTGATCAGGCATAGTTCCAGACTGCAAGGATTTATTGAATAGTAATGTCAGTGGTTTGGAGAGCTCATCCTTAGCTTCCTTTAGAACTCTAGGCGAGATTGTATCAGGTCCAGGCGTTTTATTTACCTTGAGTTTATCTAAACAATTCAATACTTCTCTCTCTGTAACGGTGATATTGCTTAGAACATCTGAATTTTCAATCTGAATCGGCGATGGTGTAGGGATATCACTGAGGTCTTCTGTTGTAAAAACTGATGCAAAGAAGGTATTGAGGGCATTACTCATTTGTACTTCGTCTTTGGTGTATTCTCCATTTTCATCGACTAACGGTCCAACAGTTAAAGTAACTACTTTTTTCTTTCTGATATAACTATAGAATTCTTTCGGGTTTGTTTTACTTTGATTCGCAATATGTAACTCTAAGGTCTTTTTACTTTGCTTAATTAACTTTTTGGCTTTGCGTCGTAGCTCTACAAATTTCACCCGTTCTTCGTCATTTTGTGAGGATTTTAATCTATCGTTAGCAAATTTTTTAGCAAGCAGGCAGTTTGAAATATCTTTATTCCACCATTTGGGCTTATTATTATGGCCTGGACGCCGTATTTTCGATGGTATGCAGTCTTGCACTGCTTTTAGGTAAGTGGTTTCGAATAACTTCCAAGATGTAGGCTATTTATGTCGTTATTGTTAATAAAAAAGCTCCAGTCAGTTTCTTTAAACATAGCTCTAAGTTTATGGAAGTTTGCTTTCTTGAAATTAGGGACTTTTTCGATGCTACTATTTGGTTCGTTACTAGTAAACTTTAAAGTGAAAGTTATCGTACGATGGTCGCTGTTACTGAATTCATCACCAACATTCAAATTCTCTATCAATTCTTCTTTTGTTGCAAGTACAATGTCAAGAACGTTATTACCACGGGTCGGCGTTCGAACAAATTGATAAAGCGAACTCTCTTGCAAGTTCGTATACAAGTCATGTCCGGAGTGTGAAGTAAGAGTATCGCCCCACTTGGGCACAGGTAGATTAAAGTCGCCAAAAATTACGGTATCTTGTGAGTTACTTACATCTGCAGTTTGTTCGTAAATTTCTCGGTCAGTTTGCACTGATTGAGCTGGAGGTCTGTATATTAACGCAAGTATTATTTTTGTACCTTTATTATTCTTTATTAGCACAAAAGATGTGTCGACGTTCACAATTTGAGGTTTTGACAAGAGGGTAGGGTTAAGACTTTCTTTGATATAAAGTAAAACGCCACCTCCATTTCGATTTATTCGGCTTTTCTCAAACATTCCATAACCGGGAAGTGAATACTCTGCTAAAAAGTCTCTATCTTCTGTATTGAGCCAATACAATTTACAAGAGAGAGCTGTTGCTCATCAGGCCAAGAATTAATGTTACATAATACTAGAGCAAAGAACAAAATCATGTACCGGCTCGTCATGCATAAGGCCTATGGAATGCCGAGTAGCCTGTTGGGTATATGAATGCAGTAAAAGAAGTTAGAATGGGGTAGCACATCAGCTGCATCTTATATAAAGATGGATTAGAGTGGGATAGTCGATGGTTATCATTAATATGATTAGAGTATACCCCCCCCCCCCTTTCTCTCATTCGTGGTTCTACATTGAGAACCCAAGGTGAAGACTTTTAACAGCGACTCAACAAGAAATTACGTTGGGCAACACCTGGCGGTGAATAGCCTATTGGCTATATGAATGCCGTAAAAGAGGTTAGAGTAGAGTAGCGTATCTGCTATCTCTTATATAAATTCATTGTCCTCCATTGAGAACCTATGGGAAAGATGTTTATCATTGACCCGGAAAGACACGCCGTTGGGCAGCACCCGGAGATGGAGGTGAAGCCCGAAGACCTTCATAGCAACCCGATCGGGAATACGGAACTGGAGAGAGTGGACCGTAGCTAAGAGTCAAGGTCTATTTCAGTTCAATTCAATTCGAGAGACTGTAATTGCAATTTGCAGTAACTTAAGTTATAACAATGGAATAATAATAATAATAATCAGTAGATTATCAATGTCACCGGAGGTCCGTTGGGTACCCGGTATCCGGACACCATTGGTTAGTCCGTGTATATCAATTCAATATTGGGCTTATAATAGTGATAGTATCCGGAGGAAGCTTTGCTCCTCATCTGTCCCTAATAGCCCACTGGGGCACAGGAGTCCCGCCGACTCCAGGGCTCGAAGTTTCCGAACTATTTCCATGTCAGAAGTGATAACATAAGTAAGCAGGAACCTTTTAGCACCTGGCTTATATATTGAAAAATGAAGTGAAGCCATCGAAAAACTTCATAATATAGTTTCAATATGTGGCTTATGATAGGGATAGTACCCGGAGGAAACTTTTCCTTTATAGTTCAATAATAGCACACACTATTGGCACCCAGCATATACATTGAAAAATTAAGTAAATCCAACGAAATTCTTCCTACTATAACGTTAATGTTTGGCTTATAATAGGGATAGGATCCGAAGCAAACATTGTTCTTAACCATTGGCCCCCCCGCTTATACATTGAATAATGAAGTAAATCCATGGAAAAACTTCGAATTATAAAGTCAATATTTGGCTTATAATAGGGATAGTACCCAGAGGAAGCGTTGGTCCTTATCCTTCAATAACAGTGGAACCCTTGGCACCCCGCTTATAAATTGAAAAATGAAGGAAATCCCTCTAACCACTTCATAATATACATTCAATATTTGGTTTACAATAGGGATCGTACCCGGAGGAAATGATGTTCCTTATAGTCCAATAATAGCGGAACCATTGGTCCCCAGCTTATTCATTGAAAAATTAAGTAAATCCCTCGAAAAACTCCTAATATACTGTCAATATTTGGTTTATAATAGGGATAGTACCCGGAGAAAACGGTGTTTCTTATACAGTGGAGCCCCCATCCTAGCTGCTAATCGGTTCCGCAGAAATAGAGCTAGGATTGAAACAGCCAAGATTGGGGCACTGTTCTTATGGGGAAAATTCAATCGGTTCCGTGCTCATGCCAAAATTTGCGTCTTTTTCTATTTTTTGCCTATGAAAACATGTTTTATTGTACACAAATTAAATTTTATGCATTATACTGTATCATATAATGTATCATATAATACACCATAGAATAAGTTTTTAATAACTAGAAAAAAAAGGCCCAATATCTAAACAATTACTGCACTTTTTCCCAGTGTTAGGCTATGAAAACATGTTTTTTGTCTAGGCTACTTGATAAATCTTATGCATTGTAAATAATAATGTAGACATGGCTAAATCACAGTCCTTACCATAAATACTGTAGATTGGGGCATTGTTTCTATCATGCGAAATTTTTTAGGCCTAGCCTAGGCCTAGGTTCTAAAATCTAAATTCGTCCAGCCACCCCTCAAGTACCCATTTCGCCCTAAATACATCCAATAAATACATATTATGAGGAAAAGACGTATAAATACGTATTATGAGAAGATTACAGTACTTACCACACAGATTTTATTATAAATCAGTCATATTTAGCCTAGCCTAGGCTAACATCGTCTAGGCTAGGCAATTCAATCGCTTTCGTCCGACATGGACTGGTCTTTGCTGTGTTTTGAGCATGAAATTCCTTCATTGCTACCACCAGGCCAACCATCCCTATCACTAGATGTACTAGAGGTTATAATAAACGAAGAGAGATAAGGGGATCAGGCACAAAAAGGCTTGCAAACGGTTGTTTTGTCAACACAGATACTAGCTAAACTGCAAGCGTCTGCTTAGTGATGACGTCATACAAAGATGGCGGCATCTTGCGCATTTGACGATCGAATCTCGGATTCACTCGGATTTCGTCTCTAAACGGCAAGCTCCTGGCAGATTCTTTCGTTATGTTAAAACAAAATTATTGTTTTTGTTCGTTTTCTAGTTTTATGTCGAGTTTTTCGTTATTTTTGCTATTTTTTCGGGTTTCGGCTAGGATTTTGATGCGAGAATTGAGACTTTTGGCGCGAGAATTGAAATGGGGAATATTTGGTGTGTGGTGCGAGAATTGAATCAACGAAGACCGGTGTAGCGAGGATGGGGGCTCCACTGTAGTTCGATAATAGCGGAACCATTGGCCCCCAGCTTATCTATTGACAAATGAAGTAAATCCACCGAAAAATTTCATATAATACTTATATCTAGGAAGATACCAATCTATCTCTCGTGCTGTAACTTTCAGTAGAGTGAGGCTCTGAGCTATAGCCTATTGGCCACTTCCGTGCTCGATGTGACGAGCGTGAGAAAACTTCATAATATCGAGTCAATATTTGGCTTAAAATAGGAATAGTATCCAGAGGAACATTGTTCCTTATAGGTCAACAATATCGGAACCATTGGCCCCCAGCTTATATGTTGAAAAATGAAGTAAATCCCTTGACAAACTTCATAATATAATATTTATATATCTACAGTATATATCTATATAGGAAGAGATCATCTATCTCTTATATTATAAAATTCAGTAGTGATGCTCGAGCTAGGCCCATTAGCCGCTTCCGTGATCGCGCGCTTGCTTGAGAATATCCCGATATAAGAATCCATAAGTAGAGTCCAGAGCATCTCCGCTCAAATTAATGTTACCAGTGTGTAACTATAAAAGTGTAGAATACTTTGATATATGAGCAAATAAGTAGTGATCACGTAAACTGCAGACTATGTACGTAATACGTATCTGCCATAACTTATATAAGAATGGATTCCAGGGGGATATATTCTATCGGCTATCATGAATACGATTAGAGTGCTATCTAATCGGGATAGTATCCTGAGGAAAACATTGTTCCTCATCTTTATCTAGGTCAAGCCTAACAAGTTTGGGGCAAGGACAGTTAGGGGAGGAAGTGCCTTTTAACTCTGTAGGTATAGACCTCTTTGTAGGGGTTTCTGTTGTGGAAGACACAGAGCGTCCAGTAAGAAATAAACATAGTCCCTACTGACCATGTCTGGGATTTTTTTTTTTTTTTTTTTTTTTTTTAGTTGAGGATATATAAACTTTCACTTCATCCCAAATGTTTAGTAATACCTGAGTCGCCCCCGCTGCTGTTATGTGGCCACTCGGATTGTGGTAGTGTTACACGAAGAGTGCACAATATGTACATTTTTTAGGAGCCCACTTAGTCAATGTACGATTCACACAAGACATCTGGCGTACATACCTCGTCAGTTGTGGCTCAGGTGAGGGGGCGGAGATTACTGAGGAGAGCTATAGCCCACCTGTCAGAAAAAGGCCAAGAATCAATGTTACATAATATAAGAGCAAAGAACAAAAGCATGTACCAGTTCCTTATGTATAAGGCTCATGTAATGTCGAGTAGCCTGCTGGCCCTATGAATGTTTTTTAAAGAATTTAGAGTAGGGTAACATATTCGCTACATCTTATATTTCATTGGGGGTGTGGTGGTGAGATTAATAAAAATAATAAGAATGGATTTAAGTGGGATAGTCTATAGGCTATCATAAATGCCACTGGAGTGCTCTCCTCCCTCCTTTTTCCATTCATTGTTCTACATTGAGAACTCGGAGGGAAACGTTGGTCTTTAATTTAACCTGAACCTTTTGGTGCATCGGTTGTTTGTATCTGAAGGAAAACATTGTTTCCCCCCCCCCCCCACCTGAGTACCCGGAGTGCCCGGAGTACCCTGAGTACCCTGAGTACCCTGAGTACCCGGAGGAAGCTCTCGTTCCTTAATTTAACCTGAACCTCTCGGTTCCTCAGTTTTCAGTATTACCCGGAGTTGTTGTTGTTGTTGTTCCCTAAGCTGCCTGGCCGAACAGCCCCGAGTCCCTGAGAAAGGCCATGGCCACGATCGGGCTTTCCCACAGAGCTCTCATTGAGTGTAGATTGTGTTGTTGGCGTAAGTGGTTGTGTGAAATGCAGTCTTCTATGATGTGTTTAATGGTATGGGGTGCTGTGTTACATCCCGGGCAGGCGTCGACAACGGAGTCATCCAGTCTCTTCTGATAGCTCAGGAGAGCTGGATGGTGTCCGCATCTCAGCCTGGCCAGGTGGACTCTGTCCTCGCGAGGAAGGGAGGATTCGGAAGGATGGATTTCGGGAGGTCGTGCATGCAGCTGTGTGTTGTCTGTGAGTGAGTGGATGGATCGGTGAGAGATATGAGTATGGATGTGCTTCTGGAAGTTGGTTCGGGGTGGGCAGGGAGGGAGAGAGGACAATAATTGTGTGATACCGTGTGCTGGGTGTTGTTTTGATATTTCTTGGTGTCTGTGGGTGTGTTGCCATGTAGTTTAGTGGGTGGTCTTGGTTCGTGGAGGCTGCTGCCAGGAATTGAGTGCCTCTCATGTCCAGATGGTCTTTGACTTTGAGGATTTTGGTTTCTTGATGTAGGTGATCTGTGGGTGCAGTAGCTGTGCAGCCTGTAATGATCTTCAGGGCTTTGTTTTGAATAGTCTGTAAGGTCTTATGATGTGTTTCAGCTAGGTTAGAAGCCCAGGCTGGGCTTGCGTATTCCATCACTGATCTTATGTATTGTTTATATACTGTGGTGGTAGTTTCTTTGTTGTGTCCAAATTTTGTGTGAGCAAGTGACCTGAGGGCGTTAAGTCTGGGTGTCAGTTTCTTTTTAATGTTTGTGGTGTGCTGTTTGAATGTCATATGAGTATCATATGTTACTCCTAGGATTTTGGGTGTGTGTGTATGTGTTAGGGGTGTGTTGTTTATGGTGAGTTGAGGGATGTATTCGTGTTCTCCTGTCCAACTTGTGAGCAGGGTTGTGGTGGATTTGGCTGGGGCTAGATTAAGTCTGTTTGTAGTGCACCAGCCATGTAGTGTGTTGAGATAGGGTTGAAGGAGATCTGTTGCTCTTTTTGGGTCATGGTGTGTGCATGTGAGTGTTATGTCATCTGCATAGGAGGCTAAGTTTATTTGGGGCGTATTGGGTGTAGTTATATCGTGCATGTACAGATTGAAGAGTGCGGGCGATAGGACGGATCCTTGTGGGACTCCGTTTGGAAAGTTTCTGATTTTAGATGACTGACCGGCAAAAGATACGTGTGCACATCTGCCTGCTAGGAAGTTGGCCAGCCACCGTTTTGTGTTGTTGTGCATGTTTGTGTTGTAGATTTTGTTTGTTAGGTTGTGGCGGGGGATGGCATCGAAGGCTTTACTAATGTCGAGTGTGGCTAATAGTGATCTGTGTGGTGGTCTAGCTGAATTGATGCCGTCGAAAGCTCTTTGTGTAAGGTCTGTGAGAAGAGTGTTTGTGGAGTGCAGTGGCCTAAAGCCATGTTGTGTTGGAGCTAGGGGTAGGTCAGGTGTAATTAGTTGTAATACTAGGCGTTCCATGACTTTGGAGGGGGAGCAAAGGAGTGTGATGGGGCGGTGCGAGGAGGGTAGCGTGGGGTCTTTGTTGGGTTTGGGGAAAGTGATGATGATACCATGCTTCCAAATGTCTGGTATTGTGTTGTGTGAATAGCTGTAGTTTGATATGTTAGTGAGTGCTTGTATGCCTTGTGGTCCCAGGTGTCTGAGGTGTATGTTGCTTATGTTGTCTAGGCCACAGGCGGGTGAGTGCTTGAGATTGTTGATGATATGCTTTGTCTGGTGATTGGTGAAGGGTGTATAGTCAGGGTCTGTGGGGAATTGTCTCTTACGTCGGATGACACGTCGGTCGTCTTTGTGAGGTTTTAGGTGGCTGACATGTGAAAAGTGATTGATGAGAGTGTTTGCTTGTTGTTTACATGAAGGAGTAGAGTCTGTTGTTGTGATTGCAGCATGTGATTGTGTTGTGTTGCTGTTGGAAAGTGTGATGCTGTTTAGTGTTTTGTATAGTTTTTTGGAGTTTGTTTTGTGATCAAGTGTTTGTAGGAAGTTATTCCAATTTAGTTTTTGTTGTTCTTGTATTTTGTTGTTAGTTTGGGTGTTGAGTGCTTGAATTTGTTGTGTGATGTCTTGTGTGTGGGGTGCTGGGGAGTGTTTCAGTATGTCGCGTTGTCTGATGAGGTTTTGAATTTCTGGTGTGAAGTTGGGGTTGTGTCTTTTTCTGTTACCTCTTGGAATGTGTTTCTTGTCAGCGTTTTGGATAGTTTTATTGAGTATGTGTACAGCATTGTTGATGTTAGTGATGGGTGTACTGTTTAGAGTTGTGAAGTGTTGTTCTGTCTCATTTGTGAATGCTTCCCAGTTAGCTCTTTTATAATTGGTGTATGTGTGTTTGTGGCTAGCTGGGGTGAGTCTGGTTTTGGTGGTGATAATGATCGGGAGGTGGTCAGAGCCTAAGGTTCTGACCACCCTCCAGGATGTTGTGGGGGCGAGTTCTGGGGAGCAAAAGGTGATGTCTGGAGATGATGGGTTATAGAGGGTTATACCCGGAGTACTTGGAGGAAGCTCTCGTTCCTTAATTTAACCTGAACCTCTTGGTTCCTTGGTTTTCAGTATTACCCGGAGTACTTGGAGGAAGCTCTCGTTCCTTAATTTAACCTGAACCTCTTGGTTCTTCGGTTGTCAGTATTATCCGGAGTACCCGGAGTACTTGGAGGAAGCTCTTGTTCCTTAATTTAACCTGAACCTCTTGGTTCCCTGGTTTTCAGTAATAGCCGGAGTACCCGGAGTACTCGGAGTACTTGGAGGAAGCTCTTGTTCCTTAATTTAACCTGAACCTCTTGGTTCCCTGGTTTAACCTGAACCTCTTGGTTCCTTGGTTTTTTGTATTACTCGGAGTACCCGGAGTACTCGGAGTACTTGGAGGAAGCTCTTGTCCCTTAATTTAACCTGAACCTCTTGGTTCCCTGGTTTTCAGTAATACCCGGAGTACCCGGAGTACTTAGAGGAAGCTCTTGTTCCTTAATTTAACCTGAACCTCTTGGTTCCTTGGTTTTTTGTATTACTCGGAGTACCCGGAGTTCCTGGAGGAACTATAGTTTCATATTTATCCGGAAACTTTTTTTTTTTTTTTTTTGTTTTTTTTTTTTTAAGGAAAACATTGTTCCTCAAATGCACCCTTGGTGTATTGGTTATTGTTCCTCGGTTTCCTTGAAACCATTTAGTACCCGGAGGTCTACAACCCTGAGACCCGGAGAGAACGGAGGGACACAGGAGCCCCGCCGACTCCGGGACTCGAAGCTTGCAATTGTATAGGGTTAGTTGGTGCACTTGCACTGGAGGAAACTTTGTTGCTCAATTTGGTTTCATGCAAACTCTTTCTATTTTAAGAAATTAACACATAATTGTGTTGGTGCTCTTGCACTGGAGGAAACTTTGTTGCTCCATTTGATTTCATGCAAACTCTTTCTATTTTAAGAAATTAACACATAATTGTGTTGGTGCTCTTGCACTGGAGGAAACTCTGTTGCTCCATTTGGTTTCATGCAAACTCTTTCTATTTTAAGAAATTAACATATAATTGTGTTGGTGCTCTTGCACTGTAAGAATCTGAAGCACTTCATAATATTCATATACTTTATTTACTCGAAACCATTTAGTACCCGGAGTTCTAAACCCGGAGACCCGGAGAGAACGGAGGGACACAGGAGCCCCGCCGACTCCGGGACTCGAAGCATGCAAATTGTATAGGTTTAGTTGGTGCTCTTGCACTTGGTCATGCAAACTCTTAGGAATCATTGGTATCGAAGCACTTCAAAACATATTACTGTACTCATCACATGTGGAGTCCCACAGGGCACAAAGATGGGGCCTCTATTGTTCCTCATCTTGATTAATGATGCCCTAAAGGACACCCCATTCCACTGGAAGTACGTGGACGACTCGACAGTCGGCATTACTGTCGATAACACCTCCCCTAACTATGACCCCCTACAAGACATCCTCGACCGTCTTCAAGCCTGGACCACAGACAATCATGTGACTATCAATCATGACAAGACAGTGGTTATGCACATCAACACTTCCGTTACCGACCTTCCTCCACCCACTGTCACAATTGGTCCTCATCCCCTTCAGCTTGTTGAGTCCACCAAACTCCTCGGAATCACTGTGGACAACAAACTGAACTGGAAGAAACATGTAACTACCACAGTCAGGACCGCCACTTACAAGTTGTTTATGCTAAGGCGGTTGAGATCCCTGGGGGCGCCGGAGAATGAGCTGAAGAGTATATATAACACCTTCATACTCCCTAAGCTCACCTACGCCTCTCCCGCCTGGTCCTCCTCTCTAACTCTAACACAACAACGTCAACTGGAGAGAGTTCAGAGGAGGGCATGCAGGATCATCCTGGGTGGCACATATCCAGGGTACGAGGAAGCTCTCACCACCCTTAGCATACCTGCACTCTCAACCCACCACTACAACACACTCAAACAGTTTGCATCTAAGCTGCTTGTTCACCCACGACACAGAAACTTACTTCCACCAGACGCCCCTAGACCTACACGTGCAGCTCGTCATTTCAACACACTCCAACCAATAAGAGCAAGAACTGACAGATATAAAAATAGTCCTATCCCAACCATTGTTAATATTATTAATAATGTGTAATAACGGCCTGTCACACCATATATACGCGCCCACCTTTAATAATATATGCATAAGTGTGTGTGCGTGTGTGTATTAGAATATAATTATGTATGTATTTGCTTGAGTTTGTTTATGTATATGTGTATATATGTATCTATGTATGTGCAGTATATGTGTATGTATGTGTGCGTATATGTGTATGTATGTATGCGTTATTTATGTATATACAGTATATGTGTCTATAGTGTATACTGTTTGTGGTTCCAGCCCGGCTGAGAGTATCAGGTAGGATAAGAGAAGAGCATATATGCATGTAATGTGCATATATTTATGTATATGTATGTCTGTGTGTATGTGCTGTCAATGGTTCGAGCCCGGTTGAGAATATAAGGTATATAATATATATATGTACTGGTCATATGCACATATGTATGTAAATATACGTACATATGAGCGAGAACATATTGCTCACTAGCGCAACTTCTGATTATAAATCTATGCATAAGCATTATCTATTATTAAGTGTTCGCGTATCTTCATCCATGTATTTCCACCCTTAACAATAGAACGCCCAGCTCTTCCATATTTCGCCTTCTGTCACACACACACACACACACACACACACCTACACTACCGAGGATTAACCTCCCATTGTAGTACCCGCACCCTCTTTACCCTGACCATACCAAAACAGTTTCTGTATGTATGTATGTTTGTGTGCATACGTGAGCGTTTGTGTATACGGACATGTGCACACTTACTGCATGTTCTTATGTTCCTATATATGTATGTATATGTATGTGCGCACGTACGTGTATATACGTATGTTCTGTATATGAGTAAGTAAATAAATGTGTATATGTACTATATATCACTTACTCTCATGGTTATTTTATGATAATTTGTATTCTGCACATGCATCATTATTGTATTTATTTATTTTGTTTGTAAACTAAGCTTACCATCCTCATATCTGTACATCTCATGTTCATCCACTAAATTGTAAAATTTGTATTTTCAGCTCATGAGGCTGCCATTCTTTAATAAACCGTTTATTATTATTATTATTATATAGGAAGAGAACAATTGGTTCCTCATGTAAAATTCAGTAGAGGGAAGCCGAGCTAGCTAGGCCTATTGGCCGCCCTCGTGGACACTTGCCCGAGGTGGCGAACAAAGCATGGCCTTATAAATAAGTACTGGTACAGTCTGACCTGCCAATACGCGAGCTTTTAATACGCGATTCACCTTATACGCGAGGAGGGGGTCGAATCATACCCAAAACTTTCAAAACGCGTGATGTACCTTTAAAACGCGAATCCGGGCCCGATATAAGGGCAATTCCGGGGAGTTCAGCTAATACGCGAGGCCCCCCACCATTCCGCGCCAGTTACGTAGGCACGCAGGGCATTGTGGGATACGCCAGTCTACCCTCAGTCCACGCTCGCGCAACAGCTGTCCGACTCGTGTTGGACATTTACTGTTAATTTTAAGGTGAGTTTATTATTATTGTTATATATTCTTATGATTTGGATGTTTATGTATACATATATGTACCTTTTGTGGCAATTGACGGAGATAAATAGGCCTAAAGTAGACAACTTGGAGTCAGTGCCGCCCATATCGATTTATTCCCATATAATACTCTATTATAATACTCTATTCGCTAATACGCGAATTTTCATTCCGCACCCTCGCGTGTCGCCCATATTCTCGCGTATTGGCAGGCCAGACTGTACAAGAATGGGACATATAAGGGAATCAATAAGTCTAGCTAAGAACCTATCAGTTCGAAGTAATGCTAGAAGCATGCAAACTATAAAGTGAAGCGACTTATAAAAGTGAAGTGACTTTGAAAAATTTAATACTAGTAGAATTTCAGGAAATAATGTAGGCTACTTTACGACAAAGAAAACTTGAATTAATAATATCCTTAGAGTTCAACGTGTAGCCTGAGGGCACACGAATAAGATGAATAATAGCCTACGATAATTAAATAATTAAATGCAAGCATTGTATAGGATATTATAGCAATAATCACTTACTACGACGAACAACAAATATAAAGAATGGCGAAGCGGTATCCATATACTTTCGGTGTGGACAGGCGTGGACGGTGGCCCTCTGAAACATACAGGGCGATTACTCAATTCATGTTTGGATCTAACTCAAATAATATATAACAAGGACTCACTAGGAGTGAGAAAGCCAGGCAAACGCTGAGACGCCCAGAGCAAGGGGTCACACGTCCGACTCGCCTGGATCACAACCGTAAAGAGGCAGATAAACACGCTAGAAAATCTGGCATCACGTGCAAGGGAAGCATGACGACAGCACAGCTGGAGGGCTGAGGCACCGGGAGGTTTGAAATGATAAGATTCTTCTTTAAAATTTTATTTCTAGTGGTATTCATTTTCAATGACGAGCCCTTGGTAAGATTTAATGGGTATTAACCAAGGATTGTTTTTATGCTATATACGCAACGGTTGTGATAAGAACTCCAGGGAATCCCGAACGGGTCCCGGAATCTCAGCCTATATATAGTATAGGCTCTACGTCATTGACGAAGGAACCAATACTAAATTGTAATTGTGTGTCATTGTAAAGTCGGCAAAAATTGTATGGTGCCGTTTCGAGGCCACTTCACTGGTGACAGCTGTAAAGGGATATCTGAAAGGCTTAGTTGGGGAATCCCCATGGTGTACTGGCTTGCCTTAACTGGTTGGCTACAACAGTTGCTAAGGCTAGAGCTCTCAGAAATTCTCAGAGATGATGTCCCAGTGACTCCGGTTCGTTGGGGAGGTATGGTAGCGGGTTCCTGCACTGCCTCCTCGCCGTGGTGTGTGACCCGCCCGGCAAGTAACGGATATAAGGAATGTCACTGGTGATCGTTGTCTCGGAGCCTCGCTGTAGTTGACACGCTCAGACTTGTGCCTCGCTTGCTTTCGCTCGCTCGGAGTCTTCGCTACCTGGACGATAATGTGATGTAATGCCTGGATTGTGGCAAAAGTATCTGTAACTGCATTCGATGCTGAAATCTGCTTGAGCTATCACGCCAAGGGGAGTACTTCTCTTGGTGTAGCGGCTAAGGCGCTCGCCTCCCATGTGGCGGGCCCGAGATCGAATATCGGCCGGGCCGCGCCCAAAAACATTTGGGGCGAATTTCCGCATCAGACGCAGTTCGGATGTGATTGTAAAAATTGTAAATTGTAATTGTAAAGTCGGCAAAAATTGTATGGTGCCGTTTCGAGGCCACTTCACTTGGGGGACCTGAGCCGGAGGCTGTGAAGGGCCCTTGCCTTGACCCCCGCCGGCACATGGACATTATGTTGAACGGTAGACCTTATAGCTAAAATATAGTTTACAATAACCCAGAGGTCAGAGAAAGCTCAGGGACAGCGTGGCTAGCCACCAATTTAAGGATGAACCGGCTATAAGTATCATACGGCGGGACAACTAAGGTCATTGGAGTTGAAGGGGAAAAGCAGTTTCCCCTGATGAATGAGTCGAAGAGAACTGAAGTGGCCTAAAGACTAGACAGACAGATAGATCATTGGGAGGGTTGACTGAAAGTATATATAAGCCTGAGTGATCCAAAAACGGACGTGTCCGAAAGATCAATTGAAGAATGCCATACTGGCTTTATGTAAGGTAAATGTGGCTTGTGATTCTATATGGAACAAAAACAAGAAAAAGAAAAGGCGAGAGCGCCCCAAAGGGTTTTCACTTATCATGAAAGAATCTAAAGAGGGGATAGGAAAATAACGAATCTGGCCTGCAGTGGCTTTTCATAAAAATAAATTGACCTGCTGCTGAGCCGTCCCTGACCCTGGGAAACATCTTCCGGTACGTGCGTACAACTCGGTTAAGCATATGGAGAGAGGTCGAAGTCCATTGGAGATAGGGATAAAACCCCCCGGGGTGACCTCCTATCTCCAACGGTGGGGACGATCTCTGAAAAGGAACAGCCTCCAACCAGGCGTGCTGAGGGCTGAAATTGCGTAGCTTAGTGAGAGTGAATACTTATGCGTGTTGTACCGCACCTATCGTACAAAGAGGGACCTCCTGGGGAACCGACAAGTGTAATTGTGGGCGAGAACCCCTTGGGTACAGTCTTCCAACACTATTAGATGTGTGTGACTAGTAGTACATTATTATAAGGACCGCTAGTCGGCGGACGGATGCCTCTGGCTATAACTCTTCAATTTAAGTGCGGGTCCGCCGGAAGGGTAACGGTATTCGCATAACCGACCCGGGTTGGCGACCGCGTTCTCCTTCTCCTGCGGAGTGAGTCAGTATCCCATCCCTTATTGCATAGGGTTGTATCGTTCTGTTATGCAACGCCGTGTGAGGTAAAGCCGCGTGACTCCCTTCCGGCGTGCCCTTGTAGTGACCGGCGCCGTCCGGTCATACAGAAGACATCAGGTGGCGCTGCCATCTGTGGGAACTAACACCTTGTCGAACCTCGGAACCCTATTGCACTAGCACGGCTGAGGGAGGGAGGAAGACGGAGGGAGGCCTCAAGAGCCATTAACAGTAGTCCTAAAAGCATGTGAAATTTAACCAAATAGCTGGAGGTGAAACCGTCCGCCGGCAGCTTGAAGCCGTCGGGGGAAGACTTATTGGTTGGTCTTGTCCTTCTATTTCAACATTACCCTAACATCTCTCTCCGTCTGGTTATCCAGGAGCTTCGCAGTCAAGACCGGAGAGAACAAAATCCTATAACAAGCATTCATAGGTAACCCCTGAGCCATACCGAGTCTGAGGAGCTGTCGTGACCTGACTGCCTCAAACAAGGCTGTTCGGATTTCAGTGAGCGTTCTAGCCGGGGAAGGGAGGAGGTATTGCTGAAAAGCCTTAACTAATTCTCTTTCTGTCGAGGGGGGGCTGGCACAGGTTTGGTAATAGCCTGGACCGTGTCTCTAGTTAACAGGAAGCTAATAAACTTCCTGTGGGCATTATCTCTGACCAGAAATTCTCGTTGGAGTTCAATAGGTTCAGGAGCAATGAGGGGCAAGGGAAAATCCTCTGCAGTCAATTGAGGGGCTATAAGAAAATCAAAAATAGGGAGCGGGACCCCACCCGGTCGTTGTGTTAGCCAGTCAAACTCGGTAATGGGGGGAGGGGGAACTGGGGACAAGGGGTTAGATGTAATATCTACAGAAAATTGTTGCAGTTCCTGATCCCACGTTACCCATGGCCCATCGCCCACCTCACCCAGATTCAGCTCCCTTTGGTCTTTATGTGGACCACATCTGTGAAACTTTCTAGGAGGTTCCCCCCCTAGATATACAGAATGACATTCACGAACGTCACCTCGTTCTTGATCATGAGGGCAATTGGGAGTGTCTGGGTAATGAGGGTCCTGGACCGGGGAATCCACCGGAAGAGGAACCAGAAGGCATGGGTTGTAAACAAAATACTGAAAATTAGCCGGGTCAGGTCTAGCATAGATAGGAACCTGTAACACTGTACCGTGAGCATCTTTTGCCCTAAAGACATGTTTACGGTTAACTTCAATCGCCCACTCCTTCGGCACTGGGACCTCCCCTTGTGTCGACTTATGCCCCTCCCCTTGTGTCACAGCCGTAACCGGAAGCCAGAGCCTTCCTGGTGCTTTGATGACCTGGGATTGTTTAAGGACTACCGGCGGGACTAGGGGGGCAGCGGGGTGAGAGGTGGGGGTACAAGAGGGATCTGGCGGGCTACTAACCTCATGGGTCCTTTTCATCGAGGGGGATAAATAAGGTTGAGTATCATCTGAACCCACAGATCATCTGAACCCACAGAACTATTATGGCCGAGGTGTTCCTGACTAGAAACTGACCCAGTGCCCCTCCTAGTCAAGGGGGATCTAATGGAGGGAGAAGCAAGTAACCAATCATCCGCCGGTAGTCCCTGCTTGGGTCAACCGGCGGAAGGGGGAGCTACGTTAGAGGGCTTGGACACACCCATGAACTCTGGGTCCCCTAACCCTGGGGATTGCGTCGAGGTTGAGGGACGGACTATTGGCTCTGGCAACGAACCTGGGGCCACATCTAAGGCCTGAGGCCAATTCTCGTGCCCCACAGGCCGGGAAAGAACTGGCCTGGCCAGCGCCGGGCCCGTAGGCAACGGGTGGTCAATTATGCGGGTCGTTGGTGGCCCGGCGGAGGAGACTGCCGGAGCGGGAATTCCTACATTGATATGAGGGGGATAAGGCATAGATATACTGTGAGGTGGGCCCAGTGCCCGAGTAGGGGTTTGACCCTGCTTAATAGCGCACTGACTGATCACCTTCTGTAACAATTCATTTAGCTGCACAGACGTAAAACCTGTTGGATCGGATTGTGTTGGTAGCCTAACTTGTCGGTCTCAGTTACTCAGTGTTACCCAGTTACTTGTTCGTCAAGGGGAATCCACGCAATGCGAGCTAAGCTCATTATTATCGCGCCTCCTTAACTGGGAATGTATTGCGTGAAATGCATGTTAAGTGTTTTATGTACTGTTGGAATGGCTGTGGATATGTGTGTAGTCTGTATTTAGCCAATTGGCGACATCGGAAACGAAGGCTTAGGGTGGATCTGTTTGGTACCATTCTCACTATAGACGGTACCGTCTCGCCCGAAGGCTTAGGTAGCCATCAGCTTAGGTGAACCATATGATACCCATCTCGCCTTGTACCATTTTTTGCCAACCCCAGATGGGACGTCACAACGTCGTCCACTTATTCCAGGTACCTATTTACAGCTAGGTGAACTGAGGCTAACACATGAAAGGAGACATGCCCAATTTGTCTCCGCCCGGTCTGGGATTGAACCCCCGACCCCTCGTGTGTGAGACGAGAGCTCTACCTACTAGGCTACGGGCTGTTTGTATCAGAGTGTCAGCCTGTATGAGAGTGGCAGTGTGTGTCCTAGGGCTGGTCACTAGTGTTTGGCTGCTACTCACCGTGGCCGGATGGGGTGAACCACCAGCCGTTGACTTCTGGTCACGCGGCGGTGGTGGTGCCAGAGTGGCCGCAGGTTGAGAACCTACATTCTTGGAGGCGGCCGTCAAGCCGAGCTGGTCCTCAGAAGGAACCAGGAGTGTCGCGTGAGACCTCATGGTCGTAACCGCATATGATGTAAAGACACCCGGAGACTGAGTAGAGGTATGGGCCATATCGGCCGGCGGAGCCTGTTTGTTTGACAACACTAACTTGGAACCTTGGAGCCTAACGTGTACAGTTTGCCTAAGTCTAGTGGCGGTGTGAGAGGGGCCGGCGTCCGGCCCGAGGAGACCGGGGAGAACCCCCTGCGTCCCCGAGGCGGCCGCCGGACCTTTTAGCTGTGTCACCGTGAGATCTACTTGCGGAGAAGTAGTAGTTTCATTAGAAAGCAAAACACGTCGTGGTGGGCTCGAGAGCCAGCGAATCTTGTCAGGCAGATAGTCCGTGCTGTCCATTCTCCTCAGGTTGCCCGCCGGTGGGGCTGGGTGGGCAGATTTGAGGCATTCCGGTGACATTAAGCGGCTCCTCTTGGATGGGGGAGAGGAGCTCTGTGCAGATGTCATGGAGGACGTAGGAGACGCAATGTTCAATAACGGTACAGTATAGGGGAGTTGTGTGACTATTGAGCTATATGATCATCAAATGAATACAACTGAACTACCCTCAATAATTCTGGGTTATCACATGACAGTTCTGTGTTAGCTACTTGAGAAGCATATGCCTTAAACTTAGTCTTAACGGCAATGAGAGTGAGCAAACAAGACGTATCTTGGGCAGCGAGCCATTCCTCGAACAGATCTGAACATACCGGACACGTACGAGATGTCCATATGAAAGAGGTTCTGTTTAAACAATGAACACACCTGATACACCGGCTGTGGGCAGGTATCGGTATCAAAAGACATGAGGGAGTTGAGCAGACTGTAAACAAAGGCATGATTCAGAGACTCCTCTCCCCAGCGGGAACGTTGCGGAAGCCGGCTGTCCTGAGAGTTCACCTGGAAAGAAAAAAAATCCAGGAATCAATGCTCATAAGGATATACAGAGAGAGTCTCACACATCCTAACCTCCCGGTGCAAGAAGAATAGGAGGCTACGGCCTCCTCATTCTTCTTATCCCTAAGAGGGCATGAATAGCCGATTCCCATGCCCCTGGGCAACATGAGAAAGGGATATCACTGATCCAGAGGGCAACCGTTACGACCTAGGTCATATAACAGGAAGCCCACTGGCGGCGGACCGCTCTGTGCTCTACCAAACACACAAGCAGCCGCTGATCTTGTTTACCGACTGGGCCGCCGGCACGGCGGGGTAAACGCCACTAAGTAAGCGCACTAGCTTATGAAGAGTCATAAGTGCAGTGTCCGCCGGGGTCGTAATTCACTGGGCCGCCGGCAAGGCGGGCTAAACGACCCTATGATCCTGTGTCAGAAACTGACTAGTCATAGTTACCGGGAGACCTCTAACGGCGGGTATAGGTTTGTTCCGTAAACGAAAAAAAACTCAGCCGTTGGACTGTTGACCGTGCAGCCGCCGGAAGGCGGAGGCAACGTCCGAGGGGCTCCAAAGCACCTTACCAACCAGTGTTATACATCGGAGTCCGCCGGACCCAAGAGGGTCCAGGAACCAGGGGGGTAGCGGCACCGCAACTCCCCACGACTCTAACACGGCGAGGGAGACACAAGCCCGGGAAAACGCCGGCACGGCGGACCGAACCAACGGCTACAAAACCGAGGCCGGCGGGACAAGCAGAGGGAGGGAGGGGGGGGACTCGGATCAAGGCACAACCACGAGGGAACCCGACCCTAAACTCACGCACTCCCACGCGTGGAACGTTTCGCAGGACTCCCGGAAAGTGGCACACTAACCAACAGGGAGACCCCAAAACACAGGACATAATAAATCACAATAATTGTAAAAAATAAAAGAACCCCCCAAAACTAGATAACCTACAGGCTTATCCAGGAAAACATAACAGACTACACGGATGAAACATGAATAGCGCCAAAAAGGGCGAAGAGATAGCCCCCAAGTGGGGCCTCTCTGCAGGCTCGAACGCCGGAAGACCTCACAGCCACGTGTGACAATCCTAACCCTGGCGCGAATGCAACAAAGGCAGGGTCCCTAGACCCTAGGGCTGAACAAAGGAACAGCAAGAAAACTGAAGAAAAGCCTCCTAACTAAGGAAATAAGCAAAAACTAAGGCGCATAGCAACAGTAAAACACCACGTGTGGTGGCAACATTGAACACAATGAGTAAGCGCCTGGATGTACCCTAATTTAACACTTCCTGCGGCCAACAATAACACAACCCGTGCTAGCTAGTCTAAACCCTGTTCACTATCTCCCAGATACAGTATATACAAATGAGAAAAGACTCACTAGAGGAGAGTGAACGTCGAATGAAGCCGGAGCGCGGGGGCACTAGTGTTGACAGGAGGCCCGCGGGGAAGAGAAGGACGAATTGTTGCGCTTGGCGAGAGGCGGTAAGAAGCCACAACGCAAGAAAATCCACCGAATGTGGGAAGCTTGTGAATAACAGTGTTAAAGTGGAAATGCTTTTTCCTTTTTTGTTCTCTTATTTTTTACGGTTTTTTCGTAGTGGGTATCCGATATGTGACGACACCATAAGAGAAGTAGTGTTGCACTTATGAAGATGACTCCTATTCTTCCCCGCGGCGGTTGATTCAAACGACTGACGTGGGTGTTGAATGGAGACTATTATAATAATAAGCAACATCGTCAATGATGAAGGGGCCACTATTAAATCATATTTTACACTTCCAATGACATAATTTGAACTATACTGTAAACCATATTTTACACTTCTATCATCTATCTATTGCCCGACGCCGTGATCCTCGAAGAGGTGGCCACGAATGAACCGCCTCCATGCACCTCTGTCCTCAGTCAGTCGACGCCCCTCCCCCCAACCAGCACCGCCTTCGTTCATATACTTCCTCACTCCATCCTTCCACCTCTCCTTCGGTCTACCTCTCCCTCTCTGTCCCTCCACCTCGCTCTCGTACACCCTCTTAGTCATTCTCTCGCTTTCCATACGTTCCATATGGCCGAACCATCTCAAGTTGTTCCTTTTCACACTTTCCAGCAGATCTACCTCCACACCACACCTCCTTCTTACACTTCTTTACACTTCCAATGACATAATTTGAACTATAAACCATATTGTACACTCCAATGACATGATTTGAACTATAAACCATATTTTACACTTCCAGTGACATAATTTGAACTATAACCCATATTTTACACTTCCAATGACATGATTTGAACTATAAACCATATTTTACACTTCCAATGACATAATTTGAACTATAACCCATATTTTACACTTCCAATGACATAATTTGAACTACTGTATAACCCATATTTTACACTTCCAATGACATAATTTGAACTATAAACCATATTTTACACTTCCAATGACATAATTTGAACTATAACCCATATTTTACACTTCCAATGACATAATTTGAACTACTGTATAACCCATATTTTACACTTCCAATGATATAATTTGAACTATCAACCATAATTTTATCTGTTCATAAGTGTACAATAATAAAAACTAAAAATAATGGACTCAGCTTTTGTTTGACACCCTGGGCAACTGTACGGTGGCGCTAATAAGTCATGTCTAGGCTACGTTTGGCTCGCTCTGTGCTGTATTAATGTCTGTCAGATGTTGAATAGGGTGGGTAAGTGTAGGAACATGGTTGTATATCTCACTCAAAAAGAAGAAATCATGTGTAAATATTGCTGATAGCAATTATTTATCAAAACATAATTGGTGCCGAGACATCACTATTAGGCCAACTGTACCTCTCTCAATCAACATACTGTAGAAAGGTACAGTTACCCACATCAATTATTCCTTGATGGCTCATACTGTATACCTAATTATACAATTTTTATATCTATCTATCTATTTACTCAGACCCATTCCCCATTTATTTTATCTTTTTTTTTTCATCTGGGGGTGGCCGACTCGAGACAGCCTTTTTTACCTTTTTTACCAACATTTAAAGAAAAAAAACATGAGCATACCGAAGTTGACTCTTGAGGCTTAGGAACCCCGAGCATTTCATAGGCGTAGAGTTTCTCCTCCAGGGTGCGGTCGTAGGACATGGTGATAGGGACGATGGCAAGGTCCGGCAGTCTACCTCGCAGCCAACACTCAGACACACACCCCAACAAACCTATAAGAAGTATGAAAGAGGTACAGTATTGCATCAAAGTTTTTATCATCAATTTTAATTTATTTATTTATTTTTTGCTATATGCTCAGGCCCAATCCCCACTTTTCCTTTGGGGGGGGGGGCCCCCGACTCAAGACAGAGCAAGAACAGGAAAACACAATACAAAACAGCGAACAAACACAGACAAAACACAAAATTCACACACATCTAGGTCACCCAGGAGAATACCCAGAGACCAGGGTCACCAAGGTCGCTCCAGCACTCCCCCGGCCCCCGACCACCCGGAGAGGCTCCGATCTCAGCAGGCAGAAATGTAGCGGAGCCAAAGCCACAAGCCCGCCCACCACACTTCCAGGCGCACCCTTCATATTAATCGTCTACCCGGGCCAGGCGCCTGATGGACTATTATCTAGTCCAACTTGCGCCCGACCCCTTCCCCCAAATGACCATGTGTTCACTCAACTATTCACAAGCATTCTCCATTCATTCCTGTTTATTACCACTTCCTTTGCCTGATCTATAGTCATTCCTCTATCATCCAAAGCTTGTCTTACACAGTCTCTCCATCTCAATGGGGGTCTTTATTTTTTGCATTAATAACAAAATTTGTGGCGCCAGCAAGGATATACGCCTCTGAAGTCGGTAGCAGTGTGCTGCTCTCAGCGATCTCATTTGGTCCCTGGAGGTAGTACAACAATGTGTGTTGGAGCAAGGGGGACTCCCATGTAACTATTGTGTTAGGGGGGCTAGCCTCTGTTTCCCTAACCACCTTCGGGTCAACAAGGTTCAAACATGCATGCATACCTGTCGTGCGAGGGTAAATGTATCCAAGACTTTTGAAATAAATGTAGGCCTATTTATCTTGTGAATTTTTAGCATATCCTCAGTTAACATGTTTTCCTTGCCTGGTTAAGTTAAGAGGTAGTCTTTTGCCTTGGAAATTGACTACAGGTATGCAAGGATTACATTTATGGCTGGAATTATATCAAAGTTGTCAAATTATAGGTTTGAGTCCCGGAGGGAAGAAGGAAACCCTAATATTTAGTAGTGGCCCCGAAATCATTAACGATATGCCTATTAGTATAATAGTCCCCCTTCAAGCGCCCGCAGGTAGTCAGTTTGAATTGACCGCCGCGGGGAGAGGGAGTCCTACATCATAAGGGTAATGCTCATTCTCTTATGGAATTGTCTTATGATTGGGTACTCACTACGAAAACACTTTCGAACAAATAAAAAGGAAAAATAAACTTAAAATATGTTATATATAATGCTTTCCATTTCGGTGGATTTCTTGCATATTCTCTCCCTGACGTTGCTCTTTGAGCCGCCATGATTCCTCCTTCAAATGACATATTAAGACTAACTCAAGACATCAAACGAATGGGAAGGGGATGGAAGGGAGGGCCCTACATCGTCAATGATTTCAGGGCCACTACTAAATATTAGGTTTTCCTTCTTCCCTCCAGGATTCAAACCTATTATTTATTAGTGGCCCCTCCATCATTGACGATATGCCTGATATCTAAGACTGGAGGGGGTCATTCGTGACAATAAACCACTAACAAACACCATAGGTAGAGACAAAAAATCATTTAACATTTTAAGTCTTTATTGCTTACATACAATAAGTAAAAATTTGAAAAGAAAAACAGTGCGTTACTTCAAAGAATATCTGCTTATAGTTGACCGATTAGGTACATCTGAGATCTCACATTGAGGTTCATCACAATTGTTGTTTAGGAACTTACTTATATTCCTGTTCAACTAAATACAAGGCACATATATCCTAGGATTATGATTGTATTCTGTCCTTAAAACGTATTTATACAATTCATATATTTTGTACATTTTGTTCATACTATCTAGTTATAACTATGATAGATATCTTGTAAAAATAGAAACAATTATTTCAGAGCTGTATAACCAGCTCGTCTATTACGTATCACAGCTTGTGATCTTATCACATCATCCGGTGGAGGGGCTCTAGGGGTCTTTATTGGCTTACCGACACCCCCATCCCCTGATTATTCGTTATTACAGGTGTTTATTATTCTTTGGTCATCAAGTATTGTGTCTTGTGTCACTTTCACTTTGATAAATATGCTTTAGAGTGTCACTGTCACTGATAATGCTCATTTTCACTCGATACCGTACATTTTATTAGTAATTGAGGTAGGTTATTGTTGTATTAGGCACTAATTATTCGTTATTACAGGTGTTTATTATTCTTTGGTCATCAAGTATTGTGTCTTGTGTCACTTTCACTTTGATAAATATGCTTTAGAGTGTCACTGTCACTGATAATGCTCATTTTCACTCGATACCATACATTTTATTAGTAATTGAGGTAGGTTATTGTTGTATTAGGCACTGATTATTCGTTATCACAGGTGTTTATTTGTTAGTAGTCTTGGCAAATCCAACGTCAAGGCTATTAACCTAATTGCAATGACGACTTGTCTATTTTGACTGCTATGTCGTCATTCCAACCGCGGTTAAAAAGAAAACGTCTAGAGTCTACTCCTTATCTTGCTCTAGGAGACGTTGTACATTAACCAAAACTACCACCGAAGGTGAAAAAAGCATAGAAGAGAAGAAAAAGGGGTTTACCTTAGTTACCGCTTAAGGCCCATCCTGTGTTCCGTCATGTGCAGATCCCTGTCGAACGTGCGCATGAGCGACCCTCTCTTGTTATCATTTTTTCACGCGCTCCATTGAATGCAGTCGCTTTTGTTGTGCTCCTTTAATTCACCCTGTTTAGGTTCGTTTCGGCTTATCTGGCCTTCTTTTTGTTAGACAGATGTTACGTGATCTAGGGCACACGTAAATGGGCTCCTCAGTGTGTTTAATGGAGACGCGTGTGGAAATAGCTACCGTAGGTACGGGGGCGCCTGGCGTTCCTCGTGTGTGCTTTCATTCCTTTCTCTTTTCATATTCTTTTTTCCTGTTAGTCTGGGCATAGTTTAGCTTTTAGCTTATTTTAGCCTAGCTTGTTTCTCATTCAGGAATTGCTATGCCCCTATGAGTTTTCATATTTTCATAGCCTAGGTGTACAGTTGGTTCACGATCTGAGATTTCGTGGTGGCGGTGCTGTTTGTAGGGTTTGTGTCGGCCGCATTATTAGCGTTATTCCCGAGTCCCCCCTTTCGAGCCTTCACTGTGTCTCAAGGGCCTGGGCGCTTGGTGGTTCGTGTTATCCTGGGGTACCCCACGGGGGCCCCTCCCTCACACCACAGGGTTTTTCGCCCCTGACACATTCTCTCCTCACGGCTAGGCCACCCTTTTTCTCGCCAGTTTCATTTACTGGTTTTTGTGTTCCCTTACTGTTTTCACCTCCATCCTTTCATACCCTTTTGCCCAATCCTGGGGTACCCTACGGGGGCCCCTGTTTGTGCCAAACCACCCTTCCTGCCACTTCTCCTCATGGGCTTTGCTCTATCTCTGTGGGTTGGGTGGTTCCTAGGGGATGTGCCTCCTCTCCCCTGGTGTGTCTTCCTTGCCTCTCCCTTGACCGGTTGAGTCAGGATATTATCAAGGAAGACACTGCTCAGCTTGATGGCCATCGTCGCTTGGAGTTCATAAGGAGATGACGCTTTTTTCTGGGCCTCTTTGGTATTTCCTAGACGCTCCTCTCGCTTTTTCGGCGCCGGACCATCTCGGCCGGTCCCGCAAAATTTCGGGGGGGTCGATTCGGTCCTCTGGGCCATTTCGGTTCCCCGCAAATTTGCGGAGATCGTTGGGGGGTCCCGCGAAATTGCAGGAGGGTGGTGTCGGTACGGTTATGCCTCCATTGGCCCGCAAATTTGCGGTAATAGTTGGCTTTCACTATTGACTTTTGTTATGTCATCTTGTTGCCTGATACTATATTGGTGTATGCACTTTACTGGTGTTATAGGCCCTGCATGTAAGATGTTGAGTGGTGGTTAACACTTTCTCCATCTTTGCAGGTTCTGCTAGTGCTCTTCCGCCTCGGCCGCCCTCCTCACCTACCTCTGTGCTCCCAGTTTAGGGTGAGTACGGATACCTGTTTGCATGTGTGTTCCTGTTTCCCCATGCTCCTTCCCTGGTTCTTCTTGGACATTCTCTCCACTTACTCCTTCGACGTGCTGATTATGGTGTGTGTTCTTCTAGTGCAGGTAGGCTGCCTTGCTTTCGCCTTGGTTGTCGCTCCCCGTGCTTGGAGAGCCACAAGTCCTGCTTGCGCCACTCGCTCTGTGTGTCCTCTACGGCCTACCTCCCTGCTCTGTGTGGCACGTGTCTGGCCCTGGTGGTTGTGCTGCTCCATGGCCCTGGTTCCTCGGCGGCAGCTGTGGCCTCCTGCTTCCCTTCCGTCGGTGTGGACGATGGTCTCCCGCCACATTAGGACTGTGGGCCACCGTTCCCCGGCCTTTGTTGGCGACCGGATCCGCGTCGCCCTGGGTATCCCTGACCCGACTGACGGCCATTTACCTGGCCCTCTCCCTGCTCGGGCCCTCTCCCCTGGGTCCCGCAGCCGGTCGTCCCATCGTCGGGGGGTTTCCCCGGCTCCGTCCCCGCTCTCGCTCGCTCGCCTTGTCGTCCTCCTGATCGCCTTGACGACGCCCATCGCCCTCGTCATGGTTCTCGCCCTGAGGCCGGGGTTAGCGGCTCTGCCCCTGTGCGCCCTCCCCTGGCCTCTACGGATAGGGGCTCTACTCCCTTCCGCCCGCTTCCCCAGCCCAGACGACTTCCTCTTACGTTGTCCTCTCCGCGCGCGGTTGTTCATGCTGTAGCTGGCCCTCTGCTCCCTCCTCCTACACTGTCCAGGAGGGTCCGCCTGGATGTCGTTGCTTCTCCTACTTCACCTGCTTCAGTGCCTATTCTTACTTCACGGTCTCGTCCCACGGTGGTGGTCCCTCCCTCCTCCGCCTCGGTGTCGGGCCGCCCTGTTATCTCAGCCCCGGGGATCCTTGCTCTGTTTGCCCCCGCGGCTCCTGGCCTCCTTTCACCCGGCCAGCCTTCCCACTCCCGTCGTCCTGCTCCTCCTCATTCTTCTCTTCCTGACCTTCCCTTACCGTCTCGCCAGGGGGGTACCCCTCCTCTTGCCTCGGTGGGGTTTCGCGAGGTTTCGGGGTCCCCTTTCTCAGGAGCTGATGTGTCGCTGGAAGAGGGGAATGGTGCTGTTTCCCCCTCGGCCGTTCGTGATCGGGGACGAGTCCCTCAACGGCGACACAACCGTCGTCGCTCGCCTTCCTTGGGCCGCGACGCTGCTGGTTCGTGTCGTGGGTCTCGCTCCCGCTCACGCTCGCCCCTGCGGGCCGACCAATCTGGGGGGGGGTAGCCTCTCTCGGATCAATTGTCGGCTATGCAGGGCTGGGTTGTGTCACGCTTCGACGGGCGCTTGGAGTCGATGGAAGACTCCCTCTTCTCGCCCTTCTTGGCGGTGCCTCACCCTCAGCACCTCACCCTACCTACCCCTGCTATGGTCCCCCTCCCTTCTGCAGGCCTACGCTCTGGTCAGGCTTCAGCCGCACTGACATCCTTCCGGCTGTTCAGTCCCTGGCTGTGTTGACGGGTCTGTCCTCCTAAGGGACAGGTTTGTGCGACGCCGGTACGCCTGGCTTAGCCGTCATGCTCGGTCACCCTCTCCCATTGGAGGCCTGGTTTGCTGAGGCCTTCGACTTCACACACCGATCCGTCGACGGCTCTCCTTCCGTCCCTCCCCCGGAGTCGTCCCTGATTTTGCCTCCTCTTGTGTCTGTCGGCGGGTTGGACGGCGCGTTCTGGTCCTGGATGAGCGCGCCCGTTCTTGAACTTTGTTCTATTGCTACCCCGTTCTTCTCTCACCCGGATCAGCCCTCTGTCGCCAAGGTTTTTCCCTTGCGACGGAGGGTGACGGACTTATTGTCTTGTCTTTAGGTTCCCTCCAGACGTCTGTTCACCACCTGCGGCTTTTCGAGGCGTCTGCGCCAGGCGATCTTCGCGAGGGTTTGGACCGCGTTGAGCGGGTCCACCTTCGGCTCGCGGTGACTTTGGTTCCCGAGCTGAAGGCGGTTTTGTGCGCGGCAACTCGGCACCGCACGACGGTACGGTCTTCGTTCTGCCGGCCGGACCCCTTGGTTATTCGTCAGGGTTTGTTGTACTCTGCGCTATATACGTCGGGGTTTTTTACGCAGGATGCTTGGGAATGCTCCGCTTCTCTGTCGGCGGCCCCTGCTTCCGCCACACGACGCCGTGCTGTGTCGTTACGGACCCTGCTTACGTCACGCACCGACGCGCTGTGCCGCGCGCGGGGTTTTCTCAGTCCCGTCCTTCTGCCGGTCCTCTTCGGGGTGCTGCTGCAAGTGCTGCCGCCTTGCCCGGGCGCAAGACTGGGACGTTGCTGGCCAGTGCTTCGGTTCCGCCTCGCACTTCTGTTCTTGCCCCTTTCATCCCCTCTGTGTCGGGGCTGGCCGGCCTTCCACTTCCGGCCGCCTTTCGTAGGGGTCAGCCCCGCGCCGGCCTTGGGTTGGTGGCCCGCCCTTTTCGACGAGGTTGGGGGGGGGCGGGGGTAGAGGAGGTCAACGTGGCGCTCATGCCCGCACGGCCCGTACCGGGGGTACCTCCACGTCAACACAATGTGTAGTTCTCTGGGTCGGCCTCCTTGTTCTCCTTCTCGCCTGGGCGTACCGGGTCGCTCCCCTCCTCTCGGGTGCTCCCTCGGGTTGTTTTCGCCCTTGCGCCCCTCGGTAGCCGCGAGGGACGTTGGGAGCGGCGGGTTGCGCGGAGGGTTCTCACCTGGAGGTGGACGTCCGGACCCCCACTCCGCTCTTGTCACCGACAACGGCCCATCTCTTCAGAGGTGGCCCACGTGTTCACTTCCATGCCCGAGCTGGGTAGCGTCGAGGGAGTTGACCGCCGGTCACCCGGTTTTCCTCTCCCGTGTCTTTCTGGTTCCGTCGCCGACCTGCGACGCGATGCGACCGGTGGTGGATCTGTTGGCCCTCAACGGGCACATCGTGCACACACGGTTTCGGATGCTGCCGATACCCCTGGTACGCCTGGCCCTGTGCCCTCTGTCGTGGGTAGTGTCGCTGGCCCTCCAGGATGTGTCTTGGCTCGTTCCTCTCCATCCTCGCTTCCAGCGATTCTTGGCCGTTCGGACTTCCGATCGTGTGTTCCTGTTCGACGGCCTTCCCTTCGGTCTCCACATCGCGCCGCAGATCTTCTCCGCACTGGTGGGGCAGGCTCTGGGTCCTCTCCTCAGGAGCGGGCTCCAGCTCCTGTTTTCCTTGGCCGTTTGGTTGGTAGTTTCCGACGCCCTAGGCCTGTGCATTGGCGACGCCCTCACAATCGTTCGCGACATCGCACGGTTAGGGTTCCCCTTCGATGTTCCCAAGTCACGCTTGACCCCGTCGCGTGTCGTGCCATGGGTCGGTCTCGCATGGGTTTTGTCCGGCGCTACGGTGACCCGGGGTCTGCCGGCCGCGGTGCACCTTCGGTGGACGGTCCTCGCCGTGTTGCACTCGGTCTCCCTCCCGGGGTGGCTCTGGGACTCGTTCGTGGGTTCGCTGCATTGGGCCGCTCTGCCCCTTCCATTAGGGAGCCTCTGGCTACGCCGCCTCCTCCTCATGGGCACCGCGGTGTTTCCGTTGCCCCTATGGATCGGCTCCTGCCGCTCCCGCGTACCGTTCGCCGGCGCTTCGGTCGCTGGGTTGCTCGGGGCTCGCTCTTTGCGGCTGTGCCCTGGACCGACCCCCCCGCCGACGGTCTGGGTAACCACAGATACGTCGAGCGAGGTTGGGTGAGGTTCCCAATCGAACCTGGGACGTCCACTTCCCGGCAGATGGGTGGGTCTCCCTCCTCTTACCTGTCTATGCCCTCGGATTGTTGGTTCCTTTGTTCTTCTCCTGCGGGTCCCCGCGCTGGCCCTTCGGGGTGAGTCGGTGGCCTTCGGGGTGAGTCGGTGGCCTTCGGGTTGGACACTCAGACAAGCTGTCCCCTGTTTCCTTATGCGGGGGTCCTCCAGGTCGTTGACTCTATTAGGGGTCTCGGTGGAGTTGTTCTTCCTCGCGGACCGACACCCCTTCTCCTTGCATGCCTCCTCCCTGCCCGGGCCTGCCACCCTTTGGGCGGCCGCCCTGTCGAGAGGGCAGGGCGTTCTTGTAGAATGGGCGATGAAACGGACTGTGTTCGCCGACCTCGCGGCTTCCTGAGGTGTTCCGGAGGTCGCCTTGTTCGCATCGGGGGTGCCGCGCCAGTTGCCTCTGGACCTCTCCCTCCGGCCTCGCGCTCCGGGGGGGGTCCGGACGCTTTCATGGTCGCCTGGTACTGGTGGCGGTCGATATCCATTTTTCCGCCACCAGACGCGCTGTTGATGTGCCCGGTCTTCGCGAAGCTGCGGCTGTACCACGGCTGCGTCTGGCTCCTCGCGCCTCTGTGGCCGGCACGGACTTGGTCCGCCCGGTTGCCGCGGTGGTGCCCGGGTCCGGTCCCTCTACCTGTCTCCGGCTTCCACTTGGGCTAGGTTGGGGTCCTGCGGACCTCTTTGGCCTTCGCATCGTGCTTGTTCATGAGGCACGGTGGCTCCCGGTCCCCGGCCGGGCCCTGACTGACTTCCTGCAGCGTTCCTGGCCGTCTTCTCCTTGGGGGCCTTACGGGTCCCGCTGGAGGTTTTTTACTAGGTGGCTACAGGCCACTCGCCTGCCAGTTGGCTCTCCTCCCTCGTCCTACGCTCCTTGTTTCACCTCTTCCGTACACGTCGCTTTCCAGTCGACGCTATACGTACCCACTTGTCTGCCGTCCGGGGGGTTCTTTGGGTCCGTCGCTGGGCTGGTCGTTCCGCCACAGGTGCTGGATTCCTTCCTGACGGCTGCCTTCCGGGATTGACCGCCTCCGCGCCAGGTCTCTCCGCTGTGGGATCTGGGGCGGGCTCTGGTCCTTCTGGCTTCCCCCACTTATACAAGGGCCGCTACGCCGGTTCCGTTGCTCGGGCGTCCACTCTTCCTTGTCGCTCTGGCCACTGGGGATCGGGTGTCTGCACTAGCGGCATTGTCACGGCCCCGGGACTGCGTCCGATTCTCCCCGTCCTTGCATGGCGTCTCGTTCGCCTCCTCCCCACCTTTTGTTACCACGCATGGGAGGGAGGCCCCCGTTTTCCAGCCTTTCGCCGTCCAGGCTTTACGGCGTGGGCATCCTCGCCATGTGTTGTGCCCGGTGTCAGCCTTGCACTCCTCTGTTGCGTCTGTGGCGCCGCCTTCGGGTACTGCTGTGTGGGTGTCTCCTCGGACAGGTGGGAAGCTCTAGCAGGTGCAGCTGGGCCGCCACGTTTGTCGGACCGTTCGTGCCCGTCACCCTGTTTGTAGGGGTTCTGCGCGCGATGTCAGATCCTTTGCTGCCTCCTTCCGGTTCCTGCCACGTCGATCCTTCCCTGCCTTCGCCTCCGCGGTTTTGTGGTCTTCTATCAATTCCTTCATCTCCTACCTCTCCGTGTCCAGTGTTCGACCCCCTCGGCCGGTGATTGCTCTCGGGGGTCGTGTTTCCTGGTGCTCTGGCGAAGATCCCTGGTCTTCCCCCCTTGTCCCTCGTTCTTTTCCTTTGTTTTATTTGACAAAGGGGGGGGGGGGGGTGTATGGGTTTGCAACACTGGATTGCAAGTTTGGGATTATGTATTGTTCCAGTACATAAGTGTTTTTGCCACATTGAAAATTGTGTTTTGTTCTTGTGTTCAGTGTTTTTGTTGGTTTTTGAAGAAAAGGGATTTTGGGTACAGTACCTATTTGGTTTCAGACAAGTCTATGTTTTTGCATTACTATGAATGACGGGCATGTGTTAAAACTGTTCTTTTTAGCTACTCCTCAGTTTTTCACTCTTTTATTAAACTCTCTTGTTTACATTGTGTCTTTGTCATTCGTAATTTTGTTTTATGCATTGTTTTTTTTGGTAGGTTGGGCTTGGATGTCCTCCTCCTATTTGTTATGCAGCCTTGACGTTGGATTTGCCAAGACTACTAACAAATTGGGAGGTTTGACGTACCTCCCAACCTACCAAATAGGAAAACCTACTATTTGGTAGTAGTCTTGGAAAATCCAACGTACATAATACCTCCCTCACGCCGGACCCCTGCCCATCCGCGTTCTTCTGCTGACGTGAGATGTGATAACAAGAGAGGGTCGCTCATGCGCACGTTCGACAGGGATCTGCACATGACGGAACACAGGATGGGCCTTAAGCGGTAACTAAGGTAAACCCCTTTTTCTTCTCTTCTATGCTTTTTTCACCTTCGGTGGTAGTTTTGGTTAATGTACAACGTCTCCTAGAGCAAGATAAGGAGTAGACTCTAGACGTTTTCTTTTTAACCGCGGTTGGAATGACGACATAGCAGTCAAAATAGACAAGTCGTCATTGCAATTAGGTTAATAGCCTTGACGTTGGATTTTCCAAGACTACTACCAAATAGTAGGTTTTCCTATTTGGTAGGTTGGGAGGTACGTCAAACCTCCCAATTATACTTTGGCCATCAAATATTAGGTCTTGTGTCACTTTCACTTTGACAAATATGCTTTAGAGAGTGTCACTGTCACTGATAATGCTCATTTTCACTCGATACCGTACATTTTATTAGTAATTGAGGTAGGTTATTGTTGTATTAGGCACTGATTATTCGTTATCACAGGTGTTTATTATACTTTGGCCATCAAATATTAGGTCTTGTGTCACTTTCACTTAGTTATATGATTTGTAAACGTTTTATATACAATTTATTGTGTCTTTTTTCACTGATTTATATATTTCTATAGGTTCTAATCATATGAATGTCACTTGGTATATACATATGTGTCACTTTCACATATTATTATGGTGTAATTGTATTTGTATAAATTTTCTCATAATACGTGACTTTTGTATTACAATAAATTGGTTTTCTTCCACTTTTTGCCTATATATAATTATAGTGTACATATTGTCATTTTATTTGGCAATTTCAGTATGATTATTAGAACTCCAGCTTGGAGTGGTAATCAAAGAAGCACTCTAAAGCACAGAGTGCCACCTTGCACTCCACACATTCCATGGTTGACTTTTTACCTGGCCTCGGCCTCACCCTGCTGTTGTAGCAGACATGGCACCGCTTCTGCTGTGTTCTTCCTGATTCATTCTGAGGCAGGGAACCAAGCCTGTGCCTAATCAAGTATTGAGCACACTGCAAGCGGTCAATAACGGCGGGCCCAGGATGTGCCACTGCCCTCTGTGGCGTAGCATACTTCTCCAGGAGCTCCGTCAACACCTGCTTTTGGAACCTCCGCAGGCTATTGAACTTCATGGGTGTGTTCACATTCCGAAGCTTGTATATATTGTAGGCATTCAGAACTGACATGTCCACCATATGCAGAAAGAACTTTTTGTACCATCTGCACGAGGTACGCAGGCAGTCAATGAAGCCTATCTGCATGTCGGACTTGTCCACCAGCCTCATGTTGATGTTGTAGTCCAGGACAGCATCGGGCTTGGTCACCCTGGCCTGGGTGCGGCGATCCACCTTGCCAGTCTCCACCATTTCCCCCTTGTGGATGGTGCTCAGGAGGTTGACCTTCCGCTGGTCGTGCCAGTGGATAGCCAGAATGGGCCCCGACTTCTTCTTGAACACATCACCTTTTTTGGTCTTTGGAGGGAAAGGTGGCATGCCCTTCCTTTTCCCTCGTACTGTGCCTACAGTCCCCGTCTTGCGCTCATGCAGGTACTGTGAGAGAGTGGGGGACGTGTAATAATTGTCCGTGTAGAGGACGTGATTCTTGTGAAAGTAGCGGTCCATCATGGCTTGCACCACTGCTCCGCCAAAGCCAATGAGGGGGTCCACAAGCAAGTCCCCTTCCTTCCCGCTGTAGACCAGGAAGTCCAGGACATAGCCAGTTTGGCAGTCGCACAGCACAAAGAATTTTATGCCAAAGCGATGTCTTTTTGAGGGGATGTACTGCCGGAAGCTGAGTTTTCCCCGGAACAGCACAAGAGACTCGTCAATGACGACCTTGCGGAAGGGCTTGAAGTAGGAGGTGAAGCGTTCTCGCATCATCTCGTACAACGTCCTAATCTTCCACAGCTTGTCTGGGAGGTGGACGTCAAGGTTGGTGACAAGATGGAGCGCTGCGAGGATATCAAGGTACCGGTCGCGAGACATATATTTCCCGAAGGCAGGGGTGGATATCAGATCATTGGTGATCCAATAGTCAGGCAACCTATGCTTCTTGACATGAGGCATTAGCATGGTGAGTGCCAGGAACGCCATGAACTCTTTATGAGTCACTGGGGTCCACTGCCTCATGTGGCCCTTGGTCACCTTGCCCAAAAAGTGGACCTGGAATTGGTGCTGCTTATTTGTCTCTTTGACAACATAGCCTACCACCTCCTCATCAAAGAAGGCCTCAAATAGTTCGTGTGGTGGAGCATTGGGGCCTGCAGGAAAATTGGGGGTAATGCCTGAACCCTCCAGTACCTCATCAAAAGCTGGCACATCAGGGTTGTATCCATCCTCATCAACTACGTCTTGCCACTGAAAAACGTAGAATGGGTCTTGTCTACGCTGACGAGGAGCTCCAGCTGGTGGCCCAGCACGCCCAAGGCCAACTCGGGAGGCGCGCGCCCTAGGGCGGCGAGGGCGTCGGCCAGGGCGGCGGGCAGCACGACGGGCAGCACGACGCCGGGCCAAGCGGATGGGTCGAGGGTCGTCGATGTCCATATAGTCATCGTCAGAGTGGTCATCTTGCCCTGACGGTGGACCTATGTAATCATGGCCAGAGTCTTCAGAGAGGTGCCCTTCATCATCAGTAGCCCCCACATAATCTGGCGAGGAACCAGTGATGCGTGGGCGGCGTGCGGGTGGGCGAGGTGGGGAAGGAGTGGCAGGTGAGGCTGTGTCCCCCCGAGGTCCTGGGCTCCTTGGCCTGCGACGAGTGACAGAAAGCAATGTTTCACTGTCACTAGGCCCAGGTATTGGTGATGCGAGCTCAAAGACTTCTTCAGGAAGACATGATGAAGGCGGGAGAGGTGGGGAGGACCGTGGGGAAAGTTGCGGGGACGTATGGCTGGGGCCGGCCGGGGTGGACGCCGCGGGAGCCTCGAACAAAACTCTCTTACTTTTCTTGTTTTTTTTTGGTATATTTCCTACCTTTCCCCTTTTCGGCAGCAGTATGTCTCCTGTCGGGGGACCTAGGAGGCAAATAGGCCGAAAGTGGGGGGTCCTCAACCCTTGGCAATGGTGGGGGTGGTGGGGAAGAATGCGGGGCATCCGGGTCATCTTGGGTGGCGTGGGTAGATAAGGGAGACAATGGCGGACGAGAAGGGTCACCACGCTGACCCTCACTCACAGCCTCATCCTCACCAAGTAGTTTTGCTTGTTCCCTAGCTGCCGCGGCCGCCTTCTCAAGTATTTTCTGCTTATACAAATGTAGCTTGAAAGGCGATTTACCTGGGGAAGGGCTTGGAGTCGTGTCACTTATGCGAAATTTGGTGAGTGACCTTGAACTCTCCCACTCACTCACTCTCTCAAGTTCACTGTCTTTAGGTAAACCAGCTTCCTCAACAACTGGTACATCACTTTCATCACTCTCATCACTGTCATGTTCTCTCGCAAATCCCAGGAATTGCTCTTCTTTGTCACTCTCATGGCCATAATCACTCGACTTATAATTACTGGAGTCGTCACTGACTTCATCATCAACATTATGCTTGGCATCAGCTCGCTCATAAAGTCTCAATGTCGTCTCAATACCTCCGGGAGATAACACATTTAGGCGATGGCGTCGGGGTAAGGCGCGACGAACTAGCAAGGGCGTCGTAGGAAGCACGGTATCGGACACAGCGGAATCACTATTTGGCGTACTGTCCATGATGGCGTCGGGGTAGATACTGTTGCTGTGGCGTCGTTTACACCTGGTGGCGCCACCTACCGTCCCATGATACCAAAAATGTACGCGCGGCATTCGAAAGCACGCACGCAAGCAATGGGCGTTCAAGAGCCCTTCCGGGTTGCGCGGGCCGAGGTTGTTATGGGCGTTCAAGAGCCCTTCCGGGTTGGAGGGGTTAAAGCCTTTGTTACCATCAGGGGTATTTAGAAACCTTTAGTTTAGTTACTTCAACCTCTGCAGTTGTCTTTGAGTTAGCTGTGGGCAGAAAACTAATTTTGAAGGTAATTATAAGAGTGAGAGAACTCTATTTATTATTGCTAATCTGGCAACCTCTGCGTCAAAAAAACGTGAAAGGGTTAAGATTAAACTTAAATTGTAGTAGCACATGGACTACCTAGACCCACTGCCATAGTGCCACACAGGCTAGTGTTGGCTTATCCAGAGCCACAGACAGGTATCGCATCAAGAAAGTATGATTGGAAGCCCACAATTTAGTGGTAGCTATGTCATCAATTGAAATTTTTTGTAAAAATCAAAGAGAGACAGCCCACTTTCTGATGTCGTGGGCTCTGCCCACTACGCCGGGATTACTTTCCCTAATGACGTCCACGAGTAGAGAAGCCAATATCCTTCTCGTGACGCGAGTACCTGTGCTGTTGACCCATAAAAAGCCTGGTTGTTGAGGTTGTGCCACCCTCATAAATTTGATTAAAGCTTGTACTGGGCACAAGATATGATGTGTATGTCCGCGTTTGAGTGCCGGTATTGTAAATTCAGTAAATACATGATTACAATGTTAATTCTTTGCTATAAATGTGGGAGACGGAGCAATTTGTAAGTGTTCATTCAGTCTCCCAAACCTGAGGCAATTTGGTTCGTTGCTTATCGCCGCCAGCTCCGATACCCTGTTTCCTGTCGCTAAAGCCATAAGGAACACAGCCTTCTTTAATAATGAGTCAAAATCTGGCGCATTATTATACTTGCGCGAGTGAAGTAATGACAGAGCTTTGTCTAGCGACCAGGTAGGCATTAGCTGACGTGGTGGTGGGCGCAGTTTAAAACATGCCCTCATGAACCCTTTCTCCTCTGCCTGTGGTATGGATAGACCAGTTAGGTCGTAATATAGGTTTGATTCCCGAAGGGAAGTAGAGAAAACCTAATATTTAGTAGGGGCCCCGGAATCATTGACGATGTTGCCTATTAGTATAATAGTCTTCATTCAACACCCACGTCAGTCGTTTGAATCAACCGCCGCGAGGAAGAAAGAGATTCATCTTCATAAGTGCAACGCTACTTCTCTTATGGTGTCGTCACAGATCGGGTACCCGGTACGAAAAAACTTCGTAAAAAATAAGAGAACAAAAAAGGGAAAAGAATTTTCCCATCTTAACACTGTTATTTACACGCTTCCCACATTCGGTGGATTTCTTGCGTTGTGGCTTCTTGCCGTCTCTCGCCAAGCGCAACGATTCCTCCTTCAATGCTATATCAAGATAACTCAAAATACCAGCGAATGGGAAGGGGATGGTTGGGAGGGACATCGTCGTCAATGATTCCGGGGCCCCTACTAAATATTAGGTTTTCTCTACTTCCCTTCGGGAATCAAACCTATAATTTAATAGTGGCCCCTCCATCATTGACGATGTTGCCTGAATTCCAAGACTGGAGGGGGACTTGTGCATACAACTTAGTAAAAATATAGACCGAGTGTGAGCAGTGCATTGCTTCAAAGAAGCCTGCTCCAACAACAGAGTCCTCATATATGAGGTATGTGTTGTAAGGGGTGAGATAGAGTTAATCGCACAACCCTTCATCACCTGTGCCGCTTTCAGCGAGGTTCGTAGGCGTGGTCGTATTGACACGTATTAACTTACTGAAGCTAGTGAAACTAGCCAGAGACATATCGAAGTTGCCAGTCGATCTTCACTGATCGTCTGAGTCTAGTGTAACTAGTCTGGGAACTTTGAAATTATATGACCGTAGGACAATTAATTCTTTATTATAAAAGACAAAACTGGACAGTTAGCTCTTGTAATTATTTACAGAGTTATTTAAAATCTATTGTAATCTAGTGCAACTAGTTGCGAAGATGGAAACACAAAACTTTCATTTATTAATTATCATAAAACTTGAGGTTTAAATTTCTAATTCAAGCAACTTCAGTTTGAATTGAGTAATCTGTCTTTCTAAATCAAAACAACCTGAGCTTCTCAGCTCGTACATTTCTAACTTTTGGACACAGCCCGGCGTAAACAGCGTCTAGGCTAGCCCTCGAACCCACTTGCAATCCTGTTTAAGGGGGGAATTCCTTCCTTGTACTGGGAGCCACATATCCCCCCCCCCCCCTTTTTCCTCGGAAGCCTTCCAGGGCGAAACCATCACAGTACATAAAATAAGGAATACAAACAATCAGTGGTGTGTCTATGGGCATCTATCTATCTATCTATTGCCCGACGCCGTGATCCCCGAAGGGGTGGCCACGAACGAACCGCCCCCATGCACCTCTGTCCCCAGTCAGTCGACGCCCCTCTCCCCAACCAGCACCGCCTTCGTTCATATACTTCCTCACTCCATCCTTCCACCTCTCTTTCGGTCTACCTCTCCCTCTCTGTCCCTCCACCTCACTCTCGTACACTCTCTTAGTCACTCTCTCGCTTTCCATACGTTCCATATGGCCGAACCATCTCAAGTTGTTCCTTTTCACACTTTCCAGCACATCTACCTCCACAGTACACCTCCTTCTTACTTCCTCATTAGTCTGTCTATCCCTCCATGTAACTCCACACGCACTTCTTAAGTAATTCATTTCCACTGTCTCTCAACCAACGTCCATGCTTCGCTTCCGTAAGTCGGTGTCGGGATTACCACACTGTCATGCAAGGACTTCTTCACTTCCATACTGACCACCCTATTTCTTGTTACTGCTTTCAGCGTTCCTACAACCCTCTTCCCCTGTTGTACCCTCTCCCGCACTTCTTCATCCATAGTCCCATCTTTACTCAACACACTGCCCAGATACTTAAAAGAGTTGACGATCTCCATAGCCTGACCGTTCAGCTTCACCTCACACTCTGTGACTTCACCCCTTTCGAAGACCATAACCTTGCTCTTCCCTGCATTTACCTTCAAATTCCGTTTTTCGCACACTGTTCCAAACTCATTTACCAGACCCTGCAACTCCCATTCATTATCACATATGAGAACTGTATCATCCGCAAACAGCAGTATAGGTAGCTTCCCCTCAATTCCCTCCCTTTTCAGCGATACACCAACATCCACTGCTCTTGATAGTATTTCTTTCATGACTCCATCCAGTAAACAACCACGGGGACATCACACACCCCTGTTTCAAAAGGGGTGTGTCAATCAGTGGTGTGTCTATGGGCATACTTAAAACTACAAAAATTATTGAAAATGGAGATTGTAGAGAATACGGGGAAGTCACTTTGTGCCATGACCAGCTTTCTCGATAGCACTTCAGTTCGACTGATATTTCCCCCTTGGATTCTTATTATTAATTTGGTAAAAAAAAAAAAACTATGTGTATTTCCGAGCCTCGCCTACCCGGCGAGGATCAGTGCGTGACTCAGTTCACCCAGTCAGGCCGCCGGAACCCGTAGAAACCTGAGGAGGGGAACGAGGTCTATACTTGGGGCGAGCCGGCAGTTTGGCAGGCTGTTGCCGTGCCCCCCCCCCACCTCGGAGACCCATCCGGTACACAGACTTGATAAAGAAAAGTTGACCTTATTTTAATAACAGATCATTTTGCCTATTCGGCACTCGAACCTATGGTAAAAGGGTGATCTGAACTAGAATATAGCACCCACCCGGGGGCCAGAGCAGGCTCAAGGACAGCGCGGCTGATCTCAGAAGAGTCATGAACTGGCTAGTAGCAGGATATGTACCGGCGGGACCATTGCAGGACTGAAACGGTGGTGTGGAATCGGATGGAAAAAGATTGAGAAAACTGACATGACCTTCGAGAAAGACGTAGGCTGAAAATAGGTGGTTGAGGGAGCCCCAATCAACGGACTGGTTGTCCGAGTTGCAGATTCATTAATGCATCTGTAAGATTTGAGGGACGCCTGTCAATTGGCCAGGGTCCAGATTAAGATTAAAGATGGCAGACAATAGTGTCCGGAAGGGCTGGTTTGCTGACCATGGGATTTCAAAGGTGGGTGGAAACAATGACCGAAGCCGGCAATAGATAGTTTAGTACAAATGGTTACTTTGCTGTTGAGCCAGCTCTGACCCTAGTAAAAATCTGCTTAGTGCACCTCCCCCTGGCGAAAGCTAGCGATAGGCACTAGCCGAGTGAAGAGCGCCATTCCCGCCGGGATTACCTAACTCCACGGCCGGGGTGATCGCCCCAATAACTACGGCAGACTGACCAGCCGAGGACGGGGCTGGCTCAGCCTAGGTAGGGAAAAACATGATGCGTGACACTGGATTTTACCTTATCCGGAGGGGCCCGACTGGAATGGCTTAAACTAGGTAGACAAAAAGGTGTTACACAGTATATACCTTAGGAGGGGCCTGGGGCCCGTTAGGGAACTAACATACTACGGCGGCCAGCCGGCAGGTTGGGCGCCTCCGGCTCCCGGTTTGTGAAATGAAATGATGGGCACTCCAGATGCGGTTCCGCCGGGGGGAAATGGTTATCGCGGAACCGACCCTGGCCGGTGACCGTCGTCCTATATCCCTGTTGTTGTTGTTGTTGGTCCCCAGGCTGTCTGGCCGAACAGCCCCAAGGTCTCGAGCAAGGCCAAGGCCATAAACGAGCGCCCCCACAAAACCCTCCCTGCTTACCACTAACAAAGCCCGGTGACCGAAGCCACTCCAAGGCAGGGAGTTGAGGAGGGTGCGGAAACGCCCAGGAAACCAAAGCCCCACCCAAGGCCCTGTGCCCCTCAGCAATTATGAAGGGAAAGTTGAGGGGCAAGGGAAAAATGTGACGCTTTGGCTCCCTGCCAACTTCTAGTTGGCAGTAGGGAGGTCAATCCACGGAAAAGACGCCGTCACTTGAGATCTAGAAGATATATAAGTAAAAGGAACAGTCAGAGTAAGCTATGGGTATGGCAGAGATCGCTCAGCTCTCACTCTGATAGACCAGCCCATCACCTATATCCCTGTTAAATGTGTTAGTTGCCTTATCCCCTGTGCAGAGGGAGGTGACTAGTCTGCAACGCCGTGGAAAGTCGTACGACTAAGTACGGCGTGCTTAAGTGTAGACCGATTCCGGTCCGTCAGACTGAAGTCCTCAGGGGGCGCTGCCCTCCGTGGGAACTAACCGTTGGTCGAACCTCAGAATCCCTATTGCGCTAGCGCGGCCGAGGGAGGACTGGAGGAAGGAGGACAATTGTCCTATATGTAACTTTTAAGTCTCTGAACCGGAGGTGAACCCACTTGCCCGCCGCCTGGAGCCAACATGGAGATTTATTGGTTTGCCTTGTTCTTGCGGCGCAACATTACTCGAACATCACGTTCCGTTTGTTCATCAAATACTCTCGCAGTTAAGACAGGGGAGAACAATATTCTATAGTAAGCATTCATAGGAACTCCTGCGCCATACCGAGTCTGAGGAGCTGACATGACCAGACGGCCTCAAACAAGGCTGTTCGGATGTCTGTAAGCATTCGAGCCGGGGTGGGGAGGAGATATTGTATACCTTAACCAATTCTTGAGTTCGTGGAGAGGGATTCAGCAACGGTTGGGCAATAGCCTGGGCTGTGTCCCTAGTTAATAGGAAGCTAATAAATGCTCTGTGGGCCTTGTCTCTGACCAGAAATTCACGTTGAAGTTCCATAGGTTCAGGGACGATGAGAGGCCGGGGGAAATCCTCTGCCGTGAATTGAGGTGGAATAAGAAAATTAAAAATAGGAAATGGAACTCCGCCCGGTCGTTGTGCCAGCCAGTCAAACTCGATACGGGGTTGAGGAGGAATGGGGAACAAGGGATTGGATGTAACATCAGTAGCAAATTGTTGCAGTTCCTGATCCCCCATGGTCCGTCCCCCACCTCACTCAGATTCAACTCCCTTTGGTCTTTATGAGGTCCACACCTGTGAAATTCACTTGAGGGGTCCTGCTGTACAGGCCGAGAACTACAGCCAGAATGGCTACAACGTTGATGACAATTCGGGCAAATGGGAGCGTCTGAGTGAGGAGGTTCCTGGACCGGGGAATCCGCCGGAAGAGGAACTAGCTGACATGGGTCATACACAAAATATTGGAAATTGGCAGGATCCGGTTTGGCATATATCGGAACCTGCAAGACTGTACCGTTCTTATCTTTGGCCCTAAATATATGTTTACGGTTCACTTCAATAGCCCACTCCGCCGGTACCGGGACCTCCCCTTGCATTGACTTATGTTCCTCACCTCGTGTTACGGCCGTAACCGGAAGCCAGAGCCTGCCTGGCACTTTAACTACTCGAGATTGGGGGATAGAAGATGGGCCCGGCAGGTTACTAGCCGGATGGGTCTTGTCTAGTGTGGGGGACAAGCAAGGCTGGGTATCCCCTGAGCTCACAGAACTACTTAAATTTAGGTGCTCTTGACTCTGAATTGACTCTGTGTCTAATCTAATCAAAGGGGATCTCATGCCGGGAGGAATTGTCACCCAAGGTTCCGCTGGTAGTCCTTGACTGGGTCGGCCGGCGGAAGGGGAGGCTGTATTGAGGGACGTGAACCCCTCTATGTCTCCTAAGCCAAGGAGTTGCTTCGAGGGTGGGGGCTGGATTAACATGTCTGGCCCTGACCCTGGGGTAAGCGTTACAGCCTGTGGCTGAAACTCTTGTTCCGCCGGCCGAGAATGACTCTGTTTGTGTAGCTCTGGGCCCGTAGGCTGCGGACAGTCGAGTTGGCGGGCCGCCTCTGGCCCGGCGGCGGTGACTACCGGAGAGGGAATGGCGACATTGATATTAGAGGGGACCCTAGGGGCTACCGGGGAGGAAATGCCTACATTGGTAAGAGAGGGGGCCTTAGGTATACTGGGAAGTGGTCCCGGAGTCGGGGTCTTACCTTGTTTAATGACACACTGACTCATTACCTTGTGCAACAATTCATTCAGTTGTACAGTTGTTAGGCTTGTAGTGGATTGTGTGTTTGGCTTTTATGTTGGTCAGTCTGCAACCTAGGGTCAGCCTGCGTGAAGGTGGTCGTTTGTGTCGTATGAGTGTACGTCTGTGTCAGACCGCTACTCGCCGTACCCGGGTGAGAGAAACCGCCAGCCGGTGACTTCAGGTCACGCGGCGGGGGTGTTAAAGAGTAGGGCGCATACTGCGACCCTGGATTCTGAAGGGTGGTTGTCAAGTCGGGCTGGTCCGTAGACAGAGCCGGAATTGTCGCGCGAGACCTTATGGTAGTAACCGCATGTGACATATTGACCCCTGGAGACTGAGTAGCAGTATGAACCATGTCTGCTTGGTGAGTCTGCGTGTGTGATAAAACTAACTTTGAACCTTGGAGCCTAATGTGTACAGATTGTCTTAGTCTAGGTGCACAGTCAGGGGGATCGGCCGCCGGTTCAGGGAGACCAGGGCTACCAGTTAGTAAGCCAGAGGTGGTCGCCGGATCTGATATTACCGATTCTGCTAGATCGACTTGTACCGCAGGAGTTTCATTAGAGATAAACACACGTCGTGGTGGGCTCGAGAGCCGGCGTATCTTGTCCGGCAGATAGTCTGTGATGTCACTGCGCCTCAGGGTGCCCGTCGTGGAGGCCGGCTGGGTCAGACGGTGGCGTTCTGGTGACATTAAGCGGCTCTTCTTCGCCGGGGGAGAGGAGCTCAGTATGGAGGACATAGGAGACCCAATGGTCAGCAAGGGAATAGGGGAGGCATGTGACTGGTGAGCTACCTGATCATCAAAAGAATATAATTGGACTACCCTTAATAGTTCCGGATTATCACATGACATTTCCGTATTAGCTACTTGAGAAGTATAAGTTTTAAATTTATTCTTTACCTCAATGAGAGTGCGTAAACAAGACATATCTTGGGCCGCTAGCCATTCTTCCAATAATTCAGAGCAAACCGGACATGTACGAGATGCCCACAAGAAGGAGTTTCTGTTGAAACACTGAACACATCTGATACATTCGCCGTGAGCCGGAATAGGTAGCAAAAGACAAGAGGGGGTTGAGCATACTGTAAACAGGGGCATGATGTCAGCTCCTCTCCCCGGCGGTAACGACGTGGTAGCCGGGCGTCTTGAGTGTTCACCTGGAAAGAAAATTTCCAGGAATCAATGCTCATAAGGATATATAGGGAGAGTTCTACCTATCCTAACCTCCCGGTGTAATAAGAATAGGAGACCACCGCCTCCTCCGTCTTATCACTCCTAAGAGGGTGTGGATATCCCCCTCTCATGCCCTTGGCGACATGAGAAAGGAATATCACCCATGCAGGGCCTCTGTGACGGCGTATGCCGTAGCATATAGGTCCTTCAACCGGCGGACCGTTCCGTGCTCTAAAACACACAAGCGGTCGCCGAGGGGTTTACCAACTGAGCCGCCGGCAAGGCGGGGTAAACTTCATTAAGGTAATAGTGCTAATTGCTGGATACACGTAGCGTGTCCGCCGGGATCTATTACTCACTGGGCCGCAGGCCCGGCGGGATAAACGACCGCACTATTTTAACACTTCCTGCGGGCCAATCATAACACAACCCGTGCTAGCTAGTCTAACCCTGCTCACTTGGGCGGGTGCCCAACCCCGAAAAGGGTTGAAATAAGGGAGCTATCCCCCCGCCAAAGGCGGCTTTCTAGGGCCTTTCCTAGCTGATGCTGAGAGGATTGGGTTCTAGTCATGTGGTGATGGGCTGGTCTATTAGAGTGAGAACTGAGCAATCTCTGCCATACCCATAGCTTACTCTGACTGTTCCTTTTACTTATATATTTTCTAGATCTCAAGTGACGGCGTCTCTAACGTGGATTGACCTCCCATCTACCAAGATTGGAAGCAAAGCGTCACATTTTTCCCTTTTCAACTTTCTCTTCATAATTGCTGAGGGACACAGGGCCCTGGGTGGGGCTTTGGATTCCCGGGCATTTCCGCACCCTCCTCAGCTCCCCGCCATGGAGTGGCTTCGGTCACCCAGGCTTTATTGTGGTCGGCGGGGAGGGTTCTGTGGGGGCGCTCGGTTATGGCCTTGGCCTTGCTCAGGGCCTTGGGGCTGTTCGGCCAGGCAGCTTGGGGAACAACAACAACAACAACAACAACAACCCTGCTCACTAACTCCCAGATACATACGAATGAGCAAAAGACTCACTAGAGGAGAGTGAGCGTCGAATGAAGCCGGAGCGCGGGGGCACTGGTGTTGACGTTAGGCCCGCGAGGAAGAGGAGGAATCGTTGCGCTTGGCGAGAGACGGCAAGAAGCCACAACGCAAGAAATCCACCAAATGTGGGAAGCGTGTAAATAACAGTGTTAAGATGGGAAAATTCTTTTCCCTTTTTTGTTCTCTTATTTTTTACAAAGTTTTTTCGTAGCGGGTACCCGATCTGTGACGACACCATAAGAGAAGTAGCGTTGCACTTATGAAGATGAATCTCTTTCTTCCTCGCGGCGGTTGATTCAAACGACTGACGTGGTTGTTGAATGGAGACTATTATACTAATAGGCAACATCGTCAATGATGGAGGGGCCACTATTAAATAAGGGGTTTCTAATGGCGGACAAGTGGTTTTTTAGAGTGACTACAGAAAAGCGCTTTTGTTCGAACAGGTAATCGAAGTATTTAAAAATCAAAGCTACTGACGAGTCTGTTTGCGTCGTTTCTACTATCCAGGTTGTGAACGTTTTCCAATGGGATTGGTATTGCCTCCTGGTAGACATAGTGTATTGATTAAGAAACTTATTTGTAACTCTCCCCATACTGAGTTACCAATTTGGCATTTTGAATGTCCAGAAGGCAAAAGTCAGTGAGGTCTTTAGGTTGCCAATTGTTTCCAAGTGGAAGTATGAGATCGGGAGTGACACCGGGTTCTCGCACCACGTTTTCAATTGGTGGTACCACACCTGAGCCGGCCAAAGAGGCGCGATCATCGAGACTACGCCCCGGTAACCCCGTAGTTTGTGAACTACTCGACACATGAGTGAAGCGTCTGGAGGCGTAAAAAGATAGATGGAATTCCATTTGTTCCAGTCCTCCATCAAAGCGTTGGGACCCCCCGCCGTAGTTAGTTCCCGGCGGGTTAGGAAGAGAGGGAGTCTGTAGTTCCCTTCTGACGCAAATAGATCCACTTGTGGACGGTATGGCTCTGCAATCATCTGGTTGAAGACGTTTTGCTTTAATGCCCATTCTACTCGTGTGCTCTGTCTCCGGGATAGAGCATTCGCCCAGACGCTCGCCACGCCTGGGAGGTAAGATGCATGAAGATGAATGCTCAGCTTTTCGGCTAGAGCAAAAATAAAAAATCTGTTCTGACAATTCTAGTAACTCTTGAGACCTCGTTGACCCTTGCTTTTGAATGCAATGTACCGCGTTCAAGTTGTCCATCCGAAAGGCTATTGATTTTCCCTGTAAAGAAGAGCCGTGAGTTTGGAGGAAAAATAAGGGGACTAGAAGTTCTTGTTTGTTGATATGAAAGTTCTCGTCTGGGGACCAAAGACCTTGACCCTGGTGGCCTAGGTTCAATTAATATCCCCAGCCTATTGTCCCTGAAGCATCTGTGTCTATCCATACCGTAGGTGGGGGAGAAACCCACATCATTATCGAGTGCAATGTTTCCTTCTTTGCCCAAGCCGACAGTCTATCTATCTATCTATTGCCTGATGCCGCGATCCCAAAAAGGGGTGGCCACGAACGAACCGCCCCCATGCACCTCTGTACCCAGTCAGTCGACGCCCCTCCCCCCAACCAGCACCGCCTTCGTTCATGTACTTCCTCACTCCATCCTTCCACCTCTCATTCGGTCTACCTCTCCCTCCACCTCGCTCTCGTACACCCTCTTAGTCATTCCCTCGCTTTCCATACATTGCATATGGCCAAACCATCTCAAGTTGTTCCTTTTCACACTTTCCAGCACATCTACCTCCACACCACACCACCTTCTTACTTCCTCATTGGTCTGTCTATCCCTCCATGTAACTCCGCACGCACTCCTTAAGTAATTCATTTCCACTGCTCTCACTCTTGGTCTGAGTCTCTCAACCAACGTCCATGCTTCGCTTCCGTAAGTCAGTGTCGGGATTACCACACTGTCATGCAAGGACTTCTTCACTTCCATACTGACCACCCTATTTCTTGTTACTACTTTTAGCGTTCCTACAACCCTCTTCTCCTGTTGTACCCTCTCCCGCACTTCTTCATCCATAGTCCCATCTTTACTCAACACACTGCCCAGATACTTAAAAGAGTTGACGATCTCCATAGCCTGACCGTTCAGCTTCACCTCACACTCTGTGACTTTACCCCTTTCGAAGACCATAACCTTGCTCTTCCCCGCATTTACCTTCAAATTCCGTTTTTCGCACACTGTTCCAAACTCATTTACCAGACCCTGCAACTCCCATTCATTATCACTCATCAGAACTGTATCATCCACAAACAGCAGTATAGGTAGCTTCCACTCAATTCCCTCCCTTTTCAGTGATACACCAACATCCACTGCTCTTGACCGACAGTAAGCTGTGAATTAATGGAGGAATGGTCCACAATTTTCCCTACGGCCAGAGTGGGAAACATCTGTTGCCTTCCAAGATTAATCTCTTCACTTTCAACCAGCCCAACTTTACAGTTAGTTGAATCCAGTTGAGTGGGACTCAGGGACTCTCACGTCCTTCTTGTCGTGTTCAGACTGTGGAGAAACCGGAACAATTTCCTGCGAAATCTGTTGCGGTTGTCCACACTCTGACTGAGAGTAAGATTGGCTGTGTCCCAGACCAGCCCTATATCCTCTGAACCACCCGTGTGGGCACAAGGTTCGACTTTGCCAAGTTGACCTTGAACCCTAGGGTTTGTACATGATCTATAACTTGTTTGACATGGATATGACATAAAATCTCTGACTCTGCCACCACTAGCCAGTCGTCTAGGTACCACAACACCTTGATCCCCTGAGCTAACAATGGCATTAGGGCCTGCCGGACTAGTTTTGTGAATATTCTTGGTGCCAGGTTCAAACCGAGTGGTAATCTCTGAAAGACGTAAGTCTCTTGCCTGACCCACAGGGCGAGGAATTTTTGGAACCGTTTGTGTATAGGGACATGCCAATAGGCGTCTTTCAGGTCTAGTGAGCACATCCAGCTTTGCGGCGGGAGTGTGAGCCTGATTTGATTCACTGCGAGCATTTTGAATGGTAAGTTGTGAATGTGTGTGTTTAGACACGAGAGATCTACTACTGGTCGCATCTGCACACTGTCCCTCTTTGGCACTAGAAAGAGTCTGGATGTGAAAACATGGCGATTTGGGTCTACCGGGACAATGACATGCTTGGTGATCATTTCCTGGACTAGTGACTCCACCTCTAAAGAAAGATGATTGAATTCTCGAGTTTGACGTAAACGAGGTCGCCGGAGCCACTGCCAGGTGATTCCCTTGCTTACCACTGTCCTTGCCCAAGTTTGCCGGGGCCAGGCCCATCGACATGCTTGGAATGACCCCGTCTTTTGACTGGATTTTTCCGGCAGTACTATTTTCGAATCCGACTCGCCTGCGATAGGCCCCGGGAGAGAGAGAGTGTGACTGACTAGTTTTTTGGTGGTGTCTGGGCGGAGGTAGACGGCTGACTAGGTTTGGCAGATGTCGTTCCCTGATGAGGCTTGTGTTGTGACCTACCTTTGTTATCCCACTTGCCTGGTGGTTTACCCTGTTTGTGCTTGTTCTGAGTACAGTACCTCCCTGCTGTTGGGGAGACTTGGGGTCCCGAAAGGACTCTTTAGCACCGATAGATTGAGACTTACCTCCATTCTTTGGTTTGGAGTATGGTTTCTTGAAATGCTCCTTCCTCGGCTGGGAGGTACTCATCTTCAAGCTATCTACCATATTGAAAACTGCCCTCCATGTGTCTGTGTTTAGCAATGAAGCAGTTAATACAGGGGAAAGAGTTACTCGGCGACCAATGTCTTCCGGTAGCTTCTTTACCAAGTACAGTACACCCTCAAGTCCTGTTGTGCACGAACTGCCTCCATAATGGCCATTCTGATATCACCTAGGGACTGTATGGAATTTTGTAATAGAAGCCGCCGGGACAATTCCGTGGCCTTCCTTACATTATGGTCAGATATGGCTGAGATAGTCCTCGTGAGGGACTGGGCAATTTGGCGACTTAAGATGAATTGGGAAAAAAGTCTATATGCTTTATTACGTAATTTGAAGTCTCCGTCTAAGTGGGCTGGAGGTGGGGTGGAAAAGGAATACAGTAATTCATAAAGAGCTAGTTTGGGAGCCGAAAGGAATTCAAACAGTGCCGGAGATACCCCACCTGCCCTATTAATGGGCAATGAAAACCATGAGTGGGTCTCTTGAGGAATTTGGTGGGAGGATTTAGAGGTAATGGTAGCCGCAAATTGTTGCGCCTCAGCTTCCCAGTCCACCCATGGGCCCACATCTATCTGCCCCACCTGCAGGACTGGATTGTGACTGATCGAGCACCGGAGTTGTATCCAATTCCGGCGTTAATGATTGGAGTAATTTGATATCATTCACGCCGTCAGATTGTGTCCAATCAGCAAAAAGTTGTGCAGTTGAGGCAGGAGGTAATGCCGGAGTAGAGGAGTAAACAAAGAAGTCAGAGGAGTATACAGTAGGTATAGCCTTAATCGTAACATCTAATAATTGCCCTTGCACATCTTTTGCTCTAAGCTTTTTACTCTTACTTACTTCTATGGTCCAGTCACTAGGGACCGGCAACTCCCCCGATATAGTCGTCTGTGCCAAATGTGGGTTCTTTGCAATAGCCGGAACCCATGAACAGTCTGGTCCGTACAAGAGAGGCATAGGGCCTCTTCTTTGTGGGAGTCTATCTAGTGGGGGAGGAGTAATGTCCATGATAACCCGGACGTTTGTGGTAGTCAGAGAGGCGGGCACTGTCGTGCCACTTGCCGCAAGTTTTTGAGGCTCCGGCATATGTTCATGGGAATGGATAAGTAATCACGGAATATCGAGTGCATACGGGGCTAGCAAGGAGAGGAAGGATTCGTGAAGTGTTTGGAGGATATATTGGTGTGGTGGAGGGGTGATATATAGTGTAATAAGAGAGTAGAGTAACGGGACAGCGGTAGTGTTGCGAGTTGTTGAGATTGTAAACAAACATGGCGGAGGGAATTTCGGGATTGACGGAGGCGGAAGAAAGGCTACAACGTTTTTGTGGGTTTAAGAGCACAGATAATAAGTTAGAAGAGGTTATTAATGTTGTGAAGGATTTGGAAAAGTGGAAGAGTGATACGGAGAAATGGAAGGGGGATATTGGTGAGAAAGTTAAGGTACTGTGTGTACTGTGTGGTGTGTCAGGTGGGGAAGGGAATAGGCCTAGCGAAGGAAGTGAATGCAGGCCTATTTTGGAAGTTAATGATAGCCTAGAGATGGTATTGAAAAGGGTAGATGAATTGGGAGCAGAGAATATGGCATTGAAGGAGCAGCTGAAGGAATACGAAGGACGATTCAAGGAAGTAAAGGAGTCCACTGCATGGACGGTGGTAGGTAAACAGAAATTTAAGGATTTGGAGGATATTATGAAAGAGCAAAAGGAAGAAATGAATATGACCAAAAAAAGTTTTGAGAGTGCAGTTGTAGGGGTCATGAAGAACAAGGAGAGTGTCGTGAGGGAGGCCATGGACAGGGATAGGGGTGTAATCATGCATGGAGATATAGAGGCTCATATGAATGATAATGGAGTGAGAAAAGTGAGGGATATGGAGAAAGTGAAGGAGGTCATAAAAGGTGTGGATATGGATGGATATGGATGGGAAGGGCAGGTGGAGGAAGTCAGTAGGATAGGTAGATATAAAAGGGGAGAGATGAGACCTATAAGGGTACAGTTTAAAACCAGGGCAGTGGCAGAGACTGTGACAAATTTTAGTTGGAGGCTAAACACAAATGAAGAACTGAAACATATAAGACTAAAGAAGGATTTGAGCATAGGACAAAGAAAAAAATAAAGGAATTACAAGAAAAGGCTGATGAAAATAATGGAAAGTTGGGTGAGGAGGATAAGAGAAATTTTTACTGGAGAGTGAGGGACGGGAAATTGAAGAAGTGGTTTATACGAATAGAAGGGAAGGGGAGATCAGGGAGGGAAGAGAATGTGATAGGAGTTGTGATGGAGGAGGAGAACAGGGTGGAGGTGTCACAGGGAGAGACAGGAGACAAAGTGGCAGACCCAGTAGTGCTAAGGGGGGAGTAGGGTACAGACAGGAGGAGCGGGATGGTGTAGTTGCTGAAGGAATGGTAGATGGATTAAGGATTATGTTTAGTAATGTGGATGTGTTTACCCAGGACAAGAAAAGAGAACTGATATGTAGGTTGCAGGATGAAGAGGAAAAACCTGATGTCATAGCCTACAGGAAGTAAGACCAAAAAATGCTAGAATTGAAAGGGAACTGGTGGAGTATAGTTTGGAGGGTTTGAGTTATACGAGAGGAATGCTATTAGAGCAGAGGTCGGAAGAGGACTGTTTATTTATGTAAGAAAAGAGCTCAAGGTTAATGAGGTGGATATGAGACAGCAGAATTGTGAGTATTTGTGTATTGAAGTAAAATGTGCAAGAGGATCAATTCTAATTGCCTCTATATATAGAAGCCCAAATAATAGTAGGGAAGAGGATGATAACCTACTGAAAGCAATGGAGGAAATAGATAATAGAGAGAACAAATATAATTGGAGATTTCAATTTGCCAAGGATCAACTGGGCAAATTGTACTACTCCAGCGGGACAGGTTAGCCTGGAAAACAAGTTTATAGAGAAAGTGAGAGATTGTTTTTTAACGCAACATATTACAGAGATGACAAGATAGAAACGATTGTGGGAAAGACTAAAATTGTTAAAAAAGAACAGGGGGTCTAGTATAGAAGCTAAAGAAGTGGATCTGGAACGCAGACAAATAAACAATAAAATAAGGTAGGAGACAAGGAGGGGGGTGAAGGCGAGGGAGAGAGAGATTGCTAGAAATGTGAAGGATAATCCAAAAATATTCTGGAAGTACATTCAGGAAAAGTTAACAAGAAGAGTAGGGATCCAAGAGCTGGTAGGGGGGTTGGATGATGGGAGTAGAGCGGAGACTGATAAGGAGAAAGCAGAGGTGCTGGGGAAATACTTTGGGGGGGTACTAACAGTGGAGTCGGATGATGCAGTGCCTACTATTCCCATCAAACAGGCACCGGCACTAGAACTAATAGAGTTTTCCCATGCTAGAATAAGAAGGGCTATAGAAAAAATGAACAGAAGTAAGTCACCGGGACCGGATGGGATACACCCAAGAATCATAAAGGAAGGAGGTGAGATGTTAGTAGAGCCATTGAAAATGTTATTTGAGGTATCGTTTAATACAGGACAAATCACGATGGACTGGAGAGAGGCGAACATAACAGCTATATTTAAGAAGGGAAAGAGAAATGACCCAGGAAATTATAGACCAGTCAGTTTGACAAGTGTTGTGTGTAAACTTATGGAAACGGTAATTAGAGAAGGAATAATGGAGCATATGAAATCAAACCAACTTTTCAGTGGGAGACAGTTCGGATTCTTGCCGGGGAGGTCGACGGTACTACAGCTAATTAAGGTGGTAGATGATTGGATGCAAATTCTAGAGGATGGTGATGTAATAGACGTGGTATATTGCGATTTTATGAAGGCCTTCGATAAGGTCCCACATAAAAGGTTAATAGAGAAAGTTAGAAGCTATAATATAGGGGAGAAATGTGTGAAATGGATAGAAGCCTTCCTGAAAGATCGGAGACAGAGGGTACTGGTGAATGGAATAGGCTCGGGGTGGAGGGAAATTACAAGTGGGGTACCTCAGGGATCTGTGTTGGGACCACTACTGTTCGTTATATTTATCAACGACTTACCTGAAGTTATAACTAATGGAAGTGAGGTATACCTGTATGTGGATGACACTAAGCTGTATAGAAGAGTGAGGAGTAAGGAAGATGTGGGTTTGCTTCAAGGAGATGTGGAGGGCATGAAGGGATGGTCTGAGCATTGGTTAATGCCTTTTCATCCAAAAAAATGGAAGTACATGCGGATTGGTGAATGAGAATGGTGAGATGGATGTGTGGGGCCAGGCTACAGGATAGAATAACAAATGTTGAGCTGAGGAGACGTTTAGGTATAAAGAGTATTAGCGAGGTGATGCGTACAAGTAGACTGGGATGGTATGGACATGTGGAGAGAATGGATGAACAAAATTGGGTGAAAAAATGCAGGTCTGTGATTGTGGAGGGAGCTGCACCAAGGGGTGGACCGAGGAACACCTGGGATCGGACTATACGCGCCGATCTCAAATCCAAGAACTTGACAAGTGAAGCAGCCCTTAACAGGGTTGCCTGGAACGCCGCCATTAGGACAAGAGACTGAAACTGCACTGAAATGTAGAACATTCAGTCTTAAAATTTTATGTATGTATGTATGTATTGGGACAAGCAAGATAGACAAGGACTCGGACTCGACACCCCTGCAGTATGGTGTTCCGCAGGGATCAGTTTTTGGTCCTATCCTATTAATAATTTATATCAGCAGTTTGTCTCTTCTGCTACGTGTACATAATGTCACCTTTCACTTTTATGTAGATGACACCCAGATTTATGTGAGAATCACAAATATAGTTGATATACGGAGTAAGATGGAATTGTTGATGTCTGATATCAAGAAGTGGATGAGAGCGAGAAAACTTAAACTAAATGACGGTAAAACAGATATTCTCATCATCCGAGGAAATAGAAGAGCTGATGATATAGTAGGTGCCCTCTCCATCAATGTGGGTGGATCTCAGCTGCGACCGGCCAACTCTGTTCGAAATCTGGGTGTATATGTGAACTCCCGATTAGATTTCAAAGAGCATGTAAACCAGATAGTTAAAAGTTGTTACTTCTATCTATCTATCTATTGCCTGACGCCGTGATCCCCGAAGTGGTGGCCACGAACGAACCGCCCCCATGCACCTCTGTCCCCAGTCAGTCGACGCCCCTCCCCCCAACCAGCACCGCCTTCATTCATGTAGTTCCTTCCACCTCATATTCGGTCTACCTCTCCCCCTCTGTCCCTCCACCTCGCTCTCGTACACACTCTTAGTCATTCTCTCGCTTTCCATACGTTCCATATGGCCGAACCATCTCAAGTTGTTCCTTTTCACACTTTCCAGCACATCTACCTCCACACCACACCTCCTTCTTACTTCCTCATTAGTCTGTCTATCCCTCCATGTAATTCCGCATGCACTCCTTAGGTAATTCATTTCCACTGCTCTCACTCTTGGTCTGAGTCTCTCAACCAACGTCCATGCTTCACTTCCGTAAGTCAGTGTCGGGATTACCACACTGTCATGCAAGGACTTCTTCACTTCCATACTGACCACCCTATTTCTTGTTACTGCTTTTAGCGTTCCTACAACCCTCTTCCCCTGTTGTACCCTCTCCCGCACCTCTTCATCCATAGTCCCATCTTTACTCAACACACTGCCCAGATACTTAAAAGAGTTGACGATCTCCATAGCCTGACCGTTCAGCTTCACCTCACACTCTGTGACTTCACCCCTTTCGAAGACCATAACCTTGCTCTTCCCCGTATTTACCTTCAAATTCCGTTTTTCGCACACTGTTCCAAACTCATTTACCAGACCCTGCAACTCCCATTCATTATCACTCATCAGAACTGTATCATCCGCAAACAGCAGTATAGGTAGCTTCCACTCAATTCCCTCCCTTTTCAGCGATACACCAACATCCACTGCTCTTGATAGTATTTCTTTCATAACTCCATCCATATATACAGTAAACAACCACGGGGACATCACACACCCCTGTTTCAAACCAACATTCAGGTCAAAGAACTCGCTCTGCTCACTCTCCACACGTACTGCCGCCTTTGCACCCTCATACATGCTCTTCACTGCTTTCAGCAACTTGCCCTCTACTCCGTATATTCTAAGTACTTTCCACAAACCTTCTCTATCCACTCTGTCATAGGCCTTCTCCAAGTCCATAAAGGCAACATACACCTTTTGTTTCTTCTCCAGATACTTCTCCACAACACAATTCAGGGTAAAAATCTGATCTACACATCCTCTTCCCTTCCTAAAACCTCCCTGCTCGTCGCCTATCCATTTCTCCGTTCTCACTCTCACTCTCTCAATCACTACCCTACTGTATACCTTCCCTACTACGCTTAGAAGACATATTCCTCGGTGGTTACCACACACTCCTCTTTCCCCTTTGCCCTTATATAGGGGGACTATTATGCCAGTCTTCCAGTCATCGGGTGCACTCCCCTTCTCCCATGCTAGTTTGCACATTTTCCATACCCATTCTATCACTATCTCACCACCATACCTCAACATTTCCCCACACACTCCATCTGTTCCTGGTGCTTTCCCCAACTTCACTCTTTTCATGGCTTCCCACACTTCTGACCTCCTGATCCCCACCTCCTCCTCCACTACTTCTCTTCTTCTCCCTCCCATACCATATCCAGCTATGTTTGCTGGCTCTTCATTCCTTTCATTTAGCAACTCACTGAAGTACTCCCTCCATCTTTCGACTCTCTCTTGCTTCTCGGCTAGCATTCTCCCATTCTTATCTTTCACACCCTTACTGTTTCCCTTGCTACCTTCCCTAACTTTCTTGACTTCTTTCCAGAACAGTTTCTTACTCTCCCTCCATTTTACACTCAGATTCCTTCCAAATTCCTCATCTACTCTTCTCTTACTTTCCTTCACTACTCTCTTCACCACCCTCTTACTCTCCACGTACCTCGCTCGTTTCTGTCTCTCGGAATCTTCATTCCCTCTACTACCCAACCACTCTATATGCTTTCTTCTTTTCTTCCACAGCTATTCTTACCTCTTCTGTCCACCATGCTGTACCTTTCACTCCCCTCCCTCTTCTCACTCCACACACCTCCTCACATGCTGCACAGATCTCATCCTTAAACACCTTGCTCATCTCCTCCACTTCCTCCATAACTTCCAGGTCGAACCCACCTAGTCGTCTTTCCACTGCTCTCCTGTACTCCTCCCCGACTTCCTCCTCCTGCAACCTCTCCACCCTCCTCACCATTCCACCCTCCTCTCGCCTCCCTCCCGCTCTCCTCACCCACTTCTTTTGTATCCTAACCTTGGCTACCACTACATAATGATCAGACAGACCCCCTCCAATACCCCTATACACCCTAGCATCCATCACAGATTTCTTCATTCGTTCATCCACACATACATAATCAATCAATGACTTTCGTTCCACCACTGTCTTATCCTTCATCGTCAACATCCGTTTCCACGTGTACCTGTGGATCATTCTGTGTCGGAAGAAGGTGTTGGCTATCCACAGCCTCCTCCCCACACATACGTCCACAAGTGCACTACCATTCCCATTCAGCTCTGATGGTACCCCCCACCCTCCCACCACTCCCTCAACTTTCCTATCACCCACCTTACCATTCATATCCCCAATCAGAAATATTCTTTCGTTCTTGTCAAACTTCTCCAGGCACGCCTCCACATTCATCCAGAACTCCTCTTTCTTTCTTTCAAGTATATCCTCTGTCGGGGCATACACGCATACAATCACCCACGTTTGTATTCCTACTTTCATTCTCACCCACACAATCCTTGAACCCACAGACCCATACTCTCTTACACATTCCTTCCATTTGCTACTTACAAACAAACATGCACCTTCTCTCGCTGTTCCTTCACTCACTCCAGCACACACACCCATTCCACACTCCCACTCTCTCACATCTGAACCTTTCCATTTGGTCTCTGTCATTCCACATACATCCAGCCTGGCATTCACTAACACTTCCAGAACCTCTCTCTCTTTTGTGCCATCATTCATGCCACTAACATTCCACGTAGCCATTCTCAGAATGTCCGAAGGCATGTCCTTCGTCGGTTGTGGTTCGTCAACGTTGGTTCCGTCCGCATCCGAGGCTGTTCGTTCGTTTTTCTTTGCTTAGATATTTTTTCCGGGTGGGGGTCGCAAGCCCACCGACCCAACCTCTTTAGTCGCCTCTTACGACACGCAGAAGGCACGTGGGGCATATTCTATTCCCTAACCCCCAGGGGGGGTGCAAGTTGTTACTTGCACTCAGAAATCTCTATTTGGTGAAGCCGTTTATAACCAGACGTTGCCTCCTGACGTTGGTTCATTCATTGGTCTTCTCTCGTGTTGATTATTGCAATGCCCTGTTGGTGGGTCTTCCCAATTATATTTTAAAGAAAATTCAGTCTATTCTTAACAGGTCCGCAAGACTCATTTTTGGTGTTCCACCTAGAACTCCTACTACATCTCTTCACATAGAACTGCACTGGCTGCCAGTAAGAGCAAGAATAGAATTTAAGTTGTGTTTAGTGACTTTTAAGGTTCTCAAATTTGGTGAGCCTAGGTACCTTGCGGAGCTGTTCAGGCACCCACCGGCACACCATGGTGTAGTTGTGCGTCATGACAATGACCCTTTTTGTCTTGATGAACCAAGGGCTTTCCAGCAGTCTTCTTTCTTTGAGAGGTCATTCTCCTACATGGCTCCGAGGTTGTATAACAGGTTGCCGCTGTCCATGAGACAACTGAGTTCTGTTGAATGCTTCAAGAGACAACTTAAGACTTTCTCTTTGAGAGAAGCTATGATCTTGAGAGAGGTGTCATGACAGATGGCTATAGAGTTTAGGCTATTTTGCCACTGCTAGTGATTGTTAAATGTGTGTTGTATATAAGCTTTCTTTTGATGCATTGATTTTATTCTTTTTTCTTTCTCTTTCCGAGCGCTAGTGAATTCTTCGGAAAAATTGGCGCTTATGAGAAATAAGTAACATGCTTATTATTATTAAGGTAGGATACAGTACAGTATGTATGAAGCGATGGAGGAAGTGAATGCAGAAAAGGATATAGGAGTAGTGATAGACAATAAGTTAAATTTCTCAGAACATTTAGCGGAAAAGATAAACAAGGCCAATAGAATTGTAGGGCTGATAAGGAGGACATTTGTGTCACTTGACAAAGAAATCTTCAGGAATCTCTATACAGCGCTGGTTAGGCCGCACCTGGAATATGCGAACCAGGTGTGGGCTCCATATATGGTAAAGGATATAGAAGCAGTGGAGAAAGTGCAGAGGAGAGCTAGCAAGCTAGTACCAACGTTGAAGAACGCGGGCTACGAGCAGAGGTTGAGGACACTGGCATATAGGAGAAAGAGAGGGGATATGATAGAGATTTTTAAGATAGTGTCAGGAAAGTATGATGAGGATGTGTGTGAAGGTATCTTTTTGATGCGGGAGGGAACAAGAACGAGAGGACATTCTAAGAAAATTTACAAAGAAAGAAATAGGCTTGAGAAGGCAAAGAACTCATTTTGTGATAGAGTGGTAAATGAGTGGAACGCACTGCCCCAGTATGTAGTCGATTCCGAATCAATAAGGGAGTTTGAAGGTAATCTTGATAAAGCATGGGAAAGACAAGATTTGAAGTTTGATTATAAAGCAAAAATACAAAATAGTAAAAATGTTGCGTCTGCTACCGCCGCCGCCAACACAGTGAACGACCGCAGCAGTGCAAGTACTGGTACTGAGCTGGATACACAGGCCTAGTTTGCCTTTTTCCAGAGGATCTACTGTAAGAAACTGTAAGTGATATTCGCCGGGTTGACGTTAATGGGGAAAGAGCTATGGGGAGGCTTAACCCCAGTTGTTGTTGTTGTTGTTGTTCCCCAAGCTGCCTGGCCAAACAGCCCCAAGGCCCCGAGTAAGGCCAAGGCCACAAACGAGCGCCCCCACAGAACCCTCCCTGCCGACCACAATAAAGCCTGGGTGACCGAAGCCACTCCATGGCGGGGACCTGAGAGGGTGCATAAACGCCCGGGAAACCAAAGCCCCACCCAGGGCCCTGTGCCCCTCAGCAATTATGAAGAGAAAGTTGAGGGGCAAAGGAATAATGTGATGCTTTAGCTTCCAATCTTGGTAGATTGGGAGGTCAATCCACGGAAGAGACGCCGTCACTTGAGATCTAGAAAATATATAAGTAAAAGGAACAGTCAGAGTAAGCTATGGGTATGGCAGAGATCGCTCAGGTCTCACTCTGATAGACCAGCCCATCACCCCAGTTGGTTCTAATGGCTGCACAGTCGACTCTACCGGGGGAGCCACCGGCGACGCAGTAGAAGGTACCTGAGATGAAGGGAGATATTGATGCATAACATTATGTAATAACTCATTAACCCTCCGGGGCCGGCTACGCATTCTATAAATATTCCCCGAAACCCGGGGGTTTTGGCCGAAAAACGTCTACGCCTAGGCTACCGTATCTTTGTTATTTTGACGGCTTCCGCATTCCCGCGCATCCCCAAGCGTAGATGTGTTTCGTACCTGTAGAATGGCGTTGAGTAGAGCTCTCAAGTCAACTGGTTCAGTTGTGATGTCGATTTCCGTGGAGAGAACTTTGTGGCGATGTCAGCCATATCAGCCACTTTTCAATACTAAACAATAACACACAGCCACACAAAAACAAGCGACGCCTCTCCTTATTGTGGTCGGAGATGTGCGCCGTCGGTCCAACCGGCTGTTGTTTACATGCGTCGGACGGATGGCTTTCAAAACAAGCTTACAGGCTTTCAAGCTGCCGGAGCCTCAGAGCCCTACCGGGTTCCGCGGGCCGCGTTTGTTATGGGTGCCTCAGAGCCCTACCGGGTCTGAGGGGTTAAGGTAATCTGTTGTGACACACTTACTATGGGAGTCTCTAGAAGACCCCGAACCTTCTGACCCTTCCTCCTGGGGGTTCGGTTGTGCTGAGGACAAATTAGTTCTTCTATCTCATCCGGTAGTTCTAAAATTACCGGCGTTTGTTGCCATGGTTCTGCTTGTACGTTTAACCCTCGGGGCCCGGGCAGGTTCTCCTAAGGACGGAGGTCGTATCCGGGCGATCTGGCCGAAAAACGTATAGGACTAGGCTACCGTATTTATTTTTATTTTAACTGCTAGAAATTTCCCACGCATCTATAAACGTAGTGCGGTTTCCAATCTGTAGACTGGCATTAAGTAGAGCTCTCTAAGTCAACTGGTTCAGTCGTGATGACGATTTCTGTGGAGCGAATTTTGTCGCGATGTTGACAATATCGGAGCTTTTCAGACACTAATTTCGTCTGACGTCACAACAATAATATTGATCCGACGTCTCCTTATTGTTTTCGGAGGTGCGGTGACGCAACGATCGGCTTTGTTTACATGCGTCGGACGCACAGCGTTCAGACCAAGCTGAATAGGCTTTCAAGCTTACAGATTATAACAGGACACCCGGGTTCCTGCCCATCTGCCGCGGTGTCCTTATAAAATGCTACCCGGGCAGGAAGGGTTAAAGGCCACGTTAAGTCTGGGAACGACGATGGGATTGTTTCTACATTATCATGTCTTTCCACCGTCTCCAGCCTTGAACTAATGATTGTACCTGTGTAGGTTCTGATTGTCTCCAGACAATCCGCGGGTGGTTGGGAGTCCGGTATTACCTCACTAGCCTGGGAATTATCATAGCTATGATGTGTACTAGTTGAACAACCTCGGTACTCTTCCGCTAATACCCTCTGAGACACTATTGGAGGCCCCTGCCTTGGTAAGATAAAATTTAGTTTGGGGATGGCAAACGTAAAGTCTTGTAGTTCACTTACTGATTCCCTGGGTCTATCCCTGGGACTCGACTCAGTTCCCTCCGTCCCTACCTCCGCGCTGCCAGATTGGACGTTAGGCCTTGCGGAGGCAAGTGGCCGTGGTTCCTGCCGAGGCTGGCGCCGCGACAGCGTCTCATTCGTGCGGGCACTAGAATGTCCTGTCCCCGATTTGGAAGTTGAAGTTACTGAGTCCTTTTTCCGCCGTTTCAGTGACCTAGTTGTCTCTATCGAAGACTGACGGGCCTGTCGTTGCGGAGACCTAGATCTGGACCTCGAGTGGGTCTTTGGCGAAGGTGAACGTCTTCGTTTTGTACGGCCAGGGGGGGGGGGGGTTTGCCGCAGTGCTTTCATCGCTACTCTCACTGCTACTAACTAGCTCTTTAGAAACTACTTTAGATTTAGCTTTTGGTTTCGGAGTGGACTTGGCTAGGTTTAGTTTAACATTTGGAGATTTGATGAAGAGATAATCCCAAAGTTCTTCGTCATCACATTGCAAGGCCTTATGAGCAACGTCTTTTGCGTACACATTATACAAGGTCTTTATCTCCTTTAATGCCACCAGGCATGAATGATCTCTCTTGTCAAATAGTGCCGTGCGCATTTCTTTGTCACACAGATGCCTCTTGATCTGTCAAGGCATTTTACACACCTCACGCATAGTTTGTGTGCTATTACTGGTAAAAGAGAGCAGGTAGGAGTAGCGCATAGTGAAAAGCACGATGGATAAGGAAAGAAAAAAAAAAAAAAAAACGTGATCGGCTCCTCACCTGCTGCCTGTGCTGCTACTGTGTGTCGTGATCTGGCAATAGAAAATGTCCAGGAATCAATGCTCATAAGGATAATCCGAGAGGTTTTAACACATCCTACCACAAGTCCGCCGGAAAATTAGCTATAGCCACTGCTACTCTAACCTTCCGTCGGGCCTGACTGAAAAACTTTTAGTTTTCCAATATAATTTGTTTGAACTGCTTATCTGTGACTGTGTCACTGGCCCATTAAAACTCTAGCCTTAAACTATCCTATTCACTATTTGGATTAGATAGATAGTATTGTCACACTTGACTGTTGCGCTGTGCGTAGAAGTCATGCCGGGTGAGGCTACGGTCGGGCGAGTTCACTCGGCGGGCCGAGATACTTCCCGTGGGAATTAGCATTTTCGCCGGGAGGTAAGTGGTATCGCGCACCACTCCAGGGGTCATTGGTTTGTTCTCCTCGCCTACGCGGCGAGTAAACCGCGACTACACCGAATAGTCCGCCGGAAAGAACAACCAAAGCTATTAGAGGTGTTGCCGTATCAATGAAAGACAGACACCCCCAAACCCCACAACAACAGGACGTCTCCTGTGTCCTTGTTAACACGTAAATTAATCACTACGTGCAACACAAGGAGTACATTTTAGGGCTACAATAGTAACATAATTTTAATAATAAAATATTACCCCTAGCCCACTAAGGAGACCCTTACTGAGGCTGGCCACGAGGCTCGTAGTAATCATCATCTTGGTTGGTAACCTTACCTCTTGAAGACACAGCAGCCGCAGAGGCGAAGGTCCCCCCCCCCCCCTTGAAGACACAGCAGCAGCCCCTGGCGAAGGTCCCATGAGAGAGGGAAGACGCAGAACTCGGACACTAGAAGGTTACGCACCACGTGTGGCAACCCTTGGACTAGTGCGTCTGCTATAAAACTATAATGCAACTGCCTCTTAGTGACGGCCTGAAGCATAATCTTGCGGATATAGTAGCCTCCTAACTAATAGATAAGAGCAAGAACTAAGACGAATAAAAACAAAAAACATTAATACATGAGACGCTGATCCTGGGGGATATGGTGGCGTCTGTACAATAGTACCCTATTTTAACACTTCCTGTGGGCATACCAATGGGGTAGCCTGTGCTAGCTAATCTAGAACCTGTTCAATACAACTCCGATATATACAAATGAGCAAGGACTCACTAGAAGCGAGCGAACGAAGAATAAAGCCGGAGCACAGGTTGCGCACCACCACTCGGTATGGCCACGGGGAGTGGAAGGAGGAATCATGGCGGCTCAAAGAGCAACGTCAGGGAGAGAATATGCAAGAAATCCACCGAAATGGAAAGCATTATACAGTATATAACATATTTTAAGTTTATTTTTCCTTTTAATTCTTTCGAAAGTGGCAGTGAGTGGCATGAATGATGGCACAAAAGAGAGAGAGGTATTGGAAGTGTTCGTGAATGCCAGGCTGGATGTACAGTAGGGTCTCACATAAAACGAGTTTATGGTCGATAAACGAGGGCGTTTTATGCGATTTCGTTTTATGTGAACACCGCATTTTGGTGGCCCAATATCGTCAATGTTCACTGGAAGCGTAAATTTCCGTCAGGAGCGTACGATATTTCGTACGTTTTGTACGATATTTCGGCGTTCTATATGAAAGCGTACGATATTTCGTACGTTTTGTACGATATTTCGGCGCTCTATATGAAAACTCCTCGGATTTGCCCCACTTTGGCGGCGCATTTCGCTTTATGTGATCACATTCGTTCTGATCGAAAATTAAATATTAATATTTTAGGTCGGTCGTTTTAATCGAGACTCGTTTTATGCGAACACGTTTTATGCGGGACCCTACTGTATGTTTTTTTTTTTTTTTTTTTTTTTAACCCTTCAACCCCGGGTGGTACACGTGTGTACCATTATGTTTTGACCCGAGGAACCCGGGTGGTACAACATTGTACCATTGCTTGCGTATGTGCTTTCGAATGGCGCGCGTAAAAATTTCGTTCCGTGGTCGCTAGGTGACACCACCAGACACCATGTACGCCACCAAAACAGTCTCTACCCTGCCGCCAACATGGATACTAGCCCAAAAAGTGATTCCCCTGTGTCCGATTCCCTGCTCCCTTTGACGCCTGCCCATGTTCGTCGCGCCCTAACGCAAAGGCACGTACAAGATGCGTTGACTCCCGGAGGTATTGAAATAGCTTTGAGGAGTTATGAACGTGGTGAAGGACAAAATTAGTGTTGATGACTTGGGCAGTGATAGCTCCGAGTCTTATCAGTCTCACTATAGTGAAAATTTAGACGATCTAGACGAAATTCATGAAAGAGACGCGCAATTTGTTGGATTTGACGATGACGATGAAAGTGATGATAGTACTGAACGTGATATAGTTGTGCAAGGTGATGAGAGTGTAGTGAGAGTGAGCGAATGGGACAGCACTAGGTCGACTGCCAAGTTTAGGTTGAGTGACACGACACCTAGCCCTTCGCCAGCTAAATCCCCATTCAAGATACGCTTTATAAGAAGCAAGTTCTTGAAAAGGCGGCCGCGGCAGCCAGGAAAGAGGCCCTAAAACTTGGTGAGGGAGCAGTGCGTGAGGGTGCCAGTGAGGCTGAGCGTGAGGGTGAGGTTGACCCGCCATTGTCTTCCTTATCTACCCACGCCACCCAAGTTGCCCCCGGCGCCCGCCATTCTTCCCCACCACCACCAGCACTGCCTAGGGTTGAGGACCCCCCACTTTCGGCCTATTTACCCCCTATTTCCCCCGAGAGGAGACATACTACTACAGAAAAGGGAAAAGGGAGAAAATATGTGAAAAAAGGAGCTACAAGTAGGCGCTCTTTGTTCGAGGCTCCCGCGGCTTCCACCCCTGCCGGTCCCAGCCATACGCCCCCGCAAGTTTCCCCAGGGTCCACCCCACCTCTCCAGCCTACAAACAGAGGTTCCTGATGATGTTTTTGACCTCGCATCCATACCTGCACCTACAGACACTGAACCAGTGCTGTCTACGAATCGTCGTAGGCCAAGGAGCCCCGAACCTCTGCATGAAGATGACAGAGCCTCACCTGCCACTCCTTCCCCACCTCGCCGACCTACACGCCGCCCACGCATCATTCGTTCCCCGCGAGATTATGAGGGGGGGTCTGAAGATGAAGGGCACCTCACAGATGACTCTGGCCATGATTACCTGGGTCCACCGTCAGGGCAAGATGACGGCTCTGACGACAACGACGATGACTTATGGACATCGACGACCCTCAACCCAGACGCTTTTGCCCAGGGCCGTCGTGCTCCTGGCCGCCCTGGCCGCCGGGCTGGGCCTGGGCGCCGTCGCGCTCCTGGCCACCCTAGGGTGCGCGCCGCCAAAGTTCGTGGGCGTGCTGCCCCAGCTGCAGCTCCTCGTAAGCGTCGCCAGCAGGACCCATTTTATATTTTCAACTGGCAGGATGTGGCTGCTGATGAAGTGAATGACCCTGATGTTACCCCTTTTGATGAGGTACAGGAGGGTTCAGGAGTTACCCCAAGTTTTCCCGCAGGCCCCAATGCTCCACCACATGAGCTTTTTGAGGCATTTTTTGATAAGGAGGTTACTGAGTTTGTCATAGAAGAGACAAACAAGCACCACCAAATCCAGGTGAACTTTTTTGGCAAGGTGACCAAGGGCCACATGAAGCGGTGGACCCCAGTGACTCATCCCGAGTTCATGGTGTTCCTGGCAATCACCATGCTAATGCCTCATGTAAAGAAGCACAGGTTGGCTGACTATTGGATCACCAAAGATCTGATATCCACCCCTGCCTTCGGGAAATACATCTCTCGGGACCGGTACCTCGACATCCTCGGAGCGCTCCATCTTGTCACCAACACCGACATGCATCTCTCTGACAAGCTGTGGAAGATTAGGACGTTGTACGAGATGATGCGAGAAACGTTTCACGTCATACTTCACGCCCTTCTGCAACGTCTGTATTGACGAGTCTCTTGTGCTGTTCCGGGGAAAGCTGAGCTTCAGGCAGTACATCCCCTCAAAGAGACATCGCTTTGGTATAAAGTTCTTTGTGCTGTGCGATTGCCAAACTGGTTATGTCCTGGACTTCCTGGTCTACAGCGGGAAGGAAGGGGACGTGGAAATAGACCCCCTCATTGGCTTTGGCGGAGCAGTGGTTCAAGCCATGATGAACCGGTACTTCCAGAAGAATCACGTCCTCTACACGGACAACTACTACACGTCCCCCACTCTCTCAAAGTACCTCCATCAGCGCAAGACGGGGACTGTAGGCACAGTTAGAGCGAAAAGGAAGGGCATGCCAACTTTCCCTCCTAAAACCAAGAAAGGCGATGTCTTCAAGAAGAAGTCGGGACCCATTCTGGCTATTCACTGGCACGACCAGCGGAAGGTCAACCTCCTGAGCACCGTCCACAAGAGGGAAATGGTTGAGACTGGCAAGGTGGATCGCCGCACCCAAGTCAGGGTGACCAAGCCCGATGCTGTAATGGACTACAACATAAATATGAGGCTGGTGGACAAGTCCGACATGCAGATAGGCTTCATCGACTGTCTGCGTACCTCGTGCAGATGGTACAAAAAGTTCTTTCTGCACATGGTGGACATGTCAATGCTGAATGCCTACAATATCTACAGGCTTCGGAATCCGCGCACACCCAGGAAGTTCAGTAGCCTGCGGAGGTTCCAAAAACAGGTGTTGGTGGAGCTCCTGGACAGGTATGCTACGCCACAGAGGGCAGTGGCACAACCTGGGCGCCCCGTTCAGGACCGTATGCAGTGTGCACAGTATCTAAATGTGCACAAGCTCGGTTACCTGCCTCTGGAACGAGATGGAGCCACCATTAGCAGAAGGCGGTGCCATGTCTGCTGGAACAGCCAGGTGAGGCCGAGGAAGCAGAAAAAGACCACCATGCAGTGTGTGGAGTGCCAGCTGTCACTATGTGCTATACCGTGCTTTGCTGAATACCACACCAAGCAGGAGTACTAACTAATAATCATAGTGAAAGTACCAAAGACTGACAATATGTATGTATATAGGCAACAAGTGGAAATAAAACAATGTATTGTGATTAAAAAAGTCATGTATTATGAAAACATATATAAATAAGTGAAAAAAGACACAATAAATTGTATATAAACGTTTACAAAGCATATAACTAAGTGAAAGTGACACATGACATAATATTAGATGGCCAAAGTATAATAAACACCTGTGATAACGAATAATCAGTGCCTAATATAACAATAACCTACCTCAATTACTAATAAAATGTACCGTATCAAGTGAAAATGAGCATTATCAGTGACAGTGACACTCTCTCTCAAGCATATTTACCAAAGTGAAAGTGACACACGAAGTAATATTAGATGGCCAAAGTATAATAAACACCTGTGATAACGAATAATCACTGCCTAATATAACAATAACCTACCTCAATTACTAATAAAATGTACCGTATCAAGTGAAAATGAGCATTATCAGTGACAGTGACTCTCTCAAGCATATTTACCAAAGTGAAAGTGACACACGAACTAATATTAGATGGCCAAAGTATAATAAACACCTGTGATAACGAATAATCACTGCCTAATATAACAATAACCAGCCTCAATTACTCATAAAAACTACGGTATCGAGTGAAAATGTGAAATATTATTGACAATGATAGCCTAATACACATATTTTATATAATTGGACTCCAAATAACTATAATAACATCACTATCAATAAATAAAATCGCCTCCGGGAGGTAAAAACTCTGGCGCGACGAGTGGCTAAGTGCGCAGTAGGTTAGCCAAGCCGGGGCCTGGGCCAAGGCGACGCATCCGAACGCGGGAAGATTTTCCCGCATAAAAATCACTCCACTTCCCGCGCTCGCCATTATGCAATCACTTGGGCTAGAGACCTCTACTCAACGGCATTCTACACATGAAGGTTTGTGCAAATTTTTTTTTTTTTTTTTATAACTTTGTGTCATGTATTTCAGGAGTAACAGGTGAATCAACATGGACCAAAATTCCTCAAAACCCCCGGACACAGAGTACAGTCACGATCTACCCTAGCCGGGGTTGGAGGGTTAAGAGACAATGAACGGAGGAAGGAAAAACACAGATAAAACAAAAAGGTCCATGTGCCTAAAGGCATCCTCCATTCATAAAATGTTTGTAACAACTGGATTTAAACATTTGTAGATTGTAAGTTTGTGGAAAGCAATTCGAGGGAAGTGAATTCCAAAGAGTAGTAGCTCTGGGGATAAATGAATTCTGATAAGCAGAAGTTCTGCATTGTGGAGGAGAAAGTGTAAATTCATGGGCGCTCTCAGCTGCCCTAGTTCTACGGGGAAAGATGTGGAGAGGCGGCACAATTGAAGCAAGTTCTCGGAACAATTGCTGTGAAAATATCTGTAGAATAATGAAAGGGATGCAACGTTTCTTCGTATGAATAATGTAGGAAGGTCCTGTGTGATTGCAGGGTTATTGATTAATCTAATAGCTTTATTTTGAATTTTGTCCAACTGCCTCAATGCAACCACTCCACTTCCACCCCACAGAGGTGAACAGTAATCCATCTGAGAGCGCACATGACTTTTATATATTACGGCCAACTGCTCGTCAGTGAAGAATTCTCGAACTCTGTACAGGAGTCCCAGTTTTTTAGAGGCATTCTTAGCAATGCTTCTAACATAATGTGTCCAGCTCAAGTTAGTAGTTAATGTTACACGAGAATGTCAATACTAGGGGAAGTGGGAATATTTACATCATTAAAAAATATAAGGGAGTCAGTGAGATTCTGTCGGTTAGAAAATTGAATGTACTTGGTTTTCTGTGCATTAAAGGAAACTAGATTCTCTTGTCCCCATTCATTAATTCTAGAAAGGTCCTGGTTCAGAGAAATTGCAGTGTTTTTTTTGAATTTATAAGATCGGGTTGGGTGAAAAGAATTGGTAAATGTGAAGGAACTGTGGAGTGTTGAGTCATCTGCGTAGGAATGTATTGGATTATGAGTGGTAGATATGAGATCATTGATATGAATGAGGAACAGAGTTGGGGCCAAAACTGATCCCTGGGGAACACCAGCATTTATTGAGTGAAATTGAGAATAAAGGCCATCTACCATTACACATATTTTTCTGTTATGAAGATAAGAAGAAATTAGTGGAACTAATGATGCAAGGCCGTAGTGTGACATCTTCGACAATAAGGATTGATGCCAGACTCTATCAAATGCCTTTGATATATCCAGTGCTATTGTATGTGTTTCACCATGTTGGTCTGTAGCTTGGTTGATTTGATGCGTAAGAAGGCAAAGAATGTCTGCAGTTGATCGACATCGTCTAAAACCATATTGCCTATCACTGATTAATTTATTATTCTCCAGATGCTTAATTATGTGATTATTTAATATAATTTCAAAGACTTTACAAGAGTGGAAGTTATAGCTATTGGTCTGTAGTTTGATGGATCTGAAGAGGCACCTTTTTTAGGAACTGGATGGATGTTTGCTTCTTTCCAGGGTACTGGGAAGCATGAGGTATGAGTACACAGACGGAAATTTTTTGCCAATACAGGAGCGAGCACCAAGGAGCAATTCTTAAGTACTATTGGAGGAATTTCATCTGGACCAGGAGCCTTATCTACTGAGAGATTCTGCAAAATAGTTTTGACATGTCTGGTGTGGATCTTAAGTGAGGGAATTTCAGGTGAATTAAAATTAAGTACAGGGACATCTTGATTTATTTCATCTAAGGTTGAGTTTGTGGAGAAAATATCTGCAAGAAGGTTCGCTTTACCTCGTGGGTCACTTACAAGATTGCCAGTCGGAGATTTTAATGGTGGAATGGATGAAGCAGTAGTGAAGTTGGATTTGAATGAGTTAAGAGTAGACCAAAATATTTTGTTATCATTTGGATTATTTAGAAGTTATTTGACTGCTTATGGAGAAAGTTTGATTTAGTTAGGTTTAATACAGTTTTGGCATGATTTCTGATGTTTCTAAAGTAATTAAAGGCTTCATGTGTTTTTGATCTTGTGTATGCATTGTAGGCTATTGCTTTTTGTTCAGTTACTCTAGCACAATTATGGTCAAACCATTTAGGTGAATTAGATCTTTACTGTACTTTTGATGAGGAATAAAAGTTTCCATTCCAATTTTTACAAAATCTTGTATGTGTCTCAAGGTGATGTGTGCATCATTAGAAAAGAAAGAGGCCCAGGGAATATCAATAAAGAAACCTGAAGACCCTCCCAGTCTGCCCTATCGTAATGCCATTTAGTCACCAAAACAGGTTCAGAGTGGGAAGGTGTGGTAGGTGATAGACAGGTGGCCTGTATCAGACAGTGATCAGAAGATCCAAGTGGGGACCTCACTGTAACATCATATTTTCTGAATGGTTGTTAAAAATAAGTCCAGTAGGTGGGAATTATTAGGATTATCTGGTACACGGGTGGGTTGGTTGACTAGTTGAATGAGATTAAATGAGTCTGCAAATAGCTCACATTCAAGACCAGCATCATCAGTCCTGGCTGAATGAGTGAGCCATTCACATTATGGACATTAAAATCACCCAACACAGTGATTTCAGAAGAAGCATTTAAGTTGAGGACACTGAGTTGTGAGGACAGAGAATCAAAAAGACTTTGCTGGAGGAGTATTTGGGGAACGGTAGATGCAACATAGTATTTAAATTTACCAGCAGAAATTAATTTGTATATAGAATAATCAAAATAGGGACAATTGAAACTAGTAACCTCCTCCAGGGCAATTTCAGATTTTGCGAAGCAACATACACCACCTTTAGGTCTGAAATTTTGGAGCAGTTGATAACCTGGAAAATTAAATCTAGATGGTCAGATGTGGATGTTACTTGAGTCTCTGTCAAAAAAAGGAGAGTAGGGGATTCTGCTGAAGAAATTGGTGTACAGAATTGGTTAGAGTGAAGTCCCCTTATATTACTAAAGAAATAGCTGTACTGACAATCAGCTTTGGGACGTTGCAATGCTCTTGACACAGTCGCATGATGACGACCGGGAGGGCCCTGTGTCAATACCCAACCCTGCCGGGGGGGATATCCGAGGAACACCAGGTTTGCTCTTAACAATTGTACTGCCATATTTAAAGGTAAGTGTATGGTGTTACATGTATGATATGTAGTGGAAGAGTAGTATTTTATGGATAGAGGATAGCGATGTAGGGCAATGTCGTGAAGTGTATTTATATAAAGAGGGTTTTCCTGATACCCCTGATGTGTGAGGCAGAAAGATATGTATCCAGCTACCAAGGCCTGGGAGAGAAAATGGAATTCAGGCTATTCCCTGAGTCTCCCGAAACCTTGGCGGTAGTACTTCCCTGGGCGGGGCTGCCTACCCCTACTACCTGGAATGACGGAGACCAAATGGAAGGGTACAGATGTGAGAGAGTGGGAGTGTGGAATGGGTGTGTGTGCTGGAGTGAGTGAGGGAGCAGCGAGAGAAGGTGCATGTTTGTTTGTAAATAACAAATGGAAGGAGTGTGTAAGAGAATATAGGTCTGTGGGTTCAAGGATTGTGTGGGTGAGAATGAAAGTAGGAATACAAACGTGGGTGATTGTGTGTGTGTGTGTATGCTCCGACAGAGGATAAACTTGTAAGAGAGAAAGAGGAGTTCTGGGTGAATGTGGAGGCGTGCCTAGATAAGTTTGACTAGAACGAAAGAATATTTCTGATTGGGGATATGAATGGTAAGGTGGGTGATAGGAAAGTTGATGGAGTGGTGGGAGGGTGGGGGGCACCGTCAGAGGTGACTGGGAATGGTAGTGCACTTGTGGACGTACGTGTGGGGAGGAGGTTGTGGATAGCCAACACCTTCTTCCGACACAGAATGATACACAGGTACACATGGAAAGTGGTGTGGACGATGAAGGATAAGGAGAAGACAGTGGTGGAACGAAAGTCACTGATTGATTATATATGTGTGGATGAAAGAATGAAGACATCTGTAATGGATGCTAGGGTGTATAGGAGTATTGGAGGGGGTCTGTCTGATCATTATGTAGTAGTAGCTATGGTTAGGATACAAAAGAAGTGGGTGAGGAGAGCTGGAGGGAGGCGAGAGGAAGGTGGAATGGTGAGGAGGGTGGAGAGGCTACAGGAGGAGGAAATCAGGGAAGAGTACAGGAGAGCAGTAGAAAGACGACTAGGTGGGTTCGACCTGGAAGATATGGAGGAAGTGGAGGAGATAAGCAAGGTGTTTAACCCGTTCAGCCCCAGCGACGCGTCTGACGCGTCGGCGATGTATGTAACGCACAGCCCCAGAGACGCGTCTGGCGCGTCACCCTAATTGCGCCGACCGTAACCTCAGGTGTAGCCACTCAAGAGGGCTCAGATTTGTATGGGAACTATGTACGTATCCCACGCAACCGTGCCGATGGTTGAAAACTCTCAAAGTCCACGTGCGTACGCGTAAGCGCGCAATAACCTGTTTTTTGGGGATAATTGCCTTCAATTTTTTACTCTTGTAAAATGCGTTTTCGGGGGCTCTGTAGGACCATTCTTTAAGCTTTTTGAGCGGTTTTTCGTGGTTTTTCCTTCATTCCTAACCCATTCGCTATTGTTTCTGGAATAAAACCATTTTTTGAAAACCGGCCGGGTTCTGGTGAACAAACATTACAAAACTAGCCGGGGCTCCACGGGTTAAGGAAGAGATCTGTGCAACATGTGAGGTGTGTGGAGTGAGGAGAAGAGGGAGGGGAGTGAAATGTACAGCATGGTGGACAGAAGATGTAAAAATAGCTGTGGAAGACAAAAAGAAAGCGTATAGAGAGTGGTTGGGTAGTAGAGGGAATGAAGATTTGGAGAGGCAGAAACGAGCGAGGTACTGAGAGAAAAGAGAGTGGTGAAGAGAGTAGTGAAGGAAAGTAAGAGAAGAGTAGATGAGGAATTTGGAAGGAATCTGAGTGTAAAATGGAGGGAGTGTAAGAAACTGTTCTGGAAAGAAGTCAAGAATGTTAGGGAGCAAGGGAAACAGTAAGGGTGTGAAAGATAAGAATGGGAGAATGCTAGCCGAGAAGCAAGAGAGAGTCGAAAGATGGAGGGAGTACTTCAATGAGTTGCTAAATGTAAGGAATGAAGAGCCAGCAAACATAGTTGGATATGGTATGGGAGGGAGAAGAGGAGAAGTAGTGGAGGAGGAGGTGGGGATCAGGAGGTCAGAAGTGTGGGAAGCCATGAAAAGAGTGAAGTTGGGGAAAGCACCAGGAACAGATGGAGTGTGTGGGGAAATGTTGAGATATGGTGGTGAGATAGTGATCGAATGGGTATGGAAAATGTGCAAACTAGCATGGGAGAAGGTGAGTGCACCCGATGACTGGAAGACTGGCATAATAGTTCCCCTATATAAGGGCAAAGGGGAAAGAGGAGAGTGTAGTAACCACCGAGGAATATGTCTTTTAAGCGTAGTAGGGAAGGTGTACAGTAGGGTAGAGAGTGAGAGTGAGAACGGAGAAAAGGATAGGCGACGAGCAGGGAGGTTTTTAGGAAGGGAAGAGGATGTGTAGATCAGATTCTTACCCTAAATTGTGTTGTGGAGAAATATCTGGAGAAGCAACAAAAGGTGTATGTTGCCTTTATGGACTTGGAGAAGGCCTATGACAGAGTGGATAGAGAAGGCATGTGGAAAGTACTTAGAATATACGGAGTAGATGGCAAGTTGCTGAAAGCAGTGAAGAGTATGTATGAGGGTGCAAAGGCGGCAGTATGTGTGGAGAATGAGCAGAGTGAGTTCTTTGACCTGAGTGTTGGGTTGAAACAGGGGTGTGTGATGTCCCCGTGGTTGTTTACTGTATATTTATTAGTGGCCCCTCCATCATTGACGAACATGCATATTACATAAGGCATCCTCTTCAAACACTAATCCGCCGTAGTTTTGAATCTACCGCGCAGAGCATTTAAAAACTGAGGAGCCTTCATCATGAGCGCACGCGACCTCACTCATGGCTTCAGTCATTATGAATTGGGTTCTCACTACGAAAAAACTTCGTAAAAAATAAAAACAAAAAGAAAATAAGAATAACTATCCAATAAGCTTTCCATCATATCGTGGATGTACTTGTGTGGATTTCTGACCAGACGCTGATTCAGGCGTCATTCTTCCTTCTCTGCTCTGCGTTCAGCCTGCCCGGACGTGCCTCCCCACGCTCCGCTAGTTCCGCATTCGTGGCGTCCCTAGTGAGTTTTTTCTCATTTGTTTACTCTAGGATGTATCGAGTAAGGGTAGGATAGGCGTAGCAGGAGTGTCCTGGGCTGGTTGCCCGCAGTGCAGTGTATTTTGGGTCGAGTGTATGGGGCATCTATTTCGGATGTACCCTCGTGGTCCCGTTGTGGACATGTGAACTTTTTCACAGCTGAGTTAGTTTGTGATGCAGGCGGCTTTCACTACGCGTTAGTTAGTGCTGCCTTTTATCTTTCTGATGAGGTAAGCTTTGTTTCTGACGTTCCCAGCGTATTTTTCTTCACTTAGTGAAGTTTTTTCTGGGTCCCGAGTCAGTCTTCCCTTGGTCGGAAGTTTTATGCTACGGTGGTGTGTTGGCGGTGGTTCCTGTTGTGATATTTCCAGTGTTTGTGTATATTTCAACTTTTATTATGCCGTCTACCTAGGCCTAGCCAGCCGCTCGTAGCTTTGCCACATGTACTAGTGTTATTGTTTATTATTGATAAATATGCCCTACTGTGTCATGTGTATCCGGGTTTTAGTTGTGTATTGGCTAATTCCTCGGACTATAATTGTTTCCTGGTTTAGTTGTGTATTGGCTAATTCCACGGATTATGGAGTGACCTTGGGGTTGTCGTGCGTGGCTCTCCTCGTGTCTCTTGTTGTTCAGATGGTGTCTGTTCAGGGTGGGTTGCCTTCCGGCGGGGTTTTCTCGGTTTCACCATGAAAATCCCGGCCGCGAGCCGTCTTGGGCCACACGTGGTTGTTAACACTGGCTTGTTTCCCCGGCGTTGGGGTGTCTGTGGCTCTCCAGGACTGCGTCTCTGTGGATGCCTGGTTTCAGGCCTCCTTTGATTCCCGGCGGGATGGCTGTTCCCATCTGTAAAACGATTGTTCATGCGGACATACGTTATGTAGTTTTTCTACCCGGTTTTTCAAAGGCCACTTGAAAAACCTAGCTGTTGTTTTAGGCTTTCCTCCCCGGCGATCTTTTACAAAGAAGTGGGGACAGGAACTTATGGGGTTAACGTTTGGACATCTCACCCGGCGGGTGCACCTGGGTAGGGTGGGATGAACGACTTATGTCTTTCAGTTAGTTAACCAATCCATTTAGTGATACTATGTGTATCGCCGCCTTTACTTTTACGGCAATTGAAGGTTCAATTTAGGTTAATATATCGATTCTTCTCACCCGGCGGGTGCTCCTAGGTGGAGGAACTAAGGAATTTACAAAATTCGATTTCGATTTAACCACTTAATTTAGTGATACAAGTAGGTATCACCGCCTTCTAACTTACGGCGATCTTTTGTGACAATTCGTTAGACATCAGATCTCGTATCATCCTGCCCTGTGCTATTCTACTAAAATATTTCAAGGGCCGGCGTCTTTTTGGGGGGTTGCTTTGTTACAAAATTGAATCTTGAGACAGTCACCACCACCAAGAGACTATAAGCGTCATGCTGGACCGTTATATTATATCAGAGGGTATTCTTCACTTTCTTTAACAAAAGATTTGTTTAGATTTCTGAACCCCCACCGCGTAGCGAGCTGTGTTTGTGCCATTACATCTCGTTACCCGGCGGGTTATTAACACTTGTGCGCGAACATGTTGGGTTAACCTTATGAGCATTAATTCCTGGAAATTTTCTTTTTTTCCAGAGCTGAGCTCCGGCGGACCAATACAGACCCGGCGGTAGTTTCCTCCCACCAGTCTCTGTCATGGCTACCGTGGCCCCAGTTTTTGCTTTGTGCACTACCCCTGCTTGTGCTGGTATCCCTATTTTTGCGCATACCCGTTGCATAAGGTGTGTTAAATGTCTAGACCGTTCAAGGGGTCTCTGGGTTATGCGTAATTGTTCTTTTTGCTCCCAATTAGCTTTAAAGGTCCTTTGTGATAATGATAAGACCGCGGCGGTAGCCTTAAGAGAGGTTAGGCAACAGAGGTCAGCCTACACTACCATTGTTGCACATAAATCACTTCAATGTGACAACGTCCCACTTTGGGATAGATTGCTCTCCGAACACCCTCCCCCTAAACGTTCCTCTAGAGTCACGAGTATTAAGCCGGCGGAGACTGGTCAGGGTTCTGTATCCTCTGCGGCTACACCTAAACGCCCAAGAGAGCCTACACCCCCGGTATCCGCCTCTTCGTCTCGGGCGAGATCCCGGTCTAGGTCTCCTCTTAGACACCAGTCATCTAGTCGGGCCTCTTCACCGGCGAGTAAGAAGAGCAGGACGGAAGGTTCCACCAGTGGTCACGGCGAGGATTCCTCTAGATCTAAGAATAGTTCGCGGTCACACCGTAGCCATAAATCCTCTAAAAAGGATTCTCATAAACGGAAGTCCTCTCGACATTCACCAACTTCTAGTGCATCTCATCGTACCTCTACCCCAGACAGAGTTTGTGTTAAGGCCCAAGAGTCCAGTGCAGTGCCTGTCCCAAAAGAGGATTTGCCACTTAATATTTTAACCCTGGAATTGGAAAGTTCAGGGGGTTCAGTAATTGAGAATGTTTCAGACTCTCAAGAGAGCGTAGGCCAGGGCCTCGGTGTTTGGCGGTTTGCGCAACCAGGGTCTGATCACCCACGTCCGACTCAAACGAGTCACACAGTAGCCGATGTCCACAGGGACGCGGCGATCCCATCCTCTATCCCAGACTTATCTTGGCAACAAGGTACCCCTGCCTCGGCGGGGTCTTCTCAGGAGGATCAGGAGGAGAAAGATGAAGTTTCTATAATTTCGGAGATGGAAGGACAAGGGTCAGGCTCAGGCTTGGACGCCGCACAGGATACTAATGATTCACCTGTAAGTTCTTCATCAAACCAGTTTGTTACGGCACAAGAAATTAATGGGCTGCTTACTCATGCTTTATCTAAATTTTTTGGTCAACAACAGGAAAACCCCACAATGGACTTAGGGGCTCCCAAGACAAGTTCTACAGTACGGCCTCTGATGACTTCGATTGATTTATCTAAGATCCCTAACCCTCCCACTCTGTTAACCTCAGGGATCAATAGGCCTGCTACGGCGGCTTTGACAACTTCAAATGTCAGGGTCACGTCAATCCACCCCCTCTAGACAAAGCGCCTCTTAGAAAGGTAGCTATGCCCTTACTTTATGGGCCAGACGAGTCATGGGTTTTTTTGAACTCCTCTAAACCAGAGCTTGCCCAACCTACTTTGTCAGGGGAACTCCCGGTACCGCGTGAGTGGGTCATCCAGGGCAATAAGTCAAAGAAACTAAGGGCCGTGGATACTTTAGGTAATGTTCTGGACGTAAACATCAAGGCTATACCTAGTTATTATCATCAAGATTATTTTGTGTATGCTTCTAAGCCTGCTTTACCCCCTGCCTCAGCTTCAAAACTATTTTCAGACTGGTCTAAGCTGGATGGGTTTAATGATATTAAGACTCTGTCAGCTCTCACTCCTGAACTAGATTTACAGACCGTCACAGACGACGCAGCTAATCCAGTTTTGAAGGTGGGACAGTTGGGACCAGGACCTTGGGTAGATTGGGAGGTAGAGGCTCAAAACTTTGCAACCACTTTCACTTCTAAATCTTCCCACCAGATACCTCAGGATACTCATTCATGGTTCTCCATGCCGGTGGGTTCTGCCGGCGGAGTCCCGTCAGCTTTGTTTTCATTTCTAGCTGCCCCTAAGATTAATCTTTGTGAGCTGAAGGACCCGTTCACTACCCCTACCCCTACTCACCTAGACAGAGAATTTAGGCTACGGGGAAAAGCTTTTCGCCTGTTCTCGCAGTACATAGTATCTCAGCAGGTGGCTAAGTCTTTACTACGATCCACTCAGGCAATCGCAGATGCGGATGCTCGAAGATCGGTTGAGTTATCCCGGCGACTGATTCTTCAGTCGTCAATCCAATCCTTGGGTGACATACGTACCGCCTTGCTTGAGGCGGTACGAGCACGACAAGATCTTAGGATGTCGTTAGTTCGCAAGCTACCTGATCGCATTGCTAATCAGGTGGTTATGTCACCAGTGCTTACTCCCTCTTTAATGACCCCTGCAGTGTGGCGAACAGTGTTCAATATGGCACAGGCCATTAAGCACAGTCCCACCCCTTCTAAGAAACCTGCATTTAACTTCCCCAAACCCAGGCCTACTACTAAAGCTCAGCCAGGGGGATCTAAACCTTTTCTTCCGCCTAAGCCCTCCCACTCCCCCCAGGGTCAGTTCAGGCATAGACAGAGTAGGTTTTCAGGTCAGAGAGGACGCGGCCAACATAAACCAGGTCAGGGCCAGTCTTCGGCCAACACCAGCCAGCCGGCGAAGCGTCCAGCACCAACCCCACCATCAAAAAACTAAAGTCTCTCTCACTCCCGGTGCCTACCTAAAGGCCGGAGGAACCGAGGGTAGTACAGCCGGCGAACCCTTGTCTGCTAACTGGGTCGTTCCGAACGTGTCACCAAGCATGGCCGTTAAACACTTGGGCACGGATGGTGGCACGCAAAGGCATCACTTGGCAGTGGCTCCGGCGACCTCGATTACGTCAGCCGACAACGGCGAATTTTGTTTCTTTAGAGGTGGAGTCACTAGCCCAGGAAATGATTGCCAAGAATGTCATCATCCCGGTCCCCCCAAATTACCCTGTATTCACGTCCAAACTATATTTGGTTCCCAAAAGGGACAGTGTTCAGATGAGGCCGGTCGTAGACCTGTCTTATCTGAATCTTCACATTCACAACGAATCTTTCAGAATGTTAACAGTACACCAAATCAGGCTAACACTTCCGCCGGGAGGTTGGATGTGTTCACTAGACCTGACAGACGCCTATTGGCACGTATCGGTCAACAAAAGATTTCAAAGGTTTTTGGCCTTATGGATCAGGCACCAAAATTTTGTTTTTCAGAGGATGCCGTTCGGCTTGACCTGGCACCTCGATTATTCACAAACTAGTCCGGCAAGCCCTGATGCCATTGTTAAAACAGGGGATCAGAGTGTTGTGGTATCTGGACGACTGGCTGGTGGTGGCAGAGACACAACAATTATGCATAAAACATGTCAATATCATTTTAAATCATGTCAAAACTCTAGGGTTCAAGGTAAATCTGGTAAAGTCAAACCTTGTGCCCTCACGAGTAATTCAGTGGATAGGGCTGGTCTGGGACACCGCCGCTCTCACTCTGAGTCAGAGTGTGGACAATCGCAACAGGTTTCGCAGGAAACTGTTCAGGTTTCTTCACAGTCTGACTACGACGCGAAGGGTCTGGGAGGCTCTGGTCGGCTCTCTCAACTGGATTCAACTAACTGTCAAGTTGGGCCGGTTGAAAGTAAACGATTAATATTGGAAGGCAACAAATATTTCCCGCTCTTACCGGCGGGAAAATTATGGCCCATCCCGAAATTAATCCACACCTTACTAGCGGTCTGGGCGAAGAGGGAAACATTGCACTCAATAATGTCATGGACCTCTCCTCCACCAACGGTATGGGTAGACACGGATGCGTCAGGCACAATAGGTTGGGGATTTCAGTCAAATCAGGGGCACCAGGGTCAGGGGCTTTGGTCCCACTTAGAAATCTCGCACATCAATGTCAAAGAATTACTAGTCCCCTTGTATTTCCTTCAGGCTCACGGCCCGGCGTTACGGGGCAAGTCGATGGCCTTCAGAATGGACAATCTGAATGCAGTCCACTGTATTCAGAAACAAGGGTCAACGAGGTCAAGGAAGTTGCTAAACGTGTCGGAAGAGATTTTTGCTCTAGCCAACAGTCTAGATATTTATCTTCACGCATCTTATCTCCCAGGCGTAGCGAACGTCTGGGCAGACGCTCTGTCCCGGAGACAGAGCACGACAGTAGAATGGGAGCTCAAGCAACCCATTTTCAACCTAATGATTGCAGAGCTCTCCCATCCACAAGTGGATCTTTTTGCGTCCGAGGAGACTCACAAACTCCCTCTATACCTCACCCGCCGGGCGAAAACACCGGCAGGGGGCCAGACGCCCTAGTGACAGACTGGAACAGATGGAGCTCCATCTATCTGTTTCCACCGCCAGATGCGTCACTAATGTGCCACGTAGTGAACAAACTACGAGATTATCGAGGCTTAGTCTCGCTAATCGCGCCACTGTGGCCGGCGCAGTTGTGGTACCAGCAATTGAAAATGTGGTGCCCGGACCCGGTATCGCTCCCGGTCGGGTATTTCCACTTAGACACGATTGGCAACCTAGCGACCTCGCTGACTTTTGCATTATGGACATTCAGGAGGCCAAGTGGCTAGCACCATACGGTAGAGATGTGACAAATAAATTACTTAATCAATATACTCAGTCTACAAAACGACAGTATCAATCACATTGGCAAGCCTTTACTTCTTGGATCGTTAGGACAGAACAAACTGTACCCTCAGTGGCATTAGTTTTTAATTATTTGAATTATCTGTTTGAGCAGAAACGTTTATCTGTGGTAACATTAAAAAATCACTTAACTGCGATTAGAGTGCCCTTTTTAGACCTTACGGGTCTTTCCATACCGGTAGCGGAGGAAACAGGTTTTATGAGAGCATGTTTTTAAACTCCGCCCACCTCCCCGTCAGCTCATGCCTACTTGGTCTCTGGACAAAGCTTTGTCTTTGCTTCACTCTCGTCTGTACCAAAATACTGCAGACTTTGCATTACTCTTAAAAAAGGCGGTTTTCCTTTTGGCTTTGGCCACCGGAAACAGAGTGTCTGAGCTGGCGGCGATGAGCAACACACCTAATTGTCTTAGGTTTGGTAGACTTAATGAATGTATTTCCATTGCACCCTCCCCAGGTTTTGTAGCCAAGAATGAGCATAGTGCACACGTGTTTTCTGAGTTCACGGTGCCGCCGTTAAAAAGGGGAAAGGTGCATCATAATTTATGTCCAGTGCAAGCTCTAACCAAATATTTGAGAGTAGCTCCTCAAAACCCCCAAAGTGCTTTATGGGTAGCAAGTACGGGTAAACGCTTACTTAAACGGCGATTAGCCTCTCTTCTGGTAGAAGTCATTAAAGAAAGTAATCCCGGCGTTGTGGGTCGGGCCCACGATTTACGCAAATGGGCAGCCTCTTTACGTTTCCTGAAATTTTTTTCAGTTGAAGACATAGCGTCCACGCAGTTGTGGGCGTCTAATCATACGTTTCTGTCTAGATACTTGTCAGTTGCTCTAGACAAACCTTCCTTACCATGTATAGCTTTAAGGCAGAGGGTCTAGGTGGCCCTGCAGTCACTTTTGTTTACTTTCACGGGAAAGGGGGGGGGGGGGGGGGGTGCAGTCAGTTGACATAGGACACCCTAGACCCCGCCGGAGTATGAGAGCTGTGATACAATTTAAGGTTAAAATGTGATATGAAAATTTCTCAGTGAGAAATTGTGCTAGTACAATGTTAAGTACAAAACAACGGTGTTGTTAGAGTAGTTTAGCTGCGAAAGCAATTTAATTTTAGAATAATGGAGTTCCTTTGCAATTTATCTCAAAGTTTATGTTGGGGTTTATTATGTGCACATATAAACTTATAACTTGTTATTTTTTGTCACCACTCGTTGAGTGGGGTGCCTTTGTAACTACAGATCTGTGTTCAGAATCTTCAGGGTTACCCATTTTTTGTCAGGCAGGCTTCTTTGAAGCACGCACCTGCCTGAACCCCCTTTTTCTTGTATTTTTTCGGCTACGCCGTTGTTAAATATATTTTCAAAGTAAGAATACTATGTGGTTGTTTTTATTATCTGCTTTTCTAGAGTTATGATATGATTACGAATGTCCCCCTCCAGTCTTAGATATCAGGCATGTTCGTCAATGATGGAGGGGCCACTAATAAATTATAGGTTTGACTCCTGTAAGGAGATAAAGAAAACCTAATATTTAGTAGTGGCCCCGTAATCATTGACGACTGGGGCCCTCCCGACCGTCCCCTTCCCATTCGTTGATGTATTGAGGATTTTGGTTTACTTGATATGTCAGTGAAGGAAGAATGACGCCTGAATCAGCGTCTGGTCAGAAATCCACACAAGTACATCCACGATATGATGGAAAGCTTATTGGATAGTTATTCTTATTTTCTTTTTGTTTTTATTTTTTACGAAGTTTTTTCGTAGTGAGAACCCAATTCATAATGACTGAAGCCATGAGTGAGGTCGCGTGCGCTCATGATGAAGGCTCCTCAGTTTTTAAATGCTCTGCGCGGTAGATTCAAAACTACGGCGGATTAGTGTTTGAAGAGGATGCCTTATGTAATAGGCATGTTCGTCAATGATTACGGGGCCACTACTAAATATTAGGTTTTCTTTATCTCCTTACAGGAGTCAAACCTGTAATATGGATGGAGTCATGAAAGAAATACAGTACTAGGAAGAGCAGTGGATGTTGGTGTATCGCTGAAAAGGGAGGGAAATGAGTGGAAGCTGCCTATACTGCTGTTTGCGGATGACACAGTTCTGATGAGCGATAATGAATGGGAGTTGCAGGGTCTGGTAAATGAGTTTGGAACAGTGTGCGAAAAACGGAATCTGAAGGTAAATGCGGGGAAAAGCAAGGTTATGGGCTTCGAAAGGGGTGAAGTCACAGAGTGTGAGGTGAAGTTGAACGGTCAGGCTATGGAGATCGTAATTTTTTTTAAGTATCTGGGCAGTGTGTTAACCTCTGAAGTGCGCATGGGGGTAATTGGAAACGTCCCCCTGTGCTGACGTATTTGAGGTGTTTCCGTCACTAAAATATTCATTGTGCCATTAATAGCATTAATATTTATCCATATGCGCCTATAGGTGATTATAAAGGTATTAACCTGAAACAACAATAAAACGAGTGAAAACAGCGTTTGGATGGTCAAAATCGGAGATATAGCCCGCGAGTTGTATAATGTATGGGTGAGGCAATCTGCTTTCCCGCCAATTTCCCCCAAGGCCACTGAGACACAGTCGATCGATACTCTCTCTCTCTCTTGAACTCGCTTGCTATCAGTGATGACCACACCCTCCAATCGGATTTCTAATGTTAGCACGAAAATATACCTCAGAATAAGGGAATAACAGGGAAAATAGGTGATAACTGAAGGAGAGGAGGAAAGTGGGGAAGGAGGGGAGGTAGAGGACTGAGATTTTGCATGGCCCAGGGGCCAAAAAAAAAAAAAATAAAAAAAAAAAAATATAAAAAAATATTTTTTTCTCGATGTCAAAAGTTGATTTTTATTTTCTCTGACTCTTAAGAGTCTTCCCGCAGTGCGCCGGGGGAACTCTTAAGAGTCTCCCCGCAGCTCCCGGGTTAAGTAAAGATGGGACTGTGGATGAAGAAGTGCGGGAGAGGGTGCAACAGGGGAAGAGGGTTGTAGGAACGTTGAAAGCAGTAACAAGAAATAGAGTGGTCAGTATGAAAGTGAAGAAGTCCTTGCATGACAATGTGGTAATCCCGACACTAACTTACGGAAGCGAAGCATGGACGTTCGTGGAGAGACTCAGACCAAGAGTGAGAGCAGTGGAAATGAATTACTTGAGAAGTGTGTGCGGAGTTACATGGAGGGATAGACAGACGAATGAGAAAGTAAGAAGGAGGTGTGGTGTGGAGGTAGATGTGCTGGAAAGTGTGAAAAGGAACAACTTGAGATGGTTCGGCCATATGGAACGTATGGGAAGCGAGAGAATGATTAAGAGGGTGTACGAGAGCGAGGTGGAAGGACAGAGAGGTAGACCGAAGGAGAGGTGGAAGGATGGAGTGAGGAAGTATATGAATGAAGGCGGTGCTGGTTGGGAGGAGGGGCGTTGACTGACTGGGGACAGAGGTGCTTGGGGGCGGTTCGTTCGTGGCCACCCCTTTGGGGATTATGGCGTCAGGCAATAGATAGATAGATAGATAGATTTTTCAAAAGTTTTTTCGTAGCGAGTACCCAATCATAAGACGATTCCATAAGAGAATGAGCATTACCCTTATGACGTAGGACTCCTTCTCCCCGCGGCGGTCAATTCAAACTGGGTACCCGCGGGCGCTTGAAGGGGGACTATTATACTACAGTAATAGGCATATCGTCAATGATGGAGGGGCCATTAATAAATAGTTGATGATTTATTTTAATAAATAATATGTATAGTAACAGAAGCTAAACAGAAGACAGACAAAACTTGGTGACAAAGTTCTAATCAAGGTTTAATTAATAACTTGCCAGACAAGAGTTGTCGATAATATTTGAGGGAAAAAACGTTTGTATTTACCTAATTGTATTTTACCTAATTGTAGTTTACAGGAGTTGAGCTAAGCTCGTGTTGTCCCGTCTCTCAGTCTACTTTTTATCCAATTTTTTCTTGAAAATATGGATGTTCCTTGCCCCTACCACCTCCTCCTCCAGCCCATTCCATTTGTCAATACATCTATAGGGGAAGCTAAACTTCCTGATATCGTTCTTGCAGGTAGGTCTTTTTACTTTGTAGCTGTGGCCTCTAGTTATTCCTGTATCCATAATTAACATATCCTCCCTATCCAGCCTCTCCAGCCCCCGGGTGCATTTGTACATCATTATCATGTCTCCCCTCTCTCTCCTCTCTTTTAAACTTGGTAGATTTAATTTGTCTAGCCTCCCTTCATATGGCAGTTCTCTGAGACTTGGAACCAATCTAGTAACTGCTCTCTGGATTCTTTCTAACTTGTGAATATGCTTCTTTAGATGCGGGGACCACACCACTGCTGCATACTCCAATCTTGGTCTAATCATACTCTTCATAATTTTCGCTACCATGGTCTCATCCAAGTAGTTCAGAGCAACTTTCATATTCCCGGCCATTGCATACATTCCGCTAAAGAGCTTGTTAATATGTTTCTCTGGCGACAAATTATCTTGTATAATCAACCCTAAATCCTTTTCTTTTTCGGCCTTGCTAATTATATTATCTCCCATCCTGTACTCCCAATTTGGTCTATTCAAACTTCTTCCCATATTTAACCATGTGTGATTGCGGCCATACACTGACAGCCAACACACACCCTAACAAATCTGAAGGAGTACAACAAAGACTACTACGGGGAGGGTTTTAGTTTGCTCCCTAGACCTCCATCAAGCTTTAATAAAATACCCCCAAGACCCCCCTTCGAGATAAATTTGTGAATTTTCTGATAACAAATTCCTCCTAAATTGCAGGTTCGCTATCGCTCGCCAGGAAAAAATCGACACCTAAATGGCACGCAAGGTCAAAAAACGATCAAACTAATGAGGCAAATGTCTTATAATCTCAAAATTAATAGGGGTAAATATGAGGGAGAAGGGATCCACAAAAAAAAATCTTCAGTGAAAATATTCCCTTAAGGGGAGATATCCACTTGAGGGAATTTTTCGTGGACTCCTTTCTCCCTCATGTTTAGCCCCATTGTTTTTCTAATTTTAAGACGTTTGCCCTATTATTTTGACGATTTTAAGAACTTTCAACCCATTTCTGTCAATTTTAAGACCTTTCGTGCCATTTAGGTGTCGATTTTATCCTGGCGAGCGACAGCGAGCCTGTAATTTAAGAGGAACCGGCTTTCAGCCGGGACATTTTTCTACCGAAAAATGTACAAATTTATCTTGAAAGGGGCTCAAGGGGGTGTAAGGATATCGAGGGACCAAACTAAGAACCTCCCCTTAACCCCTCAAACCCGGTAGGGCTATGAGGCACCCATAACAAACTAGGGCCAGGAACCCGGTAGGGCTCTGAGGCACCGGCAGCTTGAAAGCCTGTAAGCTTGTTTTGAAAGCCGTCCGTCCGACGCATGTAAACAACAGCCGGTTGGACCGACGCCGCGCATCTCCGACCACAAGAAGGAGAGGCGTCGCTTGTTCTTGTGTGGCTGTGTGTTATTGTTTAGTATTGAAAAGTGGCTAATATGGCTGATATCGCCACAAAGTTCTCTCCACGGAAATCGTCATCACAACTGAACCAGTTGACTTAGAGAGCTCTACTCAATGCCATTCTACAGGTACGAAACACATCTACGCTTGGAGATGCGCGGTAACGCGGAAGCAGTCAAAATAACAAAGATACGGTAGCCTAGGCGAATGTTTTTTCGGCCAAATCCCCCGGGTTTCGGGGATATATTATAGAATGCGTAGCCGGTGCTGGAGGGTTAACCCTTCCTACCCGGGCTACCTTAGTTAAGGACAGCTTAAATTCAAAAATAAACACTGCAATTTCTCTGAACCAGGACCTTTCTAGAATTAATGAATGGGGACAAGAGAATCTAGTTTCCTTTAATGCACAGAAAACCAAGTACATTCAATTTTCTAACCGACAGAATCTCACTGACTCCCATATATTTTTTAATGATGTAAATATTCCCACTTCCCCTAGTATTGACATTCTCGGTGTAACATTAACTACTAACTTGAGCTGGACACATTATGTTAGAAGCATTGCTAAGAATGCCTCTAAAAAACTGGGACTCCTGTACAGAGTTCGAGAATTCTTCACTGACGAGCAGTTGGCCGTAATATATAAAAGTCATGTGCGCTCTCAGATGGATTACTGTTCACCTCTGTGGGGTGGAAGTGGAGTGGTTGCATTGAGGCAGTTGGACAAAATTCAAAATAAAGCTATTAGATTAATCAATAACCCTGCAATCACACAGGACCTTCCTACATTAGCCATACGAAGAAACGTTGCATCCCTTGCATTATTCTACAGATATTTTCACAGCAATTGTTCCGAGGAACTTGCTTCAATTGTGCCGCCTCTCCACATCTTTCCCCGTAGAACTAGGGCAGCTGAGAGCGCCCATGAATTTACACTTTCTCCTCCACAATGCAGAACTTCTGCTTATCAGAATTCATTTATCCCCAGAGCTACTACTCTTTGGAATTCACTTCCCTCGAATTGCTTTCCACAAACTTACAATCAACAAATGTTTAAATCCAGTTGTTACAAACATTTTATGAATGGAGGATGCCTTTAGGCACATGGACCTTTTTGTTTTATCTGTGTTTTTCCTTCCTCCGTTCATTGTCTCTTAAAAAAAAAAAAAAAAAAGCTCTGCAGAAGGGCCGCTACCCGGCCGTCCTTACCTAAGACGGCAGCTTAATAGTCTAATTAAGCTTGGTCTGAACGCCGTGCGTACGACGTATGTCAACAAACCCAAGCGTTGCGTCACCGCTCCTCCGAAAACAAGAAGGAGAAGACTCTTCAATGTTATTGTTTTGACGTCAGATGAAATTAGTGTCTGAAAAGCCCCCATATTGGCAACATCTCTGCAATATTTTCTCCACTGAAATCGTCATCACAACTGAACCAGTTGACTTACAGAGCTCTACTCAACGCCAAAATACAGATTGAAAACCGCACTACGATTATAGATGAGTGGGAAAGTTCTAGCAGTGAAAATAAACATAAATACGGTAGCCTAGGCCTAGACGTTTTTCAGCCATTTCGCCCGGGTACGGGCGACCGTCCTTAGGTAAGACAGGCCGGGTAGGAAGGGTTAAGGGGATAGTACTCGCTTTTTCTGGACCCACTTCTCCCTCATGTTTAGCATATTAGCTTTGAGGTTTTAAGACGTTTGTTCCGTTATTTTGGCGATTTTGAGACCTTTCGCATAACTTTTTGTCATCAATATTAAGACCTTTTGTGCCCTTTAGATGTTGATATTTTCCTGGCGAGCGTTAGCGAGCCTCAAATTCTAGAAGGAATTGGCTTTTGGCCGGGACATTTTTCTACCAAATGTACAAATTTATCTTGAAAGGGGGTCTAGGAGGTCTAGCGAGGAAACTGAAAAATAAATAAATAAATAAATGGACCATAAAAAGCGAGTACTACCCCCTTAAGAGACTGGCCGTTTTAACTTAGCACCCTCATGAGTATCCCTCCAACCAACTGAACTGCAGCCTTCCTAACGTATCTTGGGTTGGAGAGGCTTGATGCTCATGTACGGTGGCGCTAATAAGCCATGTCTCAGCTGGCATTACGTTCGGCTTGCTCTGTGCTGTATTAAGGACAGCCAGATGTTGAATAGGGTGGGTAAGTGTAAGAAAATATTAGTATATGTCACAAAATCAAATAAATCAAGTTTAGATATATCTAATACAGTACTGTAACAATTATTCATTAGAAATATACTTGATGCCGAGACATCACTTATTTGGCCAACTGTATACAGTACCTATGAGAGTTCCGTATGGAGCTCAGTGGTCTGGTTAATCTGCTCTACATAACTAACTAACTACTCCAAAATAGTATCCTATCTCAAAATCTCATTCCAAACTTTCCCTCTCTCTCTTCTTCCCTTACTGCTATTTTTCTTTCTCTCCCACAACCCCTACACATCATGCTGCCCAAAAGCAACCCATCAACGTACCTATCTTTGGCGGGAGGGACTTGCCGCTGCGACTCCTGGTGCCCTCAAGGAAGAACTCCAGGGGTGCTCCGGTACATTCCACGATGGTTTGCACATATTCCTGAAAGAACACAGAAGGATATTGATCATTTCTACTACAGAGAGTATATATGAAGACCGTAAAGAACATATAATTAAGTAAGAATAACAGGTAATGATGTGGACGAGTTGACCCAAAGATGGATGATACAGACATTTGATAGAATATCTGGACATAATATGCAGCAGATTGTTTATTTTCTAAATATAATGAAATACATTCTACTTTTTCCTTCATAGTCATAAACATTAAGAATCTTAGTAGCGTATAAAACTATAAATATATCCAAAATATAGTCTATCTATCTATCTATTGCCTGATGCCGTGATCCCCGAAGGGGTGGCCACGAAAATTGATGGTAAGACTATTTGAGAAACAGCTGACCTGGAATACAGCCCAGTAAAGAGGGTTGTCCATAAAGGAGCGACGGATGTAGAACGCTCCCGACCCCCTCAGCTTGTCACCTATTACTGCCATGCTCATAAAGTCTGAAAAAGAATGACAGCAACATGTAAGACAAGTCAACGTTAACCACACAAAAGGTATTTTATCGACGTTTTATCCAGGGTGTCAAACTGGAGCAATATTATTTGAAGATTGAATGAATAAGAGACAGGAAACAAGACAAAAGACAAGAAATAGCATTGTTTTGGCCATTTTATCACTTCCAAAGACACAATTTGAGCTATAATTATAATGTAAAACTTGCAAAATAAACAAACCAAAACTGGGACGACACAAGATAAATGCAAAAGAACCATAATTTTATCCTTACATATAGCCTACAATAATAAAGACAACAAATAATTGATTCGGCTCTCGTTTGACACCGTGGTTTTATTTAGCCTGTCACCAATTCTGTCTATAATTTTTTGTCTTATTATCACTGATATTGCCTTAAATTATCTGATATATTTACGAACATTATGTATTCCAAGTACCGTACTAACTTAATTAAAATGTAAAGCTTGCAAAATAAACAAACCAAAACTGGGACGAGATAATATAAAGACAAAAGAAGTAATCAAAATCGCTATGTGGAAATAACGCTTCAGCAAAATAAAATTATGAAATAAAAGAACACAATACAAACTGGAGAATGCTGTATCCAAAAGTGTACCAGTAAGGGAATATAAGGATAAAACAAAATTGAGGAAAAGAATGAACCAAGAATTGCCAATGAAAAGAAAGCTTTGGACATTGATTAGAAGAAAGAAACGATTGTGGAAAATACTAAAATTGTTAAAAAAGAACAGGGGGTCTAGTATAGAAGCTAAAGAAGTGGATCTGGAACGCAGACAAATAAACAATAAAATAAGGTGGGAGACTAGGAGGGGGGTGAAGGAGAGGGAGAGAGAGATTGCTAGAAATGTGAAGGATAATCCAAAAATATTCTGGAAGTACATTCAGGAAAAGTTAACAAGAAGAGTAGGGATCCCAGAGCTGGTTGGATGATGGGAGTAGAGCGGAGACTGATAAGGAGAAAGCAGAGGTGCTGGGGAAATACTTTGGGGGGGTACTAACAGTGGAGTCGGATGATGCAGTGCCTACTATTCCCATCAAACAGGCACCGGCACTAAACTAATAGAGTTTTCCCATGCTAGAATAAGAAGGGCTATAGAAAAAATGAACAGAAGTAAGTCACCGGGACCGGATGGGATACATCCAAGAATCATAAAGGAAGGAGGTGAGATGTTAGTAGAGCCATTGAAAATGTTATTTGAGGTATCGTTTCATACAGGACAAATCCCGATGGACTGGAGAGAGGCGAACATAACAGCTATATTTAAGAAGGGAAAGAGAAATGACCCAGGGAATTATAGACCAGTCAGTTGACAAGTGTTGTGTGTAAACTAATGGAAACGGTAATTAGAGAAGGAATAATGGAGCATATGAAGTCAAACCAACTTTTCAGTGGGAGACAGTTCGGATTCTTGCCGGGGAGGTCGATGGTACTACAGCTAATTAAGGTGGTAGATGATTGGATGCAAATTCTAGAAGATGGTGATGTAATAGACGTGGTATATTGCAATTTTATGAAGGCCTTCGATAAGGTCCCACATAAAAGGTTAATAGAGAAAGTTAGAAGCTATAATATAGGGGAGAAATGTGTGAAATGGATAGAAGCCTTCCTGAAAGATCGGAGACAGAGGGTACTGGTGAATGGAATAGGCTCGGGGTGGAGGGAAATTACAAGTGGGGTACCTCAGGGATCTGTGTTGGGACCACTGCTGTTCGTTATATTTATCAATGACTTACCTGAAGTTATAACTAATGGAAGTGAGGTATACCTGTATGCGGATGACACTAAGCTGTACTGTATAGAAGAGTGAAGAGTAAGGAAGATGTGGGTTTGCTTCAAGGAGATGTGGAGGGGATGAAGGGATGGTCTGAGCATTGGTTAATGCCTTTTCATCCAAAAAAATGCAAGTACATGCGGATTGGGACAAGCAAGATAGACAAGGTAGGATACAGTATGTATGAAGCGATGGAGGAAGTGAATGCAGAAAAGGATATAGGAGTAGTGATAGACAATAAGTTAAATTTCTCAGAACATTTAGCGGAAAAGATAAACAAAGCCAATAGAATTATAGGGCTGATAAGGAGGACATTTGTGTCACTTGACGAAGAAATCTTCAGGAATCTCTATACAGCGCTGGTTAGGCCGCACCTGGAATATGCGAACCAGGTGTGGGCTCCATATATGGTAAAGGATATAGAAGCAGTGGAGAAAGTGCAGAGGAGAGCTAGCAAGCTGGTACCAACGTTGAAGAACGCGGGCTATGAGCAGAGGTTGAGGACACTGGGGCTTCCGACACTGGCACATAGGAGAAAGAGAGGGGATATGATAGAGACTTTTAAGATAGTGTCAGGAAAGTACGATGAGGATGTGTGTGAAGGTATCTTCTTGATGCGGGAGGGAACAAGAACGAGAGGACACTCTAAGAAAATTTACAAAGAAAGAAATAGGCTTGAGAAGGCAAAGAACTCATTTTGTGATAGAGTGGTAAATGAGTGGAACGCACTGCCCCAGTATGTAGTCGATTCCGAATCAATAAGGGAGTTTGAAAGTAATCTTGATAAAGCATGGGGAAGACAAGATTTGAAGTTTGATTATAAAACAAAAATACAGAATAGTAAAAATGTTGCGTCTGCTACCGCCGCCGCCAACACCGTGAACGACCGCAGCAGTGCAAGTACTGGTACTGAGCTGGATACACAGGCCTAGTTTGCCTTTTTCCAGAGGATCTACTGTAAGAAACTGTAAGAATGCCAGTGGGATTTAATTAATTAAAGGTGAAGGTTATAAGTGTGGAATGTGAGTGTAACCATACCCATGCCGGCGGCGATGATAGGCAGAGGAAGGTTGAAGTGGTATGAGATGTACGACACCAACAGGAAGTCAGCGTAGGATCGATGTGTGGGTAACAGGACAACTGGTGTCTCCATTAAGGTACTGCGCAACTGGAAAGGTAATCAAGAGTCACACAGGTATGTAAGTGGCTTTAGGGGGGATGGGCTCATTTATTTGCTTGTTTATTAATCTTTCTAAATTTGTTCTAGTATCCTTCCTTCTCCCCCTTCAAGATATATTTATAATTTGTTGATAGAAAAATGTCCCAGCCAAAGGCCAGTTCCTCTTAAAAAACAGGGTCGCTATCACTCGCTAGGAAAATATCAACACATAAATTAGACTAAAAGTCTTAATTTAGTAATGGTTCTCTCCGTCAATGACGTGAGAGCCTTATATATATAAGGGCTCCCCGGTGACCCCCGTGAGGGTCCCGGAGAAAGCATAACGCGACCGAAATATATAAAAAGTACATCCTAGGGTGAAACCCTTTACTTAGTTCCTAGGAAACATCATTAAAAAAGGTAACCATTAGAAAAAGAAAGAACATTTTTATGAGTAAGGGTTAGAAACTATGAATGTTGTCTTACTAAATCAATAGCACGCCGTTATACAGTTCTTCCCTTGCACGCGTCTCCCAGCTGGACACGCTGGGGTTATACGTCCTTCTTGTGGTCGCCTCCCGTGAGGAAGGATGTGCGTGTTTTAGTGCTTCAAGAAATGCTACTCTTCATCGTTGATCCGCCTCCTGCTAACTCTCTGTGAGTGTATGTTATCTTATAGTAAGGAGGCATCATAGATATGTATGTTTATATTGAGCATTTCCAGAGAGCTGACACCTTCCACGGGACGCACCACATGCTACGACCATTATCGTTATACATTATTATTATTATTAGTACTATATTTCTTTCTTTTCCTCTTTATATTATTACATTATGTTATGTAAGCCAGGTTAGTTAGAATGCCTCGATTTTAGTTGTTTAGACTTCGTTAGTTGTCTTTAACAGTCGCCAATTTTAGGCATAGGCCTTTGCCTATAGTCCATTTATGCTTTTCCAAGCTCCAAATTCAATATTCTTAATTCTAACTATCCATTATTAGTATATTTTTGATCAATCGTCGTTTCAATTCGTCTCAACTTTTCGTACGGATAGCCTAACTTTTCTCCAAACGTCGCGCGTTCGTTTATTTTTTAATGGCGGACGAGGGCGATCACATTTTCTGTAATTTCTTATCGAAAATTCTAGGGGCTTCAAATTTCATTCTTTTGATGTTTTCTTGCCATTGAGTTTTTAATGTTACATTTTAATAAGTTTTTACGATGTATTTTATTTTACACTTTATATATACAAAATTTTAGACGATTATTTCTTACGTCTTCATAGTCTCTGTACATTCCAGATTTTCTGTCTTGTTGCGGAAGCGGAGTTATATTGTTCTGTTATGATACTGTTACATGTAATTATTTTTCACACATGCCAACGTAGCCTATCCTTGGAAGTTTTTATGTTTTTAAGCTACGAACCAACCTTCAGTTGGGCCCCTATTTGGGAGTCGCACTCCGGTCCTTTTAGGACGGTTAGTATTAGACCGGGCTTATTTATATCTCCGGTCACTAGGAGATCCCTGTGTTCTTTTTGAAGTCCGGGGGGTAGCAGAGTAGGCAGAGGATGGGGCCTCATTTGTATATCTGTTATTGGTGCCTACTCTGCCGGAGTTCTCTAGTTTTTATCTACGAAACTCCGGGTATTTTTACCTACCTTTTTACTGATACAAGGTGCCTTGTCATACACCTCAAACCTATCAGGCACTCAAGTTTTTCAGGGTTGTGCTTAACTCCGCCTGATATCTGGGTCCTTTTTGTTAAGAGACATTAGTTTATGCTACCCGCAAAAAATATACACACGGAATCTCCGGGGCCCCGGAGTTAGGAAACTTTCCTTCACAAATGTTTAATAACTCCGGGTCACTGAGGGCTACGATAACTCCGGGAGCAATTATATTAAAGATTCATATTTTATCCGGTTCACTAACAACCTAGAATATCAAAACAAGGATAAACTTGACAGGGGGTTTGAGATAAATCAGTCGTCTAAATTCTGAATATTATACACTTGCCTCTAGTAATTTTCAATATAAAATACAGTAAGTTATTTTTTTAACTCTAGTAGTTAATAATATTTATTCTTATCCAGACGAGACAAGGAAGAGCTGGACACACTCCGGTTGCCTGGAGACTCTTACAGAAGCCGGAGCTCTCGTGTTCCCCTAGTTACCAGCACTCCTTCCCCACCCAGACCCCCCAGCGGAAGCCGGCGTGAGAGGCCCTGTTCGCCTCCACTCCGCCCCAAATACAGACTTCTCGTATCAACACGAGTGAGTACAAACTAACTCTTTTTAACAGAATACAATAAAAAAAATCCAGGTTATCAACCGAACATCCAAATCGCACATTCGAAGTTGTTGTTGTTGTTGTTGTTGTTGTTGTTGTTCCCCAAGCTGCCTGGCCGAACAGCCCCAAGGCCCCGAGTAAGGCCAAGGCCATAAACGAGCGACCCCACAGAACCCCCCCTGCCGACCACAATAAAGCCTGGGTGACCGAAGCCACTCCATGGCGGGGGGGCTGAGAGGGTGCGTAAACGCCCGGGAAACCAAAGCCCCACCCAGGGCCCTGTGCCCCTCAGCAATTATGAAGAGAAAGTTGAGGGGCAAAGGAATAATGTGACGCTTTAGCTTCCAATCTTGGTAGATTGGGAGGTCAATCCACGGAAGAGACGCCGTCACTCGAGATCTAGAAATTATATAAGTAAAAGGAACAGTCAGAGTAAGCTATGGGTATGGCAGAGATCGCTCAGGTCTTACTCTGATAGACCAGCCCATCACCAGTTGTTGTTGTTGTTGTTGTTCCCTAAGCTGCCTGGCCGAACAGCCCCGAGTCCCTGAGGAAGGCCATGGCCACGATCGGGCTTTCCCACAGAGCTCTCATTGAGTGTAGGTTGTGTTGTTGGCGTAAGTGGTTGTGTGAAATGCAGTCTTCTATGATGTGTTTAATGGTATGGGGTGCTGTGTTACATCCCGGGCAGGCATCGACAACGGAGTCATCCAGTCTCTTCTGATAGCTCAGGAGAGCTGGATGGTGTCCGCATCTCAGCCTGGCCAGGTGGACTCTGTCCTCGCGAGGGAGGGAGGATTCGGAAGAGGGATTTCGGGAGGTCGTGCATGCAGCTGCGTGTTGTCTGTGAGTGAGTGGATAGATTGGCGAGAGATATGAGTATGGATGTGCTTCTGGAAGTTGGTTCGGGGTGGGCAGGGAGGGAGAGAGGACAATAACTGTGTGTGATACCGTGTGCTGGTGTTTTGATATTTCTTGGTGTCTGTGGGTGTGTTGCCATGTAGTTTAGTGGGTGGTCTTGGTTCGTGGAGGCTGCTGCCAGGAATTGAGTGCCTCTCATGTCCAGATGGTCTTTGACTTTGAGGATTTTGGTTTCTTGATGTAGATGATCTGTGGGTGCAGTAGCTGTGCAGCCTGTAATGATCTTCAGGGCTTTGTTTTGGATAGTCTGTAAGGTCTTATGATGTGTTTCAGCTAGGTTAGAAGCCCAGGCTGGGCTTGCGTATTCCATTACTGATCTTATGTATTGTTTATATACTGTGGTGGTAGTTTCTTTGTTGTGTCCAAATTTTGTGTGAGCAAGTGACCTGAGGGCGTTAAGTCTGGGTGTCAGTTTCTTTTTAATGTTTGTGGTGTGCTGTTTGAATGTCATATGAGTATCATATGTTACTCCTAGGATTTTGGGTGTGTGTGTATGTGTTAGGGGTGTGTTGTTTATGGTGAGTTGAGGGATGTATTCGTGTTCACCTGTCCAGCTTGTGAGCAGGGTTGCGGTGGATTTGGATTTGGGGCACGGGTCCTTGGAGTGGCTTCGGTCGCGCCGGGAATTTCCACATTCGAAGTTATTAGTCCTACGTGCAATATACTGTACTACTTGGTTTAACTAGTATTTTTTTTTTTTAATTACCACTAGCCAATAAGGTCATATAAATTAAATGGGATACCAGAATTTTCCATGTTTAATCTTCACACAGTGGCACACTTAAAGGGAATTGTATTCAATAATTAATAGGAATCTAGCATAAATCAGCATTACAAGATTCCAGGGTTGATTCTTTCTCTCAACAATTGTGACATAATCAACTTTAACCAAGACTAACGATAGATTACCCAACTCAGGTTACGGAATCTCCCCTGGGTTGTCACCTCTACACTCGAGGTCCTACTTCACGCTGGAGGACGAGTGCGAGTTCCCGGGATTCGCCACTCCAGGTCCTTCCTCCAAGCGAATGGCGTCTTTGCAACAACATCCCTCCACACCACCGCCGGAACACATCCAGGGGTGTTCAACAGAGGGATGTCATCAAATTCCCTTAATAGCACATAATCAATGCTTATTTCATGTACCGTGCATAGATCGCACTAAGGCAGCTTGGAATACCCTTGTCTGCCAATCATGTTCTTTCTACGTTACCAAGTACTACACAAGTACTTTTATCTGCATGGGAAGAGATCAAGACTTACATTTCAAAGGTTCTCAAAAAGGTTCCGTCTCTGGCTGACCCGAAAGCTCTTGAATTTTTGAAGATCACTATTCCCCCTTCTCAGAGGACTAGCCGTTCAGTAACCCCCTCTAAGACTAAACATTCATCCGATCGGAAACGTAAATCTTCATCAAGCTCTAGTTCAAGAAATAAAACAATTGCTCGGAGTAACTCCCCTCAGTCTGATACGAGCACAGCTGTCACAATTAATCTGGACTCTGATCACCAAGCCAATGCTTTAAGAGAACATGAAACTCTCGAAACTCCTTATCCAGAACAAACTCTTGAGTCAATTCAGTCTTCCATACCTAGCTTTCAGATTAAACCACTTTTGCAGACTAATACATCAATCAATCCAGCCGTAATCACCGTTCACGCTGATATTCACCATTCAGGAGATTCACCAGTCAGACGGAATCTTCCAATCACTCCTCTCCAAAACAAACTTATATCTCAACAACCTTACATACTAGCAACTGACATGCCTGAAATTTTAGATAGTCAGTTAACACCAGGTTAAAGAGTAGACGAAGAAATTTATCTCTCAAATTCACAGGATAATTTGAATGACACCTACCCAGAAGATCCAGGTGAAGGAGATTTTGAAGGGTTCCCTAACTATCAATCTTATGAGGAAGATGACCCTTGGTTCCAAGGTCAACATAGCCATGAACGACCCTTCTCTCCTTCACAGGCATCTGAAGGAGATGTGTCTCATAATACTTCCGTATCTAAAGAATATGTTACTAATGTAGTTCAAGAATCCCTAGAAGAGTTTGCTTCACTAGTGGCTAAAGATATGGATAGTAAACTAGACAGGGTGTTGCAAGCTATCTCTAAAACACCTTCTCACACCCTGACCAAACCTGACCACCAGACCATACCCTTAGCAGTCAACCCTATTCTACCTAAACCATCTTCCAATATTACTCTTGGACAGCCAGTTACTCAACCCAAGCAACAGAGCTGCTTGCTTCAACAACCTATTTTTCTGTCTCCCATTACACCGACTGCTCTCGAGATTGATCCCGACCCTCCTAAAAAAAAACTACCTCTTCTCTATGGCCCTCCTCGTCAATGGGACAAAGTACCCATCCTCACACCAATAGGGGCCACATCAGATTCCTCAGATTCTTTCCCAGTACCACGAGACTGGTCAGTCGAAATTAATGAATTTCGACAGTTACGAGCAAAGGATAAAGAGGGTAGGGTGTTGGATGTGTTAGTATATCCCTTCCCATCAACACAAGATACTAGATTTTTTGTGTACAAATTAGCTCCTGCCATTACTTCCACTAAACTTTTCAATCCGTGGTCAAATTTTTAAAAATCAGACGGCCACGATGCATTAAAATTACTTTCTTCTCTTTGCACAACTGGATGCACCACGATCCTAGGTGAGTCACAAAATAAAATGCTAGAAATCACTGATATTGGTTATGGTCCGTGGTCAGAATGGGCAGAGGAAGCCAGTAAATTTGCTATGAGTACCTATGATTCTTCAACTACGAAGATTCCTAATGAGGATCACCACTTTGCATCTCTTTTCGTGTACATGTCAGACTCTCTGCCCAAAGAATTCTGGGAATTTTTGAGAGGCCCGAAAATTGCATGCCAAAATTTAACAGACCCTCTCTTATCTACACCTACTCAGAGCATGATGGAGAAGGATTGTAAACTTAGACAAAAAGCCCATAGATTGTTATCCAACTTTTTGTTAAACAGACAACTCACTCACACTATGAGAGAGGTAACAGACTCTATTCAGGATACAAACTCTAGGGCAGCTTTATCACACATCAGGAGAGCCTCTCTTAGCAACTCTCTTATGACAGCGGGAGACGTCAGAACAACCATTTTCGAAACGGCCAAAAACCATCAAGATATCCGCATTTTTCTCTCTAGGAACCTGCCCAAAGATATCAAAACAAGAATCTTTCTCTCTCCCCTATACTCGAACAGATTAATACCAACCTCTACTTGGTCTGAAGTATCTACACTACTCTTACAACCCTCTGTCAATACCTATCGAGCTAACTTTCTCAAACTCAGATCACAACGACTCCCCAAGGGCCAAAGTAGTCGAGGCAGACGAGGTCTTTCTTACACAGTACCTACACATTCCAGAAGGTCTTTTCAATCGCCCTTTCGCGGCCAACATACCTACCGAGGCAGGTTCAATTCCACGTCTCAACGAAGTAGGAGGCCTAGCCAAACCAGATTTACCAATAGGCAGAATTTCTCGCCTAGACAGTCACAGACCCACTTTGGAGAACAAACATCTTTTAGATCTCAACAACCAGCTCATGCCTCTTTTGCAAGTAACCAACAACAAAACAGGCAACAAAACAGACAGAACCAGACACAACAACACAAACAACAACAGGCCAACTATCCAAAAAACCTTCTCAAGTTAAAAAAACTAGATTCGTTCAACCTAGCCTTGCATCATATAATATCCCAAGGCACAACTGGCTCCTTTCAAACCAATCACACAGCATGGCCAATAGCATCTTGGGCCAGACGGCTAATAAAGAAGGGTCTGTTTTGGAAATGGAAGAAACTACCTTTCCTTCGCCCATGCTCAAACACACTGTCAGTTCCGGTCAATGTGCAGTCACTTATTCAAGAGATGCTCCAACTAGTAATCCTCAGAACCATCCCAATAACTTCGAAAGTCTTTCTGTCTCGCTTATTCCTTGTTCCAAAACGAGACAGCCCAAAGTTCAGACCAGTCATCGATTTATCGATTCTAAACAAATTTATTGTCAATCATCCCTTCAAAATGTTAACAATCCAACAAATTTGATTAACACTTCAACCCCCAGTCTGGCTAATGACACTGGATCTGAAAGATGCCTACTGGGATGTTCCCATAGCCAACAGATACCAGAAATATCTAGCAATACCTTATTTAAACACAGCTGTAGTATTCAGCAGACTCCCATTTGGCCTCAACATAGCACCCAGAATTTTTACAAAACTAGTCAAACAAGCCCTATTACCATTAAGACAAGGGATCAACATCTTGTTCTATCTAGACGACTGGGTAATCACATGAAATTCTCCCCAACAGTGCCAGGATCACACATTACTAGTCATTCAACATGTCACCAATTTAGGCTTCCATGTAAACCTCGAAAAATCAAACTTAGTACCGACACAAGGAGCAGCCTGGATAGGCATCCTTTGGGACACTCAATCTCTCACCCTGCAACAGACGACATCAAATGCCAGACGGTTACAAGTAAAGTTATTCAGAACACTTCATGCAAAGACGATTACCAGACGTCTGTGGGAATCGTTAATAGGGTCGATAAATTGGGTTCAACTATCAGTCCCATTAGGCAGACTTCGACTGAAACGCTTGATCTGGCTAGGCAACAAGACTTTTCCAGTAACTCAACCTCATACTCTCATAACAATTCCTCAACAAATTCTCAAACTACTAAGCTTTTGGATCAAACCAGAGACACTTTCTTCAACAGCCCACTGGTCAGATCTCCTAGGTTGGGGCTACCAGTCATTCGAGGGTCACCAGAACCAAGGTCGCTTCCCTCAATCTCTATCACATAAATGCCAAGGAGCTAGTTGTTCCTCTATTCTTCCTCAAAGACCATGCACATACACTTCAACACAGAACAATAGCATTTCGCATGGACAACACATCAGCCGTGTCCTGCATCAACAAACAAGGTTCCACGAAATCTCACACGCTCCTAAGGCTATCAGAGAAGATATTTTTCCTTGCTCTACAACATCAGATCACAGTTCAGGCAGTTTACCTTCCAGGCAAGGCGAATCTGTGGGCAGACGCCTTGTCTCGAAGGAAGAGCACACTAGTCGAATGGGCAATAACTCAACAGACCTTCGACAAACTGATAAAACCATTCCACCCACAGATAGACCTATTTGCTTCTCATCAGTCAACAAAACTCCCTCTGTTTCTGACCCGATGGCACAAGACCCAAGCGGGCGGACCAGATGCGCTCTCAGAAGTTTGGAACAAGTGGTCTTCGATTTACCTCTTTCCTCCCCCAGACACAACACTAATGTGCAGAGTTTTGCAACGACTTCACTTATTTCAGGGTCAAGTGTGTCTCATAGCACCGGTCTGGCCAACACAAGTGTGGTTCAATCAACTATCTCTATGGTGTCCAAATCCAATACCTCTTCCGATGTCATGTTTCCACTTAGAGCAGATTGGCAACCTGCAGACTTGTCTAAATTTTGCTTTATGGATATTTTCAAAGCCAAATGGCTAAATTCTTATGATCAAGCCGTTCACGACAAATTAACCAAACAATTTACACGTTCCACCATTAGACAGTATGAGTCACATTGGAAACACTTTACAACGTGGATTGTCGAATCCAACCAACAAAGTGCCTCAGTAAGTTTAATTTTAAAGTACTTAAATTACCTTTTCGAAGACAAACACCTATCAGTCAACACACTTCGCAATCACCTCTCAGCCATTAAAGAACCATTCTATGACCTTACTGGCCTTAGACTTCCACCTAAAGACGAAGCAGGTTTTATTAACCCTTCCTACCCGGGCTGCCTTAGGTAAGGACAGCACGAAAGAAGGGCCGCTACCCGGTATGCCTTATCTAAGGCATGAGCTTAATAGCCTAATTAAGCTTGGTCCGAACGCCGTGCGTACGACGTATGTCAACAAACCCAAGCGTTCGTCACCGCTCCTCCGAAAACAAGAAGGAGAAGACTCCTCAATGTTATTGTTCTGACGTCATGACGAAATTAGTGTCTAAAAAGCCCCCATATTGGCAACATCTCTGCAATATTGGCTCCACTGAAATCGTCATCACAACTGAACCAGTTGACTTACAGAGCTCTACTCAATGCCAAAATACAGATTGAAAACCGCACTACGATTATAGATTAGTGGGAAAGTTCTAGCAGTGAAAATAAACATAAATACGGTAGCCTAGGCCTAGACGTTTTTCGGCCATATCGCCCGGGTAGGGGCGACCGTCATTAGCTAAGACAGCCCGGGGAGGAAGGGTTAAAGCTTGTTTTAGATTACGAGCTCCTGCTAGACAGATTCTACCTCAGTGGTCTCTAGACAAAGTGTTGTTGTTGTTGTTGTTGTTGTTCCCTAAGCTGCCTGGCCGAACAGCCCCGAGTCCTAAAGGAAGGCCATGGCCACGGTCGGGCTTTCCCACAGAGTCCTCAAAGAGTGTAAATTGTGTTGTTGTTGTTGTTGTTGTTCCCTAAGCTGCCTGGCCGAACAGCCCCGAGTCCCTGAGAAAGGCCATGGCCATGATCGGGCTTTCCCACAGAGCTCTCATTGAGTGTAGATTGTGTTGTTGGCGTAAGTGGTTGTGTGAAATGCAGTCTTCTATGATGTGTCTAATGGTATGGGGTGCTGTGTTACATCCCGGGCAGGTGTCGACAACGGAGTCATCCAGTCTCTTCTGATAGCTCAGGAGAGCTGGATGGTGTCCGCATCTCAGCCTGGCCAGGTGGACTCTGTCCTCGCGAGGAAGGGAGGATTCGGAAGGATGGATTTCGGGAGGTCGTGCATGCAGCTGCGTGTTGTCTGTGAGTGAGTGGATGGATCGTGAGAGATATGAGTATGGATGTGCTTCTGGAAGTTGGTTCGGGGTGGGCAGGGAGGGAGAGAGGACAATAATTGTGTGTGATACCGTGTGCTGGGTGTTGTTTTGATATTTCTTGGTGTCTGTGGGTGTGTTGCCATGTAGTTTAGTGGGTGGTCTTGGTTCGTGGAGGCTGCTGCCAGGAATTGAGTGCCTCTCATGTCCAGATGGTCTTTGACTTTGAGGATTTTGGTTTCTTGATGTAGGTGATCTGTGGGTGCAGTAGCTGTGCAGCCTGTAATGATCTTCAGGGCTTTGTTTTGAATAGTCTGTAAGGTCTTATGATGTGTTTCAGCTAGGTTAGAAGCCCAGGCTGGGCTTGCGTATTCCATCACTGATCTTATGTATTGTTTATATACTGTGGTGGTAGTTTCTTTGTTGTGTCCAAATTTTGTGTGAGCAAGTGACCTGAGGGCGTTAAGTCTGGGTGTCAGTTTCTTTTTAATGTTTGTGGTGTGCTGTTTGAATGTCATATGAGTATCATATGTTACTCCTAGGATTTTGGGTGTGTGTGTATGTGTTAGGGGTGTGTTGTTTATGGTGAGTTGAGGGATGTATTCGTGTTCTCCTGTCCAACTTGTGAGCAGGGTTGCGGTGGATTTGGCTGGGGCTAGATTAAGTCTGTTTGTAGTGCACCAGCCATGTAGTGTGTTGAGATAGGGTTGAAGGAGATCTGTTGCTCTTTTTGGGTCATGGTGTGTGCATGTGAGTGTTATGTCATCTGCATAGGAGGCTAAGTTTATTTGGGGCGTATTGGGTGTAGTTATATCGTGCATGTACAGATTGAAGAGTGCGGGCGATAGGACGGATCCTTGTGGGACTCCGTTTGGAAAGTTTCTGATTTTAGATGACTGACCGGCAAAAGATACGTGTGCACATCTGCCTGCTAGGAAGTTGGCCAGCCACCGTTTTGTGTTGTTGTGCATGTTTGTGTTGTAGATTTTGTTTGTTAGGTTGTGGCGGGGGATGGCATCGAAGGCTTTACTAATGTCGAGTGTGGCTAATAGTGATCTGTGTGGTGGTCTAGCTGAATTGATGCCGTCGAAAGCTCTTTGTGTAAGGTCTGTGAGAAGAGTGTTTGTGGAGTGCAGTGGCCTAAAGCCATGTTGTGTTGGAGCTAGGGGTAGGTCAGGTGTAATTAGTTGTAATACTAGGCGTTCCATGACTTTGGAGGGGGAGCAAAGGAGTGTGATGGGGCGGTGCGAGGAGGGTAGCGTGGGGTCTTTGTTGGGTTTGGGGAATGTGATGATGATACCATGCTTCCAAATGTCTGGTATTGTGTTGTGTGAATAGCTGTAGTTTGATATGTTAGTGAGTGCTTGTATGCCTTGTGGTCCCAGGTGTCTGAGGTGTATGTTGTTTATGTTGTCTAGGCCACAGGCGGGTGAGTGCTTGAGATTGTTGATGATATGCTTTGTCTGGTGATTGGTGAAGGGTGTATAGTCAGGGTCTGTGGGGAATTGTCTCTTACGTCGGATGACACGTCGGTCGTCTTTGTGAGGTTTTAGGTGGCTGACATGTGAGAAGTGATTGATGAGAGTGTTTGCTTGTTGTTTACATGAAGGAGTAGAGTCTGTTGTTGTGATTGCAGCATGTGATTGTGTTGTGTTGCTGTTGGAAAGTGTGATGCTGTTTAGTGTTTTGTATAGTTTTTTGGGGTTTGTTTTGTGATCAAGTGTTTGTAGGAAGTTATTCCAATTTAGTTTTTGTTGTTCTTGTATTTTGTTGTTAGTTTGGGTGTTGAGTGCTTGAATTTGTTGTGTGATGTCTTGTGTGTGGGGTGCTGGGGAGTGTTTCAGTATGTCGCGTTGTCTGATGAGGTTTTGAATTTCTGGTGTGAAGTTGGGGTTGTGTCTTTTTCTGTTACCTCTTGGAATGTGTTTCTTGTCAGCGTTTTGGATAGTTTTATTGAGTATGTGTAACAGCATTGTTGATGTTAGTGATGGGTGTACTGTTTAGAGTTGTGAAGTGTTGTTCTGTCTCATTTGTGAATGCTTCCCAGTTAGCTCTTTTATAATTGGTGTATGTGTGTTTGTGGCTAGCTGGGGTGAGTCTGGTTTTGGTGGTGATAATGATCGGGAGGTGGTCAGAGCCTAAGGTTCTGACCACCCTCCAGGATGTTGTGGGGGCGAGTTCTGGGGAGCAAAAGGTGATGTCTGGAGATGATGGGTTATAGAGGGCTTGGTGAGGAATATGGGTATGTTGATGGATGTCGTTAAGGATGATGAGGTTATCGGTTTGGTTTTGTAGTACCAGCCCTCTGTCTGTGTCGGGGTTGTCGACAAACCAGGCCGACGTCTTGGCGTTGAAGTCACCACCCAGGATGATGTGTGGGGTGTGTGGGGTGCTTGTGATGTGTTGTAAGTGTGGTCTGTATTCATTTGGTACTGTAGGGGATGTTTGGGGAGGGATGTATGTGTTTATGATGGTTATGTTGGAGTTGTTGCCAGTGCGTATTTTAATTGACTGTATTTCTGTTGTGTTATCATTTGGGGGGAGGAGTGATTTGGTTTGTACACTGGTTACTATGTATAATATTTCTTTGTGTACCAAGGTGATGAGTCCACCGCCCCCGCCGACAGCCCGGTCTTGTCTGATGGTGGTGAAATTATGAAATGTGGGTGTTTTTTGTGTTGTTGGCGTAAGTGGTTGTGTGAAATTCTTACAGTTTCTTACAGTAGATCTTCTGGAAAAAGGCAAACTATGCCTGTGTATCCAGCTCAATACCAGTACTTGCACTGCTGCGGTCGTTCACGGTGTTGGCGGCGGCGGCAGCAGACGCAACATTTTTACTATTCTGTATTTTTGTTTTATAATCAAACTTCAAATCTTGTCTTCCCCATGCTTTATCAAGATTACTTTCAAACTCCCTTATTGATTCGGAATCGACTACATACTGGGGCAGTGCGTTCCACTCATTTACCACTCTATCACAAAATGAGTTCTTTGCCTTCTCAAGCCTATTTCTTTCTTTGTAAATTTTCTTAGAGTGTCCTCTCGTTCTTGTTCCCTCCCGCATCAAAAAGATACCTTCACACACATCCTCATCGTACTTTCCTGACACTATCTTAAAAGTCTCTATCATATCCCCTCTCTTTCTCCTATATGCCAGTGTCGGAAGCCCCAGTATCCTCAACCTCTGCTCATAGCCCGCGTTCTTCAACGTTGGTACCAGCTTGCTAGCTCTCCTCTGCACTTTCTCCACTGCTTCTATATCCTTTACCATATATGGAGCCCACACCTGGTTCGCATATTCCAGGTGTGGCCTAACCAGCGCTGTATAGAGATTCCTGAAGATTTCTTCGTCAAGTGACACAAATGTCCTCCTTATCAGCCCTACAATTCTATTGGCTTTGTTTATCTTTTCCACTAAATGTTCTGAGTAATTTAACTTTTGTCTATCACTACTCCTATATCCTTTTCTGCAATCACTTCCTCCATTGCTTCATACATACTGTATCCTACCTTGTCTATCTTGCTGGTCCCAATCCGCATGTACTTGCATTTTTTTTGGATGAAAAGGCATTAACCAATGCTCAGACCATCCCTTCATGCCCTACACATCTCCTTGAAGCAAACCCATATCTTCCTTACTCCTCACTCTTCTATACAGCTTAGTGTCATCCGCATACAGGTATACCTCACTTCCATTAGTTATAACTTCAGGTAAGTCGTTGATAAATATAAAGAACAGCAGTGGTCCCAACACAGATCCCTGAGGTACCCCACTTGTAATTTCCCTCCAACCCGAGCCTATTCCATTCACCAGTACCCTCTGTCTCCGATCTTTCAGGAAGGCTTCTATCCATTTCACACATTTCTCCCCTATATTATAGCTTCTAACTTTCTCTATTAATCTTTTATGTGGAACCTTATCGAAGGCCTTCATAAAATCGCAATATACCACGTCTATAACATCACCATCTTCTAGAATTTGCATCCAATCATCTACCACCTTAATTAGCTGTAGTACCGTCGACCTCCCCGGCAAGAATCCGAACTGTCTCCCACTGAAAAGTTGGTTTGACTTCATATGATCCATTATTCCTTCTCTAATTACCGTTTCCATTAGTTTACACACAACACTTGTCAAACTGACTGGTCTATAATTCCCTGGGTCATTTCTCTTTCCCTTCTTAAATATAGCTGTTATGTTCGCCTCTCTCCAGTCCATCGGGATTTGTCCTGTATTAAACGATACCTCAAATAACATTTTCAATGGCTCTACTAACATCTCACCTCCTTCCTTTATGATTCTTGGGTGTATCCCATCCGGTTCCGGTGACTTACTTCTGTTCATTTTTTCTATAGCCCTTCTTATTCTAGCATGGGAAAACTCTATTAGTTCTAGTGCCGGTGCCTGTTTGATGGGCATAGTAGGCACTGCATCCTCCGACTCCACTGTTAGTACCCCCCAAAGTATTTCCCCAGCACCTCTGCTTTCTCCTTATCAGTCTCCGCTCTACTCCCACCATTCAACCCCCCTATCAGTTCTGGGATCCCTACTCTTCTTGTTAACTTTTCCTGAATGTACTTCCAGAATATTTTTGGATTATCCTTCACATTTCTAGCTATCTCTCTCTCCCTCTCCTTCACCCCCCTCCTTGTTTCCCACCTTATTTTATTGTTTATTTGTCTACGTTCCAGATCCACTTCTTTAGCTTCTATACTAGACCCCCTGTTCTTTTTTAACAATTTTAATCTTTCCCACAATCATTTCTTTCTTCTAATCAATATCCAAAGCTTTCTTTTCATTGGCAATTCTGGGTTAGTTCTTTTCCTCAATTTTGTTTTATCCTTATATTCCCTTACTGGTACACTTTTGGATACAGCATTCTCCAGTTTGACTCTAATTTTCCTCTACATTCCTTCAGCGTCTTCACCGTTCAAGTATTCCCCCCAGTCAATGTCCAAACACCGTCTCAGCAGTTCATAATCTGCTCTATCATACATGTATATTTTTCTATTGCTTCTATTATCCCTCTCTGATTTAATGTTACAACTAAAGCTTATACAGGCATGGTCACTACGACCTATAGGGCTATCCACATTAACATGTTCCACTATATCCTCTTCATTGCTAAAAATCAAATCAAGTACACTCCCCTGCATCCCATCTCTATATCTTGTCATCTCTACTACAATATGTTGCGTTAAAAAACAATCTCTCACTTTCTCTATAAACTTATTTTCCAGGCTACCCTTCTATGATGTGTTTAATGGTATGGGGTGCTGTGTTACAACCCGGGCAGGTGTCGACGACGGAGTCATCCAGTCTCTTCTGATAGCTCAGAAGAGCCGGATGGTGTCTGCATCTCAGCCTGGCCAGGTGGACTCTGTCCTCGCGAGGAAGGGAGGATTCAGAAGGATGGATTTCGGGAGGTCGTGCTTGCAGCTGCGTGTTATCTATGAGTGAGTGGATGGAACGGCGAGTGATATGAGTATGGATGTGCTTCCGGAAGTTGGTTTGGGGTGGGCAGGGAGGGAGAGAAGACAGTATTTGTGTGTGATAGCGTGTGCTGGGTGTTGTTTTGATATTTCTTGGTGTCTGTGGGTGTGTAGCCATGTAGTGTAGTGGGTGGTGTTGATTCGTGGAGGCTGCTGCCAGGAATTGTGTGCCTCTCATGTCTAGATGATCTTTGACTTTGAGGACTTTTGTTTCTTGATGTAGGTGATCTGTGGGTGTCGTAGCTGTGCAGCCTGTAATGATTTTCAGGGCTTGATTTTGAATAGTCTGTAAGGTCTTATGATGTGTTTCAGCTAGGTTGGAAGCCCAGGCCGGGCTTGCGTATTCCATAACTGATCTTATGTATTGTTTGTAGACTGTGGTGGTGGTTTCTTTGTTGTGTCCAAATTTCGTGTGGGCAAGTGATCTGAGGGCGTTAAGTCTGGGTGTCAGTTTCTTTTTTGTGTTTGTGGTGTGCTGTTTGAATGTCATTTGGGTGTCGTATGTTACTCCTAGGATTTTGGGTGTGTGTGTGTGTGTGTTAGGGGTGTGTTGTTTATGTTGAGTCCCGGGACGTAATCGTGGTCTCCTGTCCAGCTTGTGAGGAGGGTTGCAGTGGATTTAGCTGGGGCTAAATTGAGTCTGTTTGTAATGCACCATTCATGTAATGTGTCAAGATAGTCTTGAAGGAGTCTTGTTGCTGTGTCTGGGTTTTGGTGCGTGCTTGTGAGTGTTATGTCGTCTGCGTAGGAGGCTATGGTTATTTGGGGTGAATTTGGTGTATTTATATCATGCATGTACAGATTGAAGAGTGCGGGCGACAGGACGGATCCTTGCGGGACTCCGTTTGGGAAATTTCTAACGCTAGATGACTGACCGGCAAAAGATACGTGTGCACATCTGCCTGCTAAGAAGTTGGCTAGCCATCTTTTTGTGTTGTTGTGCAAGTATGTGTTGTAGATTTTGTTTGTTAGGTTGTGGCGGGGGATGGCATCGAAGGCTTTACTAATGTCGAGTGTGGCAAGTACTGATCTGTGTGGTGGTCTAGCTGAGTTGATGCCGTCAAAAGCTCTTTGTGTAAGGTCTGTAAGAAGAGTGTTTGTGGAGTGCAATGGCCTGAAGCCGTGTTGTGTTGGAGAAAGGGGTAAGTCAGGTGTCATCAGTTGTAGTACAAGGCGCTCTATGACTTTGGAGGGGGTGCAAAGGAGTGTGATAGGGCAGTGTGAGGAGGGTAGCGTGGGGTCTTTGTTAGGTTTGGGGAATGTGATGATGATACCATGCTTCCAGATGTCTGGTATTGTGTTGTGTGAGTAGCTGTAGTTTGATATGTTAGTGAGTGCTTGTATACCTTGTGGTCCCAGGTGTTTGAGGTGAATGTTGCTTATGTTGTCTAGGCCACAGGCGGGTGAGAGCTTGAGATTGTTGATGATATGCTTTGTCTGGTTGTTGGTGAAGGGTGTATAGTCAGGGTCTGTGGGGAATTGTCTTTTTCGTCGGATGACACGTCGGTCGTCTTTGTGGGGTTTTAGGTGACTGACATGAGAGAAGTGATTGATGAGAGTGTTTGCTTGTTGTTTACATGAAGGAGTAGAGTCTGTTGTTGTGATTGAAGCATGTGATTGTGTTGTGTTGCTGTTGGAAAGTGTGATGCTGTTTAGTGTATTGTAGAGTTTCTGGGGGTTTGTTTTGTGATCGAGTGTTTGTAGGAAGTTATTCCAATTTAGTGTTTGTTGTTCTTGTATTTTGTTGTTAATCTGGATGTTGAGTGCTTGAATTTGTTGATTGATGTCTTGTGTGTGGGGTGCTGGGGAGTGTTTCAGTGTGTCGCGTTGTATGATGAGGTTTTGAATTTCTGGTGAGAAGTTGGGGTTGTGTTTTTTTATGTTACCTCTTGGAATGTGTTTCTTGTCGGCGTTTTGGATAGTCGTGTTGAATGTGTGTTGTTGTTGATGTTAGTGATGGGTGTACTGTTTAAGGTTTCAAAGTGTTGTTCTGTCTCATTTGTGAAAGCTTCCCAGTTAGCTCTTTTATAGTTAGTGTAAGTGTGTCTGTGGCTAGCTGGGGTGAGTCTTGTTTTGGTGGTGATAATGATCGGGAGGTGGTCTGAGCCCAAGGATCTGACCACCCTCCAGGATGTTGTGGGGGCGAGTTCAGGGGAGCAAAAGGTGATATCAGGAGATGATGGGGTGTAGAGGGCTTGGTGGGGAGTATGGGTATCTATCTATCTATCTATCTATTGCCTGACGCCGTGATCACCGAAGGGGTGGCCACGAACGAACCGCCCCCATGCACCTCTGTCCCCAGTCAGTCGACGCCCCTCCCCCCAACCAGCACCGCCTTCGTTCATGTAGTTCCTCACTCCATCCTTCCACCTCATATTCGGTCTACCTCTCCCCCTCTGTCCCTCCACCTCGCTCTCGTACACCCTCTCAGTCATTCTCTCGCTTTCCATACGTTCCATATGGCCGAACCATCTCAAGTTGTTCCTTTTCACACTTTCCAGCACATCTACCTCCACACCACACCTCCTTCTTACTTCCTCATTAGTCTGTCTATCCCTCCATGTAACTCCGCACGCACTCCTTAAGTAATTCATTTCCACTGCTCTCACTCTTGGTCTGAGTCTCTCAACCAACGTCCATGCTTCGCTTCCGTAAGTCAGTGTCGGGATTACCACACTGTCATGCAAGGACTCCTTCACTTCCATACTGACCACCCTATTTCTTGTTACTGCTTTTAGCGTTCCTACAACCCTCTTCCCCTGTTGTACCCTCTCCCGCACCTCTTCATCCATAGTCCCATCTTTACTCAACACACTGCCCAGATACTTAAAAGAGTTGACGATCTCCATAGCCTGACCGTTCAGCTTCACCTCACACTCTGTGACTTCACCCCTTTCGAAGACCATAACCTTGCTCTTCCCCGTATTTACCTTCAAATTCCGTTTTTCGCACACTGTTCCAAACTCATTTACCAGACCCTGCAACTCCCATTCATTATCACTCATCAGAACTGTATCATCCGCAAACAGCAGTATAGGTAGCTTCCACTCAATTCCCTCCCTTTTCAGCGATACACCAACATCCACTGCTCTTGATAGTATTTCTTTCATAACTCCATCCATATATACAGTAAACAACCACGGGGACATCACACACCCCTGTTTCAAACCAACATTCAGGTCAAAGAACTCGCTCTGCTCACTCTCCACACGTACTGCCGCCTTTGCACCCTCATACATGCTCTTCACTGCTTTCAGCAACTTGCCCTCTACTCCGTATATTCTAAGTACTTTCCACAAACCTTCTCTATCCACTCTGTCATAGGCCTTCTCCAAGTCCATAAAGGCAACATACACCTTTTGTTTCTTCTCCAGATATTTCTCCACAACACAATTCAGGGTAAAAATCTGATCTACACATCCTCTTCCCTTCCTAAAACCTCCCTGCTCGTCGCCTATCCATTTCTCCGTTCTCACTCTCACTCTCTCAATCACTACCCTACTGTATACCTTCCCTACTACGCTTAGACATATTCCTCGGTGTTTACCACACAGGAATTTCCCCTTTGCCCTTATATAGGGGGACTATTATGCCAGTCTTCCAGTCATCGGGTGCACTCCCCTTCTCCCATGCTAGTTTGCACATTTTCCATACCCATTCTATCACTATCTCACCACCATACTTCAACATTTCCCCACACTCCATCTGTTCCTGGTGCTTTCCCCAACTTCACTCTTTTCATGGCTTCCGACACTTCTGACCTCCTGATCCCCACCTCCTCCTCCACTACTTCTCTCCCTCCCATACCATATCCAGCTATGTTTGCTGGCTCTTCATTCCTTTCATTTAGCAACTCACTGAAGTACTCCCTCCATCTTTCGACTCTCTCTTGCTTCTCGGCTAGCATTCTCCCATTCTTATCTTTCACACCCTTACTGTTTCCCTTGCTACCTTCCCTAACTTTCTTGACTTCTTTCCAGAACAGTTTCTTACTCTCCCTCCATTTTACACTCAGATTCCTTCCAAATTCCTCATCTACTCTTCTCTTACTTTCCTTCACTACTCTCTTCACCACCCTCTTACTCTCCACGTACCTCGCTCGTTTCTGTCTCTCGGAATCTCAGAGACAGAATCTCTCAGAATCTCTCGGAATCTCTCTGTCTCTCGGAGATATGCCTCAGCATAGTATGGGTATGCTGATGAATTTTATTGAGGATATATAGGTTGTCTGTTTGGTGTTGTAAGACCAGCCCTCTGTCTGTGTCGGGGTTGTCGACAAACCAGGCCGACGTCTTTGCATTGAAATCACCACCCAGGATGATGTGTGGGGTGTTTGTGATGTGTTGTATTTGTGGTCTGTAATCGTTTGGTACTGTAGGGGATGTTTGGGGAGGGATGTATGTGTTTATGATGGTAATGTTGGAGCTGTTGCCAGTGCGTATTTTAAGGGGAGATTTCCACTTGAGAGACTTTTTTCTGGACCCCTTTCTCCCTCATGTTTAGCCCCATTGCTTTTGAGATTTTAAGATGTTCACCCTAGTAGTTTGGACATTTTAATACATTTTGCCCCATTACTGTCAATTTAAGACCTTTCGTGCCATGAAGGTGTAGATTTTTTCCTGGCGAGCGATAGCGAGCCTGTAATTTAAGAGCAACCGGCCTCCGGCCGGGACATTTTTCTACCGAAAAATGTACAAATTTATCTTGAAAGGGGGTCTAGGAGGTGTAATTTTAAGCTTGATGAAAATGCAGGGAACAAACTAAATACCTCCCCTTAATTGATTGAATTTCTGTTGTGTTATCGTTTGGGGGGAGGAGGGATTTTGTATGTGCAGTGGTGTCTATATATGTTATATCTTTGTGTACCAGGGTGATGAGTCCACCGCCAATGCCGACGGCCCGGTCTTGTCGTATGGTGGTGAAATTGTGAAATGTAGGTGTTTTTTGTGTTGTACAGAGTTTTGTTTCTTGTAAGATGGCAATGTGTATGTTGTGTTGTTTGATGAAGTGTGTGAGTTCATGTTTCTTTGTGGTGATGCCATCTATGTTTAGTTGAAGGATGTTAATGTTGTGTGTGCGGTGTATGTTGGGTGCTGCTGCACGAGGATGGGGTGGGGGTGGGGGAGGGGGTGATGGTGGGGGTGTGGGTGGGGATTGGGGTGCAGGAGATGAGGGTAGGAAAGGATTAGGTTGGGGTGTGGATGGGCTGGGTGGGTTGGGGAGGAGAGGTGGATGGGTTTTAGGAGTGGGAGTGGATGTTATGGGCAGGTTATGTGGATTGGGGAGGAGAGGTGGACGGGTTTTAGGAGAGGGAGTGGATGGTATGGTAAGGTTATGTGGGTTGGGGAGGAGAGGTGGACGGGCTTTAGGGGAGGGATTTGACTAGGAGAGGGAGGGGCATGAGGAACATGTCCAGGTGTTTGTGTAGTGTTTCATGGAGGTAAGTGTTGTGCAGGTGAAATTGTTAAATCTATTAAGTACTAGACCTTACACGGTCAACCCCTCTGATGACAAGCTCTTATCTAAATGTGTTTTCTTAATTTCGTTAGCAACAGCACATAGAGTGTCTGAACTGGCGGCCATGGCTAGATCTGCGAACTGCTTACAATTTAAAGAAGATCTGAGTGCGGTTACACTCGCACCAGCTCCTGATTTTATAGCCAAGAACGAAAGAGAAGATTATATGTTCTCACCTTTTGATATAATGGCCCTAAAACAAAAGAATAAACATCACACACTATGCCCAGTGTTGGCTTTGTATAAGTATGTACAACTAACTACACCCTTACACCCTTCTCATTTGTGGATCTCTTCACATGATAAATCAAGATTATCTAAACGTCAACTTGCTTCAATTCTAGTGGACGTTATCAAAACAGCCGAACCGTCAGCAGTGGCAAGGGCCCATGATGTGAGAAAGTGGGCCACGACAATCAGATTTCTTAACAATTACTCGATCCAAGACATTAAGCAAACAAGTCTGGTCATCTCACCACACATTTTTATCCAAATATCTTTCGGTTCATTTGAAGAGACCCACTGTGCCATGTAAGAATGAGAATTAGTCATAAACCTAACTGATCTCTGTTTATTGCAATCTATCTATCTATCTATCTATTGCCTGACGCCGTGATCACCGAAGGGGTGGCCACGAACGAACCGCCCCCATGCACCTCTGTCCCCAGTCAGTCGACGCCCCTTCCCCCAACCAGCACCGCCTTCGTTCTTGTACTTCCTCACTCCATCCTTCCACCTCTCATTCGGTCTACTCTCCCTCTCTGTCCCTCCACCTCGCTCTCGTACACCCTCTTAGTCATTCTCTCGCTTTCCATACGTTCCATATGGCCGAACCATCTCAAGTTGTTCCTTTTCACACTTTCCAGCACATCTACCTCCACACCACACCTCCTTCTTACTTCCTCATTAGTCTGTCTATCCCTCCATGTAACTCCGCACGCACTCCTGAAGTAATTCATTTCCACTACTCTCACTCTTGGTCTGAGTCTCTCAACCAACGTCCATACTTCGCTTCCGTAAGTCAGTGTCGGGATTACCACACTGTCATGCAAGGACTTCTTCACTTCCATACTGACCACCCTATTTCTTGTTACTGCTTTTAGCGTTCCTACAACCCTCTTCCCCTGTTGTACCCTCTCCCGCACTTCTTCATCCATAGTCCCATCTTTACTCAACACACTGCCCAGATACTTAAAAGAGTTGACGATCTCCATAGCCTGACCGTTCAGCTTCACCTCACACTCTGTGATTTCACCCCTTTCGAAGACCATAACCTTGCTCTTCCCCGCATTTACCTTCAAATTCCGTTTTTCGCACACTGTTCCAAACTCATGTACCAGACCCTGCAACTCCCATTCATTATCACTCATCAGAACTGTATCATCCGCAAACAGCAGTATAGGTAGCTTCCACTCAATTCCCTCCCTTTTCAGCGATACACCAACATCCACTGCTCTTGATAGTATTTCTTTCATGACTCCATCCATATATACAGTAAACAACCACGGGGACATCACACACCCCTGTTTCAAACCAACATTCAGGTCAAAGAACTTGCTCTGCTCACTCTCTACACATACTGCCACCTTTGCACCCTCATACATGCTCTTCACTGCTTTCAGCAACTTTCCCTCTACTCCGTATATTCTAAGTACTTTCCACACACCTTCTCTATCCACTCTGTCATACGCCTTCTCCAAGTCCATAAAGGCAACATACACCTTTTGTTTCTTCTCCAGATACTTCTCCACAACACAATTCAAGGTAAAAATCTGATCTACACATCCTCTTCCCTTCCTAAAACCTCCCTGCTCGTCGCCTATCCATTTCTCCGTTCTCACTCTCACTCTCTCAATCACTACCCTACTGTATACCTTCCCTACTACACTTAGAAGACATATTCCTTGGTGGTTACCACACACTCCTCTTTCCCCTTTGCCCTTATATAGCAATATATTGCAATAATGCCATGTTTTATGTTACAAGTATGTGTGAGGTTCACCTAGTACTGACTTACTTTTAGGAGTTTTCGACAAAATAGAGGGGGGGGGGGGAGTGTGTTCCGAACTGGAGAACCTCTCACAAGTGTTGTTCAATGTTAACATTAATAAGATTATTATCTCTAAGGGTTAATTTCTAATACAAGATATTAGATTAATAAATACACAAATTCTTTTTTGGGGTGAGTTTAATAGGTATGAATAGATTTTAATTTTTACAAATCATTCTAGTACTGTACTACAGTATGTACAATTCTTATGTGTTACAATATATAGTGGCTCTTTTATTAAGTTTTACTGCATCCTTATCATTATCTACCTTTCTATTACTTCCTAAGGCTTAATTAGAAACCCTGCCTTTATACTTTACACTTTTTCTTAATTCTAGTTATTTAATTACAACAGCGCAAGCCGTTAGTTTTGGTTCTCTTCAGTCTTTGACGTTGAGCATGAGATGTCCCAACCACCGATCTTGGTATTCTTAGGCTCTCACGTCATTGACGGAGAGAACCATTACTAAATTACGGGTTTGACAACCCGAAGGGAAGGAAGGAAAACAAACTATTTAGTAATGGTTCCGTAGTCAATGACGTAAAGCGGCCCTCCCTCCTCCCATGCACATGCGCAATTTTGTACTATGAAGGACGTATAACCCCAGCGTGTCCAGCTGGGAGACGCGTGCAAGGGAAGAACTGTATAACGGCGCGCTAATTGATTTAGTAAGACAACATTCATAGTTTCTAATCCTTACTCATAAAAAATGTCTTTCTTTTTCTAATGGTTACCTTTTTTAACCCTCTCCGACATATGACGCGATTTTGAGCCGATTAGGGATACTTTAAAGCCTTTGTTACCATCAGGGGTATTTAGAAACCTTTAGTTTTGTTACTTCAACCTCTGCAGTTGTCTTGTTAGCTGTGGGCAGAAAACTAATTTTGGAGAAGTAATTATAAGAGTGAGAGAACTCTATTTCTTATTGCTAATCTGGCAACCTCTGGGTCATATGAGTCTGAAGGGGTTAATGACGTTCCCTAGGAACTAAGTAAAGGGTTTCACCATAGGATGTACTTTTTATATATTTGGGTCGCGTTATGCTTTCTCCGGGACCCTCACGGGGGTCACCGGGGAGCCCTTATATAATTATATAAGGCTCTCACATCATTGACTACGGAACCATTACTAAATAGTTAGTTTTCCTTCCTTCCCTTCGGGTTGTCAAACCCATAATATTGACAAAGAAATGGGGCGAAAGGTCTTAAAATCGCCAAACAGTTGGCCAAACGTCTTAAAATCTGTAAATTAATGGGGCTAAACATGAGGAAGAAGAGAGACCCATCTCCCCTGAAAGGTCTGCATCCATAATAGCATGACTCAGCTTATGTGTTGTTGTTGTTGTTGTTGTTGTTCCCTAAGCTGCCTGGCCGAACAGCCCCGAGTCCCTGAGAAAGGCCATGGCCACGATCGGGCTTTCCCACAGAGCTCTCATTGAGTGTAGATTGTGTTGTTGGTGTAAGTGGTTGTGTGAAATGCAGTCTTCTATGATGTGTTTAATGGTATGGGGTGCTGTGTTACATCCCGGGCAGGCGTCGACAACGGAGTCATCCAGTCTCTTCTGATAGCTCAGGAGAGCTGGATGGTGTCCGCATCTCAGCCTGGCCAGGTGGACTCTGTCCTCGCGAGGAAGGGAGGATTCGGAAGGATGGATTTCGGGAGGTCGTGCATGCAGCTGCGTGTTGTCTGTGAGTGAGTGGATGGATCGGTGAGAGATATGAGTATGGATGTGCTTTTGGAAGTTGGTTCGGGGTGGGCAGGGAGGGAGAGAGGACAATAATTGTGTGTGATACCGTGTGCTGGGTGTTGTTTTGATATTTCTTGGTGTCTGTGGGTGTGTTGCCATGTAGTTTAGTGGGTGGTCTTGGTTCGTGGAGGCTGCTGCCAGGAATTGAGTGCCTCTCATGTCCAGATGGTCTTTGACTTTGAGGATTTTGGTTTCTTGATGTAGGTGATCTGTGGGTCAAGTAGCTGTGCAGCCTGTAATGATCTTCAGGGCTTTGTTTTGAATAGTCTGTAAGGTCTTATGATGTGTTTCAGCTAGGTTAGAAGCCCAGGCTGGGCTTGCGTATTCCATCACTGATCTTATGTATTGTTTATATACTGTGGTGGTAGTTTCTTTGTTGTGTCCAAATTTTGTGTGAGCAAGTGACCTGAGGGCGTTAAGTCTGGGTGTCAGTTTCATTTTAATGTTTGTGGTGTGCTGTTTGAATGTCATATGACTATCATATGTTACTCCTAGGATTTTGGGTGTGTGTATGTGTTAGGGGTGTGTTGTTTATGGTGAGTTGAGGGATGTATTCGTGTTCTCCTGTCCAACTTGTGAGCAGGGTTGCGGTGGATTTGGCTGGGGCTAGATTAAGTCTGTTTGTAGTGCACCAGCCATGTAGTGTGTTGAGATAGGGTTGAAGGAGATCTGTTGCTCTTTTTGGGTCATGGTGTGTGCATGTGAGTGTTATGTCATCTGCATAGGAGGCTAAGTTTATTTGGGGCGTATTGGGTGTAGTTATATCGTGCATGTACAGATTGAAGAGTGCGGGCGATAGGACGGATCCTTGTGGGACTCCGTTTGGAAAGTTTCTGATTTTAGATGACTGACCGGCAAAAGATACGTGTGCACATCTGCCTGCTAGGAAGTTGGCCACCCACCGTTTTGTGTTGTGCATGTTTGTGTTGTAGATTTTGTTTGTTAGGTTGTGGCGGGGGATGGCATCGAAGGCTTTACTAATGTCGAGTGTGGCTAATAGTGATCTGTGTGGTGGTCTAGCTGAGTTGATGCCGTCGAAAGCTCTTTGTGTAAGGTCTGTGAGAAGAGTGTTTGTGGAGTGCAGTGGCCTAAAGCCATGTTGTGTTGGAGCTAGGAGTAGGTCAGGTGTAGTTAGTTGTAATACTAAGCGTTCCATAACTTTGGAGGGGGAGCAAAGGAGTGTGATGGGGCGGTGCGAGGAGGGTAGCGTGGGGTCTTTGTTGGGTTTGGGGAATGTGATGATGATACCATGCTTCCAAATGTCTGGTATTGTGTTGTGTGACTAGCTGTAGTTTGATATGTTAGTGAGTTCTTGTATGCCTTGTGGTCCCAGGTGTCTGAGGTGTATGTTGCTTATGTTGTCTAGGCCACAGGCGGGTGAGTGCTTGAGATTGTTGATGATATGCTTTGCCTGGTGATTGGTGAAGGGTGTATAGTCAGGGTCTGTGGGGAATTGTCTCTTACGTCGGATGACACGTCGGTCGTCTTTGTGAGGTTTTAGGTGGCTGACATGTGAAAAGTGATTGATGAGAGTGTTTGCTTGTTGTTTACATGAAGGAGTAGTCTGTTGGTGTGATTGCAGCATGTAATTGTGTTGTGTTGCTGTTGGAAAGTGTGATGCTGTTTAGTGTTTTGTATAGTTTTTTGGGGTTTGTTTTGTGATCAAGTGTTTGTAGGAAGTTATTCCAATTTAGTTTTTGTTGTCTGCCTGCCGAGATCGGAACCTCTCCGGGTGGTCGGGGGCCGGGGGAGTGCTGGAGCGACCTTGGTGACCCTGGTCTCTGGGTCTTCTCCTGGGTGACCTGGATGTGTGTGAGTTTGTGCTTTTTATCTGTGTTTATTTGTTGTTTTATGTTGTTTTTGTGTTTTCCCTGTTCTTGCTCTGTCTTAAGTCGGCTACCCCCAAAATGGGGATTGGGCCTGAGCATATAGATAGATAGATAGATAGATAGATAGATAGATAGAGTATTTTGTTGTTAGTTTGGGTGTTGAGTGCTTGAATTTGTTGTGTGATGTCTTGTGTGTGGGGTGCTGGGGAGTGTTTCAGTATGTCGCGTTGTCTGATGAGGTTTTGAATTTCTGGTGTGAAGTTGGGGTTGTGTCTTTTTCTGTTACCTCTTGGAATGTGTTTCTTGTCAGCGTTTTGGATAGTTTTATTGAGTATGTGTACAGCATTGTTGATGTTAGTGATGGGTGTACTGTTTAGAGTTGTGAAGTGTTGTTCTGTCTCATTTCTGAATGCTTCCCAGTTAGCTCTTTTATAATTGGTGTATGTGTGTTTGTGGCTAGCTGGGGTGAGTCTGGTTTTGGTGGTGATAATGATCGGGAGGTGGTCAGAGCCTAAGGTTCTGACCACCCTCCAGGATGTTGTGGGGGCGAGTTCTGGGGAGCAAAAGGTGATGTCTGGAGATGATGGGTTATAGAGGGCTTGGTGAGGAATATGGGTATGTTGATGGATGTCGTTAAGGATGATGAGGTTATCGGCTTATGTGTAACCCATGACAGTTCTCCAAGGAACAGTGATGATGGGCTGGTCTATCAGAGTGAGAGCTGAGCGTTCTCTGCCATACCCATAGCTTAATCTGAATGTTTCTTTTCCTTATATATTTTCTAGATCTCAAGTGACGGCTTCTCTTCCGTGGACTGACCTCCCTTCTGTCAATCTAGAGGTTGGCAGATTGGGAGCCAAAGCGTCACATTTTTCCTTTGCAACTCAACTTTCCCTTCATAATTGCTGAAGGGCACAGGGCCTTGGGTGGGGCTTTGGTTTCCCGGGCGTTTCCGCACCCTCCTCAGCTCCCCGCCTTGGAGTGGGTTTGGTCACCTGGGCTTTATTAGTGGTAAGCAGAAAGGGTTTTGTGGGGGCGCTCGGATATGGCCTTGCTCAGGACCTTGGGGCTGCTCGGCCAGACAGCCTGGGGAACAGCAACAACAAAAGTCCAAGGAACAGAGTCAGTGTTCTTAACCCCTCCAACCCGGAAAGGCTCTTGAACGCCCATAACAACCTCGGCCCGCGCAACCCGGAAGGGCTCTTGAACGCCCATTGCTTGCGTGCGTGCTTTCGAATGCCGCGCGTAAATTTTTGGTATCGTGGGACGGTAGGTGGCGCCACCAGGCGTAAACTACGCCACAGCAACAGTATCTACCCCGACGCCATCATGGACAGTACGCCAAATAGTGATTCCGCTGTGTCCGATACCGTGCTTCCTACGACGCCCGTGCTAGTTCGTCGCGCCTTACCCCGACGCCATCGCCTAAATGTGTTATCTCCCGGAGGTATTGAGACGACATTGAGACTTTATGAGCGAGCTGATGCCAAGCATAATGTTGATGATGAAATCAGTGACGACTCCAGTAATTATAAGTCGAGTGATTATGGCCATGAGAGTGACAAAGAAGAGCAATTCCTGGGATTTGTGAGAGAACATGACAGTGATGAGAGTGATGTACCAGTTGTTGAGGAAGCTGGTTTACCTAAAGACAGTGAACTTGAGAGAGTGAGTGAGTGGGAGAGTTCAAGGTCACTCACCAAATTTCGCATAAGTGACACGACGCCAAGCCCTTCCCCAGGTAAATCGCCTTTCAAGCTACACTTATATAAGCAGAAAATACTTAAAAAGGCGGCCGCGGCAGCTAGGGAACAAGCCAAAATACTTGGTGGGGATGAGGCTGTGAGTGAGGGTGAGCGTGGTGACCCTTCTCGCCCGCCATTGTCTCCCTTATCTACCCACGCCACCCAAGATGACCCGGATGATCCGGGTGCCCCGCATTCTTCCCCACCACCCCCACCACTGCCAAGGGTTGAGGACCCCCCACTTTCGGCCTATTTGCCTCCTAGGTCCCCCGACAGGAGACATACTGCTGCCGAAAAGGGGAAAGGCAGGAAATATACCCAAAAAATAAAGAAAAGTAAGAGAGTTTTGTTCGAGGCTCCCGCGGCGTCCACCCCTGCCGGCCCCAGCCATACGCCCCCGCAACTTTCCCCACGGTCCTCCCCACCTCTCCCGCCTTCAACATGTCTTCCTGAAGAAGTCTTTGAGCTCGCATCACCAATACCTGGGCCTAGTGACAGTGAAGAATTAATTTCTGTCACTCGTCGCCGGCCAAGGAGCCCAGGACCTCGGGGTGACATAGCCTCACCTGCCACTCCTTCCCCACCTCGCCCACGCATCACTCCTTTCCCGTCAGATTATGTGGGGGCCACTGATGATGAAGGGCACCTCTCTGAAGACTCTGGCCATGATTACATAGGTCCACCGTCAGGGCAAGATGACCACTCTGACGATGACTATATGGACATCGACACCCCTAGACCCATCCGCTTGGCCCGGCGTCGTGCTGCCCGTCGTGCTGGCCGATGCCCTGACCGACGCCCTCGCCGCCCTAGGGCACGCGCCTCCCGAGTTGGCCGTGGGCGTGCTGGGCCACCAGCTGGAGCTCCTCGTCAGCGTAGACAAGACCCATTCTACGTTTTTCAGTGGCAAGACGTAGTTGATGGGGATGGATACAACCCTGATGTGCCAGCTTTTGATGAGGTACTGGAGGGTTCAGGCATTACCCCCAATTTTCCTGCAGGCCCCAATGCTCCACCACACGAACTATTTGAGGCCTTCTTTGATGAGGAGGTGGTAGGCTATGTTGTCAAAGAGACAAATAAGCAGCACCAATACCAGGTCCACTTTTTGGGCAAGGTGACCAAGGGCCACATGAGGCAGTGGACCCCAGTGACTCATAAAGAGTTCATGGTGTTCCTGGCACTCACCATGCTAATGCCTCATGTCAAGAAGCATAGGTTGCCTGACTATTGGATCACCAATGATCTCATATCCACCCCTGCCTTCGGGAAATATATGTCTCGCGACCGGTACCTTGATATCCTCGCAGCGCTCCATCTTGTCACCAACCTTGACGTCCACCTCCCAGACAAGCTGTGGAAGATTAGGACGTTGTACGAGATGATGAGAGAACGCTTCACCTCCTACTTCAAGCCCTTCCGCAAGGTCGTCATTGATGAGTCTCTTGTGCTGTTCCGGGGAAAACTCAGCTTCCGGCAGTACATCCCCTCAAAAAGACATCGCTTTGGCATAAAATTCTTTGTGCTGTGCGACTGCCAAACTGGCTATGTCCTGGACTTCCTGGTCTACAGCGGGAAGGAAGGGGACTTGCTTGTGGACCCCCTCATTGGCTTTGGCAGAGCAGTGGTGCAAGCCATGATGGACCGCTACTTTCACAAGAATCACGTCCTCTACACGGACAATTATTACACATCCCCCACTCTCTCACAGTACCTGCATGAGCGCAAGACGGGGACTGTAGGCACAGTACGAGGGAAAAGGAAGGGCATGCCACCTTTCCCTCCAAAGACCAAAAAAGGTGATGTGTTCAAGAAGAAGTCGGGGCCCATTCTGGCTATCCACTGGCACGACCAGCGGAAGGTCAACCTCCTGAGCACCATCCACAAGGGGGAAATGGTGGAGACTGGCAAGGTGGATCGCCGCACCCAGGCCAGGGTGACCAAGCCCGATGCTGTCCTGGACTACAATATCAACATGAGGCTGGTGGACAAGTCCGACATGCAGATAGGCTTCATTGACTGCCTGCGTACCTCGTGCAGATGGTACAAAAAGTTCTTTCTGCATATGGTGGACATGTCAGTTCTGAATGCCTACAATATATACAAGCTTCGGAATGTGAACACACCCATGAAGTTCAATAGCCTGCGGAGGTTCCAAAAGCAGGTGTTGACGGAGCTCCTGGAGAAGTATGCTATGCCACAGAGGGCAGTGGCACATCCTGGGCCCGCCGTTATTGACCGCTTGCAGTGTGCTCAATACTTGATTAGGCACAGGCTTGGTTCCCTGCCTCAGAATGAATCAGGAAGAACGCAGCAGAAGCGGTGCCATGTCTGCTACAACAGCAGGGTGAGGGCGAGGTCAGGTAAAAAGTCCACCATGGAGTGTGTGGAGTGCAAGGTGGCACTCTGTGCTTTAGGGTGCTTCTTTGATTACCACTCCAAGCTGGAGTTCTAATAATCATACTGAAAGTGCCAAAGAAAATGACAATACAGTCGACGCTCGATTTAACGGACCCCGATACAACGGATTTCGGATTTAACGGACTCTGTCTGTAGCCGGACAATGGACCCAGCAACGGACAAAGTCCGATGCTTGAAAAAAAGTTGGAGCAAAGTCCGTTGCTCTATCTATTTATCTCTCTAATGCACCTACCTAAATCCCTTATACATTAACATAACTATGTCTTATTTGGACTTTTTGTAATCTTTGAATCATTTCTAATGTGATGGAATTGAAAAATATAATATCCTTTCAGCACATAGATAAATAATAAATAAGATAGTTAACAAAATATTTCAACTCTCCCCTCCGTGCGAGCAGAGACGGAAGATTTACGTTTGATAGATTTTTTGTTTTGTTTTTTTCCCTCGATATACACTCTCTTTCTATCTATCTGTCTCTCTAATTCATCTACCTAAATCCCTTATACATTAACATAACTATGTCTTATTTGGACTTTTTGTAATCTTTGAATCATTTCTAATGGGATGGAATTGAAAAATATAATATCCTTCCAGCACATAGATAAACAATAAATAAGATAGTCAAACAAATAGTTCAACCCTCCCCTCCGTCTAGGCGACGAGCTTCCGAGACGGGAGATTTACGTTTGATAGATTTTTGTTTTTTTTTGTTCCCACGGTATACACAAAATGATGGGGAAATATTATAACATGTTTTTAATTGACATTTGTGTCGTTTTTGCTGATTATGAGTTGGCGGAAAAAAAATCTTTAATTCTATCATATCGGAAATGATTCACAGATTATATAGAGACCAAATAACATACACTTTTAAGTGTGTTCAATAGTTTTGCATTATCAATAGGGTGTAGCACAAGGCTTATCAACATATCACAGTAACGGGGTCAAGGTTGAGGCCGGGACTGGGAGGGGAGGGAGTAGGCCTACAGTGGATATACAGGGATATCCTTTTTTTTTTTTTTTTGCCTACAGTGGATATACAGGGGATATCCTTCCTTTTTTTTTTTTTTTTTTTTTTTTTTTTTTTTTTTTTCCCATGTGAAATTTATCATATCAATGACAAATACGACCTTTATTATGTTTTCAGGGACAGTACAGCACAACGTGTCCCTCAAAAAAAAAAAAAAACAAAAAAAAAAAAATATATATATAATACAAAGGCAATTTTCAAGCTACGGACTTTTTCCAGCAACGGACTCGGTCTCCCCCTATTAGTCCGTTAAATCGAGCGTCGACTGCATGTACACTATATATATAGGCAAAAAGTGGAAGAAAACTAATTTATTGTTATACAAAAGTCATGTATTATGAGAAAATTGATACAAATACAATTACACCATAATAATATGTGAAAGTGACACATATGTATATACCAAGTGACATTCATATGATTAGAACCTATAGAAATATATAAATCAGTGAAAAAAGACAATAAATTGTATATAAAACGTTTACAAAGCATATAACTAAGTGAAAGTGACACAAGACCTAATATTTGATGGCCAAAGTATAATAAACACCTGTGATAACGAATAATCAGTGCCTAATACAACAATAACCTACCTCAATTACTAATAAAATGTACGGTATCGAGTGAAAATGAGCATTATCAGTGACAGTGACACTCTCTAAAGCATATTTGTCAAAGTGAAAGTGACACAAGACCTAATATTTGATGGCCAAAGTATAATAAACGGTAAGATCCTATGTAGCGGTAGTTACCGTATTTTGTTTGCCCATTAACTAAGGATCCTTATTTATATCCTCATATCTCTTAGTTATTTTCTTCACTTACCTCAACAATACTAAACCCCGATAGCTGGGGAGGGTATGAAATATATCAGGGAAAGAGAGGGGTTGAAACACGGAGATTAACTAGAATATAGCCATCTTGATTAACCAAGCCAAGACGTTGTGTATCCTTGCTTGTGATTGGCTGTTGATTATCGTGACGTCATCAGCCAAGGCGGGCCTCAGCGATAACATCATTCCAGCCCTCGGCCAACATGTCGTCATTACACCCGCTTATTTTTACACCCGGTTAATTTAACATCAGCGGTGTATATGTTTCACACAACGTGTATTATAATGTCATTAGTGCACTGTGTAATTTGCGTCTTGATATTCAAACCGTTTCTATTTATCAATACTAATTAGTATCCCCCACCCCCGTATTTGCCTCATGAACGGTAAGGTTAATTTGCGAGAGCGGTATCGTCCCAAGATGAAGTGATATATTGGTAATTATAGGGAATAGGCTCGCACCCTTATTTGTTATGTTTTTTCCTCCAGATTTTGAGAAATGAGTGTAGGCCCTATTCATGGTCTTAGTTATAATGCCAATGTTGGATACACGATGGGTTGAGGGGGGGCTTTGCCCCCCCTCACCCCCCCATGAATTATTGAAATCGTCATCTATGTTGCCAGCAGGGGGTAAATATTGATTACACTGCATAAAGAAGCCGTTTGTAAACTGTGACTGTCCGAAAGAGCTCTGAGATTTATTAGAATGGGCGTTTTTTCGGTCAATATTAAGGAGACGGACCACAGCTATTTTCAATGATTGTATTTTTGTGGATTTGTTATTTATATGATTTATTAGGTTTCTATAGGCCTATTACAATTTGTTCATGCAAATTAAGGAACATATCCAGGAACCTGGCCAACTTTTATTTCGTGAGTTTTTTTGGGGGGTTTTAGCTAGTTTTCATCATTATACAGTGGTTGTCATTAATTAGAATCTCCGGAAAAAAAGTTGTCCCCATTATCCAAAAATCTTAAGATACGGCCCCCGATAGTGGGGATGACTATGAAGTACAAGGAAATTGAGGGGTAAAAGACGAAAATAAGGGGTAATATTAGCGTAACCTAACAACCTTACCTAACCTAACCTAGTATATTAGGTGGGGGCTGCCGCCCCCACACCCCCGCTGGTTTGGTATTTAGCCTAATTCATAAAAGATTGACGGTCGGCAAAAGAGTTAATTATAAGAGTGAGAGAACTCTATTTCTTATTGCTAATCTGCCAACCTCTGCATCATTTGAGTCTGAAGGGGTTAAGTGGGCTAAGAGTTAATCAACATGGCTAAATTGCAGATAATGTTTCAACATCACGGTAATTGTTTAGTGTATGGCCTCCTCCTAAAGAAAATGGATTTTTGAGCACAGACTGAACCAAATGTTCACTACTGTATTTACATAGCTGGTCATTAACCTAACCTAACCTAACCTAACCTAACCTAACCTAAGGTAACCTGGGCATCCTGGGGGCTGCTGCCCCCAGACCCCCGCTGGTCTTGGGTTGAAAAGTGATAAAAAACACATAGCCTATCTCTTACCTCATTATTCAAAGTTTTGTATTTTGTTTAATATACACTTTCCAGGTAATTTGAACAGTTCTATGTCTTCTATATATCATATAATACACCATAGAATACGTTTTTAATAACTAGAAAAAGAGGACTTCGATTAAACAATTACGATCTTAAGATACGGCCCCCGATAGTGGGGAGGCAGGGAAATTGAGGGGTAAAAGACGAAATAAAATAAGGGGTAATATTAGCGTAACCTAACAACCTTACCTAACCTAACCTAGTATATTAGGTGGGGGCTGCCGCCCCCACACCCCCACTGGTTTGGTATTTAATTCATAAAAGATTGACGGTCGCCAAAAGAGGTAATTATAAGAGTGAGAGAACTCTATTTCTTATTGCTAATCTGCCAAGCTCTGCGTCATATGAGTCTGAAGGGGTTAAGTGGGCTAAGAGTTAATCAACATGGCTAAATTGCAGATAATGTTTCAACATCACTTTTTCTTTGATATAATTCAGGGCCTCTCCACCTATATGGGTTATTATTGACGAGGTAAGTGAAGGAAATAAGTCTGTATTGAGGATATTCATTAAAGATTCTGTGGTAATCGTAGCCTAGGCTTGGACCCAAATAACGACGGTATAAAACCCTTACCCTTGGTGTACTGGACAATAATGGTCTGCAGCCAAATTAACACAATGCCGCTGGAAGCTCCGTTGGTAATCCCGTTAAATAGAAGATGTTGTAGGTGTTTTCATCAAGCAAAACCACTTCACTATTCATTGAACAACAGTTCCACCATTTCAAATATGGCCGACTGGCCCGAATCCGAGAGATTATAAACACCAAGGATAATAAATGAATCAATGTGACGTCGTAGAGGGATTGAGAAACAAAAGAGGCTCATTATATGGACTGACGTGTATTTCTACACCCGTTAAAATGTTGCGAGAATTTGTGACGTCACCGTCTAGACAGTGACGTACTCCCACAACAACCGTTCATATACCATCATCGCTCGTGACGTCACACCCAGTTTATTGACCAATAGAATATCAGTATACAACTCGACTCACCTCCACTCGTCGCCCACCAGCTGAGCTGGGAAATTGTAAAAGTGAGTCCACAGATGCCCTCTAATTATTCATTTACCAAGTATATTTTCCATTTATAGTATACAGTACTACGAAGCAACATACATAATACATATATATGTACAAACAACAAATATGCTATAACACTGCCCAGTTCTTGATATATAATGCATGCCGTTTCGCAGGAATATACCTAATAAACACCTGTGATAACGAGTAATCAGTGCCTAATATAACAATAACCTACCTCAATTACTAATAAAATGTACGGTATCGAGTGAAAATGAGCATTATCAGTGACAGTGACACTCTCTAAAGCATATTTATCAAAGTGAAAGTGACACAAGACACAATACTTGATGGCCAAAGTATAATAAACCTGTAATAACGAATAATCAGTGCCCTAATATAACAATAACCTACCTCAATTACTAATAAAATGTACGGTATCGAGTGAAAATGAGCAATATCAGTGACAGTGATACCCTAATAAACATACTTTATATAATTGGCCTCAAAATAACTATAAAAATATCAAATAAACATCACATTCTCAATATCAAACACGAAAATCGTCTAAGGGAGATAAATACTTTGGCGCGACGAGCAGCTAGGTGCGTCGTAGCCGTGGCCGGGGCGACGCGTCCGAACGCGGGAAGAATTTGCCGCCGAAAAGCACTTGTCTTCCCGCGCTCACCATTATGCAACCAGAGGGGCTAGAGACCTCTACTCAACGCCATTCGACAGAGCAAGGTTTGTGGAACATTATTCTTTTTTATTCATAACATTACATGCAATATTCATTGAATTACAGAGGAGTTAACATACGCCAAAGATCGTCAAAACACCCGGTACCACAGCACAGTCGCAAGCTATAGCCCCCGGGGGTGGAGGGTTAAGGGGGCCCACCTATTTTTTTTCTCTCTCTCTCTGAGTTGTATCCATTCGGCCCTATTCAGACTACTGTTTTAAGATGTTTATCCCCATCCAGGTGTCGTTTTTTTCCTGGCTAGCGTCAGCGATCAAGCATATTTTGTATAATGTTTTTGTCAGCAGGCTAAATTTGTAAAATTTTTGATAAGACAAATTTCTGCGGCAAAGCCTGATTTCTCAATACAATGCTGGCTCGCTATCGTTCACCAGGAATAAATCGACACTTGGATAGGGATAAACATCTTAAAACAGTATGCTGAATTGGGGCCGAATGGATACAAGCCAGAGAAAGAGAAAAGGAAATAATAAAGCAGGTCACCCCACTTAACCCTCCTGGCCCGGGCCGGCTCTCCAAAGGACGGAGCTCGTATCCGGGCGATCTGGCCGAATATCAACAAAAGTAAACTAAGGCTAATCTCGCTTAATATATTACCTACATTAATCAAACATATATAGAAATGGGCGCCTTACCTTGCTGCGTAGAATGGCGTTGAGTATAGCTCTCTAGCTCAACTGGTTCCGGAGTGATGGTGATGGAAGTGGAGGTAACTTTTGCCGCGTATTTACCTCGGCGCGTCCGAACACTCAACCGCGGCCCCGGCTACGACGCCCAGTTGCACTCGTCGCTCTACCCGCAATTATGCCGGGAAGCGATTTGATAGTGTTTCATTGGTTATTATGTCATTTATTATAGTTATTATGCTATTTTCACTCAATAAAGTTATTTACATGAACTTATTTGTGTCTCTGTCACTTATTACTTCATTTTATTATTATTATGATTATACAGTAGTGTCACTTTCACTGGACTTTGATAATTGATAGTGTCATTTCCCCTTTTATGTATTGTTAGGTAAGCTAATAATATATATAGTGTCACTGTCACTTGTTCATATTGTTATGAAGGCACTTATTATTACTTGTGTGTGTCTCTTTCACTTATACTTAGTTTTATTATTATTATACTGTCACTTTGACTGGCCTAGGCTTATTGAGTGTCATTTTCACTTATTTATTGTTAGAAATATATTTTATTGTCACTTTCACTTGTTCATATTGTTATTGAAGGCACTTATTATTACTTATATGTGTCCTTTTCACTTATACTTACTTATATTATTATTCTTAGCCTACATTTGAGTGTCACTTTCACTGTTGTCACTTCCACTTCAAAAGTTTATTAGAGTATGGAAGTCGTTGAAGCAGGTGCCAGCACACAGTCCAACTTGACACTCGAGGCATTCCCAAGTAGTTTTTGTGGTTTTGCGGGGTCTTCTTGTTGTGTGGCTGCACACATGGCACCTCTTCTGGATTCTGCTGTTACTACCTGGTACTTTGAAAGGAAGGGCGTTGGGCTGGTGCTTCCTGAAAAATTCAGCACACCCAGTTCTGTCCAGCTGGCCTGGTCCTTGTAGTGGCCTCCCTGGTGTACCCGCATGCTTAGCCAGGAGCTCAAGTATCACCTGCTTGTGGAACTTCCGCAGGGACTTGTACTTCTTGGCTCCTGCAGTCCTCAGACGGTAGATGTTGTACGCATTGAGGACCGACATATCTACCGTATGCAGGATAAACTTCTTGTACCACCTGCAAGATGTTCGCAGGCAGTCGATGAAGCCCATCTGCATGTCGGACTTGTCAACGAGGCGCATGTTGAGGTTGTAATCCAGGATAGCAGCTGGTTTCCGGACGGGGTTCTTGGTTCTTTGGTCCACCTTCCCTGTGGCGACCATCTCGGCCTTGTGGCATGTGGTGAGGAGGTTGACCTTGCGCTGGTCATGCCAGTGGATGGAGAGGATGGGGCCACTCTTCTTGTGGAAGATGTCCGCCTTCTTCGTCTTGGTTGGGTAGCCTGGCATGCCCTTCCTCTTGCCCTTGACTGTGCCGACAGTTCCGGTCTTGCGGTCATGGAGGTACAGTACTTGGTCAGGAGAGGCAACGTGTAGTAATTATCTATGTAGAGGATGTGATTTTGATTGAAGTGCCTCTCCATCATCTTCTTCACTACAGCGCCACCAAAACCAATGAGGGGGTCAGTCACAATTTCTCCACCCTTGCTGCTGTACACTATAAAGTCCAGCACATACCCCGTCAAACAGTCGAAGAGGACGAAGAGCTTGATGCCGAAGCGGTGTCTCTTGGACGGGATATACTGTCAGAAGTGCAGCCTACCACGGAACAGGACCAGAGACTCGTCGAGGCACATCTTCTGGAAAGGAATCAGGTAGGTGGTGAACCGATGACGTATCATGTCATACAGCTTCCTGATCTTCCATAATGAGTCGGGAAGGTGGACTGCCATGTTGTTTGCCAGGTGGAGATACGAGAGGATGTCGAAGTACCTGTCCCTGGACATGTACTTGCCAAATGCTGGAGTCGTTATGATGTCGCCAGTGATCCAGTAGTCTGCCAGAGCGTGCTTCCTGATATGTGTCATCAGCATTGTGAGTGCCAAGAACACATATAGTTCTGCCACAGTGACAGCTCTCCATGCCACCATCTTGGCACTGGTCTTCCTCCCAAGAAAGTTGGCACAGATCTCATGATGGTTGTTGGTCTCCTCGACGAGGTATTCCATGACTTCATTGTCATAGAAGCCACAGAAAATTTCACTGGGGGTAGCTGCTGGGCCACAGGGAAATGTTGGTGACACCCCGGAACCCATCTGTACCTCGTCAAAGGCAGGACAATCTGGCTCAAAATCAGCCCCATCTGTCCACACAAACAGGTCGGATGCTGATGCTCGAGCACGTGCAGGTGCAGCAGGCACACGCCCTGGACGCCCTGGCACACGCCCTTGGCCACGCGGACGCCCTGCACGCCCACGCCCATGCCCAGGGGCAGCGGCGTCGGCAGACTGACCACGTCCACGACCTCTCCCTCTCGCTCGTCTTGTCAGGACTTTCTCTTCCTGTTCCTCTTCCTCCTCAGGCGACGTCAGGTCATCTGGGGCAATGTTGGGGTAGTCAGCATCGTCTTCAAACAATTCGGGTGAAGAAGTGACCGGGCGTCGGCGGTGTGGGGCGCGGGAGGCTGCGGGAGCTTCAACAATGGGAGCCTCGGCCTCGGGAGTTGGGCTCCTTTTGCGGCGAGCCGAGGGCTTCTCCGCAGCAAATAATGCTCTGCGGTGTGTTGAGGGCTGTGGCACACTAGTAATACCACTTGAAGAGGCCCTTTGGTCATCCTGAAGGAGAGATGAAGCCGAGGGCTGTGGGTGACCCACGCGGCGTCCCGGGTCAAGGCGTCGGGACAATGGAATGCGGGTGGTTGCTAGACCCGGGTCGGCGTCATTATCACTCTCTTCAGCTTCCCTATCCTTTTCTGTGGCTGCCCCGCATGCTTTTTTAGCTGCACTTTTCACCAACGATTGTTTATAGAAATATTTGCCCACTTTCAAGGGCGTACGGGCAGGCAAAGGGGAAGGTCCTGGGCTACTAGGGCTAGGCCTAGGCTAACATAGCAAAGATGGCGAGGGGGCAGGCCTAGGTTCTAGCACACTTGGAAGCTCAATGGCACCTTCCTGAAACACTTCCACATCAGGATCATCACTACTGTCTCCCCCCTCAAATAAATCGACATTGTCGTCGTCTCCAAAGCCAACGAAATCGTCATCTTCGCTTGCACTTATAAATTGTTCTTTGTCCACCAAGCTTTCGCCACTGCTCTCTTCACTATCAAAAAGTTCTCGCTGTATAGCGCTATCACTCAACAAACGCTTAACTTTCTTTCGTTGAGCTTTCTTCTCGGTTGCAACAGGCGTTGAAGTTGCGAGCGGGGTAGCAGTGGGGCCCGCGGGAGGTTGCAGCGATTCGGACAGGTCGGAAATAATTTTTTCAGTATAACTCGCTATGGCGGCCACGTACACAGGGATTTTAAAATGACACCCAGGCACCTGCCCTTCTTTCGTGGTGTCATTTTAAAATGACACCCGGGCTGGAAGGGTTAAGGACCGAGTCAGCGCTACATTTAATCGCCCCTTGGGACATGCAGGATTCAATGGGAAGTACAGAAGCTTCCTTTCACCATGGAGGAAGTAAATGATTTAATACCCGGTACTGTACACAGTAAACATTTTCATAGCTTGAATAAACTTATGTTCACAATTCGAGTACAGTACAGTAAGTACAAACATTAATTGTAGGTGGGGATTTTTTTTTACATAGCTAACAACAATATCCACAGGTGTATTAATCAATTAGAAGGGGTGTTACAGTTCATATGACCACCTGCATGGTTTGAGCCACTGTAATAAAATATATTATGAGCTGGGAGGGAAGAGAATGTGACAGAAGTTGTGGCAGAGGTGGAGAGCAGGGTGGAAGTGTCTCGGGAGAGACAGGAGAAGAAGCTGCAGACCCAGTACCGGTAGTGTGAGGGCACAGACAGGAGGAGCGGGATGATGTAGCTGCTGAAGGAATGGTAGAAAGATTAAGGATTATGGATTTAGGATTATGTAGCTTTGCACAGTGGCAGTATCGTAACCAATAGGGTCTTGCTGAGTATCGTGGAAATTGTATTGTCACTGCTATAAGCTCAAAACAGTGTGCAAAATTGGTTAAAGTTTTTGCACCACACACATCTGTCATCTGTGCGTGGTCTCTCTACGCATCTCGGTTGGGCTACCCCCAAAGGGTAGCCAAGTCGATCCCCACCTGCCCGCGGTGACCTTGCAGACACCACTTTCCCTCTTTTTCTTTTCCATTTTAATTTTTTACCATTGTGGTGGCACTGACGGGGACGGCGCTACCTGGGGTCTGTCCCAGGTAGTTATTTTCACGTTTTTTTAAAACTAGGGTTTTCTCTTATTTTTAATCAGATACGAAAAACAGGTGTTTTTGTTTTTAATTATTGGTTACTTCCACTGAAATGGCAGCAAGCAAGCAGAGTTGCAGTTGCGGGAAAGTTGTGGGCAAGGCCAATCGCTGGGCTGCTACTTGTGTGGTACCGATTTTCACGTTAACTGCATAAATGTTGATGATGAGGACCTCAGAGTGCTTGCAAAGAAGAAACCTGGATTTAAATGGCATTGCACCCCCCTGGCTGCAAAGGACGCAGCAATTAGTCAGCAGACCTTGGATGAACTGACGGCTGCCCTAGTTGGTGAAGTGAAGACTGCCATTGTAAACGAAGTGAAGGGTGCCCTTGCTGCGGTGGCCGTGGAGATAGAGAGTATTGGTGACAGAATGGATATCCTTGAGACTAAAGTTGCTGCCCCCGACATTCCCTTGTTTGCCAAGATAGTTCAGCAAACATTTGAAGAGACCAAAAAGGAGCCGACCAAACGCACCACTGAGGTGGTAGATGGTGGAAAGAAAAAAACTGTCTGGGACCATCAGGTCCTGGTAGTGAAGCCAAAAGACCGATCCTCCGAGCCAGTAAGCCCACCAGATACAAAGGCAATCGAGACTGCTTTGGCTTCGGTTCCGGTTAACAAGTTAACTAGAACTGATTCAGGTGTACTGGTGGTACGACTTCCATCCAAGAAAGCCAAAGAAGATGCAGGAAGGGCCATCAATCAGTGTTTGGGGGTGGACAGTGCCTTCAGTGTCTCCGAACCAAAGAAGGTGATGCCAAAAATGACTCTGGTAGGCATTGCTAATGATGCTGAGGATAATGAGATCATTCCCAGCATCCTCAACAAGAACCCAAGAATAAAGTCCCTGGTCGACGATGGCTTAGCTATGAATTTGCTATTCACCAAGCAAAAGAGTGATGCACACACAAAGACTGCGGCAGTAAAAATGTCACCTGAAATACACTCTTCCATTGTGGATGATGGCAATTCTGTGTATGTTGGACTTATGAGATGTCGTGCATACGATTGCTTCTGGGTAACACAATGTTACCATTGCCAGGGCTTTGGCCATACCAGTGACAGGTGTTATCGGAAAAATGAGGATCCAAAATGCAACTTCTGTGCCGGTACTCATAACTCAAAAGACTGCACCAACAAGACTTCCCCCAAATGTATAAATTGTATGAGCTCCACATCAGTTACGGAGCTGCCAAATCATTTCGCCTCAAGTAGAAATTGTCCTCTAATGACAGCTCAGAGAAATAAAGTTATTGAAAACACCAATTTTGTAGGTTCAAAAAACTGAAAAATGCACACGGGAGCCGGTTGAAACTGGGTCTGTTGAATGTTCGTTCCTTGCGTAACAAAATGGATCATATTTGCGAGATCTTGGATGAACGTAACCTTGATGTATTATGTCTCACTGAGACCTGGTCGTTCGAGTCAGATCTGAATATTATCCAGGCAGCATTGCCTAAAACCCATTCCATAATAAATGTTCCTAGGCCTAGGGGAGATCATCCGGGTGGTGGAGTGGCAGTTGTCTACTCCACATCTCTGGTGAATATCTTGCAAATAAGCCATAACCCAGCCCCTCTTTATTATGAACTGTTGGAAGTGGAAATAAAACTACATCAACAAATTCTAAGAATGGCAGTTGTCTATAGGCCTGGCCATCGTGGCACAGATAGGGGTTTTATTGAAGAGTTTGGGCAGTTTCTCGAGGAATTTTCTGCTAAAACCGGAAGACTTTTGATATGTGGAGATTTTAATTACTGGGTTGACAGCCCTCATCTGAAGCCATTCTCTCCTGAGTTCCTTGAGTTGACTGATCAGAACAATTTTGTAAACCATGTGTCCCACCCAACTCATATCTTAGGACACACCCTTGACTTGGTTTTCTCTCCTGAGGGTTGTGGTGGTGTTCTGGATGTTGATGTTGAGAATGCTGACCCTAATACCTCTGATCATGCTTTGATTACTTTCAGCTTTGATTTCCCTAAGCCACTCGCACATGAAAAAGTAATCAGATTTAGAAATTATAAAAATACAGACCAAAATTTGGCTAGCAGTGAAGTAAAACAGTACTTGGGAAGTATTGATACTTCCAACCTTACTTCAGATGAGCTGGTGGAGGTACATAGAAATGCACTTAAATTAGTGTTCGATCATCACTGTCCAGAAGTAGAGAAGAAAATCATAGTACGAGATGATTCACCCTGGTATAGCACTCGAGTTAAATTTCTTAGAAGAGCGCGTAGAAGAGCTGAACGTGAATGGCCGAAAAATAAAACCGACTCTACATGGTTGCAATATCTGTCAGCCAGAAGAGCCGTGGTCCACACAATCAAAGATGAAAAGAAAGTGTATTATCAGGGAAAAGTTGACTCATGTGGTAACGACCAGAAGAGGTTGGCTTCAATTGTAAACAGTTTACTTGGAAAAACAAGAGTCAGCTTAAGACCTTCTGTACCCGATGCCGAGTTGGCTGCCAACTTTGTGTCATTTTTTGCTGGCAAGATAACTCGCATAAGACAGGAACTGGATGATGCTTCTGTTGGTGAAGAACTTTCAGTTGTACTCCAACCCCGACACATTCCTAATAATGTCCTCTCATCCTTTCACTCAGTAGAGGTGGACCTGATCTCGTCCTACATAAGAAACCTCAATAAAACATTTTGCCCGTTGGATCCCATAAATGTTTCCAAGCTACCAAGAGTCTATGATCACACAGTTGAGTTTATTTCCAAAATAATTAATAAGTGCTTCTCTGAAGGTAGCTTCCCACATTCTGAAAAGCATGCACTACTCTGACCTACTTTAAAGAAACCTGGACTTGATGTTGAGAACATGTTGAACTACCGTCCTGTCTCCAACCTGTCCTTCATATCAAAGATATTAGAGCGTGCAATACTTGACCAATTACAACCACTACTTCAGCAGAATGAAACTATCCCAATTTTTCAGTCTGCTTACCGACAGCAACATTCAACTGAAACAGCATTGATTAGAGTACATAATGATCTAGTTGAGAACATTTGCAATGGTGTGGCCTCACTGTTGGTCTTGCTTGATCTCTCTGCGGCCTTTGACACAGTGGATCACGAGTTGTTATTGAGTGATCTTTATGATTGTGGTGTGCGTGACTCTGCTCTCTTGCTTCTTGGGTCGTACTTGTCAGGTAGATCCCAGAGTGTGATGGTAAATCAAATGGTCTCAGACTCGACACCCCTGCAGTATGGTGTTCCGCAGGGATCAGTTTTAGGTCCTATCCTATTTATAATTTATATCAGCAGTCTTTGAGTAAAGATGGGACTATGGATGAAGAGGTGCGGGAGAGGGTACAACAGGGGAAGAGGGTTGTAGGAACGCTAAAAGCAGTAACAAGAAATAGGGTGGTCAGTATGGAAGTGAAGAAGTCCTTGCATGACAGTGTGGTATTCCCGACACTGACTTACGGAAGCGAAGCATGGACGTTGGTTGAGAGACTCAGACCAAGAGTGAGAGCAGTGGAAATGAATTACTTAAGGAGTGCGTGCGGAGTTACATGGAGGGATAGACAGACTAATGAGGAAGTAAGAAGGAGGTGTGGTGTGGAGGTAGATGTGCTGGAAAGTGTGAAAAGGAACAACTTGAGATGGTTCGGCCATATGGAACGTATGGAAAGCGAGAGAATGACTAAGAGGGTGTACGAGAGCGAGGTGGAGGGACAGAGGGGGAGAGGTAGACCGAATATGAGGTGGAAGGATGGAGTGAGGAACTACATGAACGAAGGCGGTGCTGGTTGGGGGGAGGGGCGTCGACTGACTGGGGACAGAGGTGCATGGGGGTGGTTCGTTCGTGGCCACCCCTTCGGGGATCACGGCGTCAGGCAATAGATAGATAGATAGATCAGCAGTTTGTCTCTTCTGCTTCGTGCACATAATGTCACCTTTCACTTTTATGCAGATGACACCCAGATTTATGTGAGAATCACAAATATAGTTGATATACAGAGTAAGATGGAATTGTTGATGTCTGATATCAAGAAGTGGATGGGAGCGAGAAAACTTAAACTAAATGATGGTAAAACTGATATTCTCATCATCCGAGGAAAGAGAGCTGATGATATAGTAGGTGCCCTCTCCATCAATGTGGGTGGATCTCAGCTGCGACCGGCCAACTCTGTTCGAAATCTGGGTGTATATGTGAACTCCCAATTAGATTTCAAAGAGCATGTAAACCAGATAGTTAAAAGTTGTTACTTGCACATCAGAAATCTCTATTTGGTGAAGCCGTTTATAACCAGACGTTGCCTCCTGACGTTGGTTCACTCATTGGTCTTCTCTCGTGTTGATTATTGCAATGCCCTGTTGGTGGGTCTTCCAAATTATATTTTAAAGAAAGTTCAGTCTGTTCTTAACAGGGCCGCAAGACTCATTTTTGGTGTTCCACCTAGAACTCCTACTACATCTCTTCACATAGAACTGCACTGGCTGCCAGTAAGAGCAAGAATAGAATTTAAGTTGTGTTTGGTGACTTTTAAGGTTCTCAAATTTGATGAGCCTGGGTACCTTGCGGAGCTGCTCAGGCGCCCACCGGCACACCATGGTGTAGTTGTGCGTCATGACAGTGACCCTTTTCGTCTTGATGAACCAAGGGCTTTCCAGCAGTCTTCTTTCTTTGAGAGGTCATTCTCCTACATGGCTCCGAGGTTGTATAACAGGTTGCCGCTGTCCATGAGACAACTGAGTTCTGTTGAATGCTTCAAGAGACAACTTAAGACTTTTCTCTTTGAGAGAAGCTATGATCTTGAGAGAGGTGTCATGACAGATGGCTATAGAGTTTAGGCTATTTTGCCACTGCTAGTGATTGTTAAATGTGTGTTGTATATAAGCCTTCTTTTGATGCATTGATTTTGTTCTTTTTTCTTTCTCTTTCCGAGCGCTAGTGAATTCTTCGGAAAAATTGGCGCTTATGAGAAATAAGTAACATGCTTATTATTATTATTATTATTATTAGTAATGGTGATGTGTTTACCCAGGGCAAGAAAAGAGAACTGATATGTAGGTTGCAGGATGAAGAGAAAAACCCTTCCTTACAGGAAGTAAGACCAAAAAATGCTAGAATTGAAAGGGAACTGGTGGAGTATAGTTTGGAGGGTTTTGAGTTGTACGAGAGGAATGCTATTAGAGCAGAGGTTGGAAGAGGACTGTTTATTTATGTAAGAAAAGAGCTCAAGGTAAATGAGGTGGATATGAGACAGCAGTATTGTGAGTATTTGTGTATTGAAGTAAAATGTGCAAGAGGGTCAATTCTAATTGCCTCTATATACTGTATAGAAGCCCAAATAATAGTAGGGAAGAGGATGATAACCTACTGAAAGCAATGGAGGAAATAGATAATAGAGAGAACAAATATAAGATTTTGATTGGAGATTTCAATTTGCCAAGGATCAACTGGGCAAATTGTACTACTCCAGCGGGACAGTGTAGCCTGGAAAACAAGTTTATAGAGAAAGTGAGAGATTATTTTTTAACGCAACATATTACAGAGATGACAAGATATAGAGATGGGAAGCAGGGGAGTGTACTTGATTTAATTTTTAGCAATGAGGAGGATATAGTTGAACATGTCAATGTGGATAGCCCTATAGGTCGTAGTGACCATGCCTGTATAAGTTTTAGTTGCAATATTAAAACAGAGGGATAATAGAAGCAATAAAAAAAATATACATGTATGACAGAGCAGATTATGAGCTGCTGAGGTGTTTGGACATTGACTGAGGGGAATACTTGAACGGTGAAGACGCTGAAGGAATGTGGAGGAAGATTAGAGTCAAACTGGAGGATGCTATAACCATATGTGTACCAGTAAGGGAATATAAGGATAAAACAAAATTGAGGAAAAGAACGAACCCAGAATTACCAATGAAAAGAAAGCTGTGGACTTTGATAAGAAGAAAGAAACGATTGTGGGATAGATTAAAAGTGTTAAAAAAGAACAGGGGGTCTAGTATAGAAGCTAAAGTAGTGGATTTGGAAAGTAGACAAATAAACAATAAAATAAGGTGGGAGACTAGGAGGGGGGTAAAGGAGAGGGAGAGAGAGATTGCAAGAAACGTGAAGGATAATCCAAAAATATTCTGGAAGTACATTCAGGAAAAGTTAACAAGAAGAGTAGGGATCCCAGAGCTGGTAGGGGGGTTGGATGATGGGAGTAGAGCGGAGACTGATAAGGAGAAAGCAGAGGTGCTGGAGAAATACTTTGGGGGGGTACTAACAGTGGAGTCGGATGATGCAGTGCCTACTATTCCCATCAAACAGGCACCGGCACTAGATGGAATAGAGTTTTCCCATGCTAGAATAAGAAGGGCTATAGAAAAAATGAACAGAAGTAAGTCCCCGGGACCGGATGGGATACATCCAAGAATCATAAAGGAAGGTGAGATGTTAGTAGAGCCATTGAAAATGTTATTTAAGGTATCGTTTAATACAGGACAAATCCCAATGAACTGGAGAGAGGCGAACATAACAGCTATAATTTAAGGAGGGAAAGAGAAATGACCCAGGAAATTATAGACCAGTCAGTTTGACAAGTGTTGTGTGTAAACTAATGGAAACGGTAATTAGAGAAGGAATAATGGAGCATATGAAATCAAACCAACTTTTCAGTGGGAGACAGTTCGGATTCTTGCCGGGGAGGTCGACGGTACTACAGCTAATTAAGGTGGTAGATGATTGGATGCAAATTCTAGAGGATGGTGATGTAATAGACGTGGTATATTGCGATTTTATGAAGGCCTTCGATAAGGTCCCACATAAAAGGTTAATAGAGAAAGTTAGAAGCTATAATATAGAGGAGAAATGTGTGAAATGGATAGAAGCCTTCCTGAAAGATCGGAGACAGAGGGTACTGGTGAATGGAATAGGCTCGGGGTGGAGGGAAATTACAAGTGGGGTGCCTCAGGGATCTGTGTTGGGACCACTACTGTTCGTTATACAGTCGACCCTCGATTTAACGGACCCCGATTTAACGGATTTCGGATTTAACGGACTCTGTCCGTAGCCGGACAATGGAGCCAGCAACGGACAAAGTCCGTTGCTCGAAAAAAAGTCCGGTAATTGGCTGGAGCGGCGCACCATTTTCCCGGCAAACCCCTGTACAGCTCTCTTGCTATCTATCTATCTCTCTAATGCATCTACCTAACTCCCTTATACATTAACATAACTGTCTTATTTGGTCTTTTTTTAATCTACGAATCATTTCTAATACGATGGAATTGAAAACAATATTACCCTTCTAACACACAAATAATTAAATGGAAACGAGAGTAAATAAAAATTTCTCCTTTGTCTTTCAGAAATATAAGTCCGTCTCATATATGTTAGTATTTTATCGCTCGCTCGCCCCTAGCCACTCTCTATCTATTTATCTCTCTAATGCATCTACCTAACTCCCTTATACATTAACATAACTATTTGGACATTTTGTAATCTTTGAATCATTTCTAATGCGATGGAATATAGAGACCAAATAACATACACTTTTAAGTGTGTTCAATAGTTTTGCATTATCAATAGGGTGTAGCGCAAGGCTTATCAACATTATCACAGTAACGGGATCGGGGTTGAGGCCGGGAGGGACGGGGAGGGGAGGGAGTAGGCCTACAGCGGCGGGGATATTATTATTATTTTTTTTTTTATTGTTTATTTTTTTTTCATGTGAAATTTATCATATCAATGACAAATACGACCTTTATTATGTTTTCAGGGACAGTACAGCACATTGTGCAATATGTTTACAAGGAAAGATAAAAACACCTGGAAAGTTAAAAATCTTAATTTTCGAGGCATATTAGGGCTAAATCGGCGATTTTCGAGAGCGATTTTCCAGTAACGGACACCGTTCCCCCCCTATTAGTCCGTTAAATCGAGGGTCGACTTATTTATCAATGACTTACCTGAAGTTATAATTAATGGAAGTGAGGTATACCTGTATGCGGATGACACTAAGCTGTATAGAAGAGTGAAGAGTAAGGAAGATGTGGGTTTGCTTCAAGGAAATGTGGAGGGGATGAAGGGATGGTCTGAGCATTGGTTAATGCCTTTTCATCCAAAAAAATGCAAGTACATGTGGATTGGGACAAGCAAGATAGACAAGGTAGGATACAGTATGTATGAAGCGATGGAGGAAGTTGTTGTTGTTGATGATGCTTTTATTTTATACTAGCCCACGCGATGGAGGAAGTGAATGCAGAAAAGGATATAGGAGTAGTGATAGACAATAAGTTAAATTTCTCAGAACATTTAGCGGAAAAGATAAACAAAGCCAATAGAATTGTAGGGTTGATAAGGAGGACATTTGTGTCACTTGACGAAGAAATCTTCAGGAATCTCTATACAGCGCTGGTTAGGCCGCACCTGGAACATGCGAACCAGGTGTGGGCTCCATATATGGTAAAGGATATAGAAGCAGTGGAGAAGGTGCAGAGGAGAGCTAGCAAGCTAGTACCAACGTTGAAGAACGCGGGCTATGAGCAGAGGTTGAGGACACTGGGGCTTCCGACACTGCCATATAGGAGAAAGAGAGGGGATATGATAGAGACTTTTAAGATAGTGTCAGGAAAGTATGATGAGGATGTGTGTGAAGGTATCTTCTTGATGCGGGAGGGAACAAGAATGAGAGGACACTCTAAGAAAATTTACAAAGAAAGAAATAGGCTTGAAAAGGCAAAGAACTCATTTTGTGATAGAGTGGTAAATGAGTGGAAAGCACTGCCCCAGTATGTAGTCGATTCCGAATCAATAAGGGAGTTTGAAAGTAATCTTGATAAAGCATGGGGAAGGCAAGATTTGAAGTTTGATTATAAAGCAAAAATACAGAATAGTAAAAATTTTGCGTCTGCTACCGCCGCCGCCAACACCGTGAACGACCGCAGCAGTGCAAGTACTGGTACTGAGCGGGATACACAGGCCTAGTTTGCCTTTTTCCAGAGGATCTACTGTAAGACTGTAAGATATTAACCCTCTCACGACCATATGACGCAGAGGTTGCCAGATTAGCTATAAGAAATAGAGTTCTCTCACTCTTATAATTACCTCTCCAAAATTAGTTTTCTGCCCACAGCTAACTCAAAGACAACTGCAGAGGTTAAAGTAACTAAACTAAAGGTTTCTAAATACCCCTGATGGTAACAAAGGATTTAAAGTATCCCTAATAGGCTCAAAATTCCGTCAAGAACGTGAGAGGGTTAATAATACACAAACGAAAATACGAGTATTCAGAGTTAATATTAAAAAATAACTATACACAGAAATGAAAATATAACTAACTTCAAACACAACCACATAACAAACCTACCTTCTCAATACCGTCTTCATTGATCATCACCTTCCCGTAGATCCTTTTCATGATTTTAGGCAGAACGAACGCAAACTGTCGGATAACGCTGATGTCTTGCGTATGACCCATCTGATCCAGTATGATCTCCACTTCTGACACTAGTTCCTTTCTGTCGCACCCTTCCTTTGTTAGCTGTACAGGATATATGGGATTATTAGTATTTATTAGTGGCCCCTCCATCATTGACGAACATGCCTATTACATAAGGCATCCTCTTCAAACACTAATCCGCCGTAGTTTGAATCTACCGCGCAGAGCATTTAAAATCTGAGGAGCATTCATCATGAGCGCACGCGATCTCACTCATGGCTTCAGTCATTATGAATTGGGTTCTCACTACGAAAAAACTTCGTAAAAAATAAAAACAAAAAGAAAATAAGAATAACTATCCAATAAGCTTTCCATCATATCGTGGATGTACTTGTGTGGATCTTTGACCAGACGCTGATTCAGGCGTCATTCTTCCTTCTCTGCTCTGCGCTCAGCCTGCCCGGACGTGTCTCCCCACGCTCCGCTGGTTCCGCATTTGCTGCGTCCCTAGTGAGTTTTTTCTCATTTGTTTACTCCGGGATGTATCGAGTAAGGTTAGGATATGCGTAGCAGGAGTGTCCTGGGCTGGTTGCCCGCAGTGCAGTGTATTTTGGGTCGTGTGTTTGGGGCATCTATTTCGGATGTACCCTCGTGGTCCTGTTGTGGACATGTGAACTTTTCACAGTTGAGTTACCTTGTGATGCAGGCGGCTTTCATTACGCGTTATTTATGCTGCCTTTTATCTTTCTGATGAGGTAAGCGTTGCTTACTGACGTTCCCAGCGTATTTTTCTTCACTTAGTGAAGTTTTTTCTGGGTCCCGAGTCAGTCTTCCCTTTGTCGGAAGTATTTGCTACAGTGGTGTGTTGGCGGTGGTTCCTGTTGTTATATTTCCAGTGTTTTTTGTTTTTATTTCAACATTTCTTATGCTGTCTGCTTAGGCCTAGCCAGCCGCTCGTAGGTTTGCCACATGTACAAGTGTTATTGTTTATTTTATAAATATGTCCTACTGTGTCATGTGTATCCTGGTTTAGTTGTGTATTGGCTAATTCCACGGACAATGTATGTTTCCTGGATTAGTTGTGTATTGGCTAATTCCACGGATTATTGTGTGGGCCCTAGGCTAGTCGTGCTTGGCTTGCTCTCGGGTCCTATGTGCGTTCAAATGGTTTCTGTACGGGGTGGGTTACTTTCCGGCGGGTTTTTCTCGGTTACACCATGAAAAACCCGGCCGAGAGCCGTGTTGGGCCACGCGTGGTTTCAACACAGGCTTGTGTCCCCGGCGATGAGGTGTCTGTGGCTCTCCAGGACTGCGTCTCTGTGTTGGTGCCTGTTTCAGGCTCCCTTTGATTCCCGGCGGACTGGCTGTACCCATCTAACATTGTTCATGCGGACATATGTTATGAAGTTTTTCTACCCGGTTTTACAAACCAAAGGAAAAACCTAGCTGTTGTTGAGGGCTTTCCTCCCCGGCGATCTTTTACAAAGAAGTGGGGACAGGAACTTATGGGGTTAACGTTTTACATCTCACCCGGCGGTGCACCTTGGTAGGGTGGGATGAACGTCTTGGTCATTCAGTTTAGTTAACCGATCCATTTTAGTGATACTATATGTATCGCCGCCTTCAGACTTACGGCGATCGAAGGCTCAATTAGGGTTAACATCTTTTTCACAAATTTTTCACACCCGGCGGGTGCTCCTGGGAGGAGGAAATAAGGAATTTACAATTCAATTTAGTTAACCAGTTACTTGAGAGATACGTTAATGTATCGCCGCCTTCAAACTTACGGCGATCTTTTGTGACAATTCGTTAGAAATCAGATCTCGTATCAGCCTGCCCTGTGTTATTCTGCTAAATAATTCAGGTGCCGGCGTCTTTGTGGGGGGTTGTTTTCCAAAATTGAATCTTGAAACAGTCACCACCAGAAAGACTATGTTTATAAATGCCATACTGGTCCTTTATATTATGTCAGAGGGTATTCTTAACTTTCTTAAGACATGTTTAGATATTCGGAAATCTTTATAGAATCCCGCCGCGTAGCGAGCTGTGATCGTTGTGACATTACGTCTCGTTACCCGGCGGGTTATTAACACTTGTGTGCGAACATGTTGGGTTAACCTTACGAGCATTAACCCCTCCAACCCGGATGGGCTCTTGAACGCCCATAACAACCTCGGCCCGCGCAACCCGGAAGGGCTCTTGAACGCCCATTGCTTGCATGCGTGCTTTCGAATGCCGCGCGTACATTTTCGGTATCGTGGGACGGTAGGTGGCGCCACCAGGCGTAAACTCCGCCACAGCAACAGTATCTACCCCGACGCCATCATGGACAGTACGCCAAATAGTGATTCCGCTGTGTCCGATACCGTGCTTCCTACGACGCCCTTGCTTACCCCGACGCCATCGCCTAAATGTGTTATCTCCCGGAGGTATTGAGACGACATTGAGACTTTATGAGCGAGCTGATGCCAAGCATAATGTTGATGATGAAGTCAGTGACGACTCCAGTAATTATAAGTCGAGTGATTATGGCCATGAGAGTGATAAAGAAGAGCAATTCCTGGGATTTGCGAGAGAACATGACAGTGATGAGAGTGATGAAGGTGATGTACCAGTTGTTGAGGAAGCTGGTTTACCTAAAGACAGTGAACTTGAGAGAGTGAGCGAGTGGGAGAGTTCAAGGTCACTCACCAAATTTCGCTTAAGTGACACGACGCCAAGCCCTTCCCTGGTAAATCGCCTTTCAAGCTACATTTGTATAAGCAGAAAATACTTGAGAAGGCGGCCGCGGCAGCTAGGGAACAAGCAAAACTACTTGGTGAGGATGAGGCTGTGAGTGAGGGTCAGCGTGGTGACCCTTCTCGTCCGCCATTGTCTCCCTTATCTACCCACGCCACCCAAGATGACCCGGATGCCCCGCATTCTTCCCCACCACCCCCACCATTGCCAAGGGTTGAGGACCCCACACTTTCGGCCTATTTGCCTCCTAGGTCCCCCGACAGGAGACATACTGCTGCCGAAAAGGGGAAAGGTAGGAAATATACCAAGAAAATTAAGAAAAGTAAGAGAGTTTTGTTCGAGGCTCCCGCGGCGTCCACCCCGGCCGGCCCCAGCCACCTCTCCCGCCTTCAACATGTCTTCCTGTGAGCGCGCAGCACCAATACCTGGCCCTAGTGACAGTGAAACATTGCTTTCTGTCACTCGTCGCAGGCCAAGGAGCCCGGGACCTCGGGGGGACACAGCCTCACCTGCCACTCCTTCCCCACCTCGCCCACCCGCACGCCGCCCACGCATCACTGGTTCCCCGCCAGATTATGTGGGGGCCACTGATGATGAAGGGCACCTCTCTGAAGACTCTGGCCATGATTACATAGGTCCACCGTCAGGGCAAGATGACCACTCTGACGATGACTATATGGACATCGACGACCCTCGACCCATCCGCTTGGCCCGGCGTCGTGCTGCCCGTCGTGCTGCCCACCGCCCTGGCCGCCGCCCTCGCCGCCCTAGGGCGCGCGCCTCCCGAGTTGGCCGTGGGCGTGCTGGGCCACCAGCTGGAGCTCCTCGTCAGCGTAGACAAGACCCATTCTACGTTTTTCAGTGGCAAGACGTAGTTGATGAGGATGCATACAACCCTGATGTGCCAGCTTTTGATGAGGTACTGGAGGGTTCAGGCGTTACCCCCAATTTTCCTGCAGGCCCCAATGCTCCACCACACGAACTGTTTGAGGCCTTCTTTGATGAGGAGGTGGTAGGCTATGTTGTCAAAGAGACAAATAAGCAGCACCAATTCCAGGTCCACTTTTTGGGAAAGGTGACCAAGGGCCACATGAGGCAGTGGACCCCAGTGACTCATAATGAGTTCATGGTGTTCCTGGCACTCACCATGCTAATGCCTCATGTCAAGAAGCATAGGTTGCCTGACTATTGGATCACCAATGATCTGATATCCACCCCTGCCTTCGGGAAATATATGTCTCGCGACCGGTACCTTGATATCCTCGCAGCGCTCCATCTTGTCACCAACCTTGACGTCCACCTCCCAGACAAGCTGTGGAAGATTAGGACGTTGTATGAGATGATGCGAGAACGCTTCACCTCCTACTTCAAGCCCTTCCGCAAGGTCGTCATTGACGAGTCTCTTGTGCTGTTCCGGGGAAAACTCAGCTTCCGGCAGTACATCCCCTCAAAAAGACATCGCTTTGGCATAAAATTCTTTGTGCTGTGCGACTGCCAAACTGGCTATGTCCTGGACTTCCTGGTCTACAGCGGGAAGGAAGGGGACTTGCTTGTGGACCCCCTCATTGGCTTTGGCGGAGCAGTCTCTCACAGTACCTGCATGAGCGCAAGACGGGGACTGTAGGCACAGTACGAGGGAAAAGGAAGGGCATGCCACCTTTCCCTCCAAAGACCAAAAAAGGTGATGTGTTCAAGAAGAAGTCGGGGTGGCTATCCACTGGCACCTGACCACCCACAAGGGGGAAATGGTGGAGACTGGCAAGGTGGATCGCCGCACCCAGGCCAGGGTGACCAAGCCCGATGCTGTCCTGGACTACAACATCAAACATGCAGATAGGCTTCATTGACTGCCTGCGTACCTCGTGCAGATGGTACAAAAAGTTCTTTCTGCATATGGTGGACATGTCAGTTCTGAATGCCTACAACATATACAAGCTTCGGAATGTGAACACACCCATGAAGTTCAATAGCCTGCGGAGGTTCCAAAAGCAGGTGTTGACGGAGCTCCTGGAGAAGTATGCTATGCCACAGAGGGCAGCCTGCCTCAGAATGAATCCGGAAGAACACAGCAGAAGCTTTGATTACCGCTCCAACCTGGAGTTCTAATAATCATACTGAAATTGCCAAATAAAATGACAATATGTACACTATAATTATATATAGGCAAAAAGTGGAAGAAAACCAATGTATTGTAATACAAAAGTCATGTATTATGAGAACATGGATACAAATACAATTACACCATAATAATATGTGAAAGTGACACATATCTGGAGGGTTAATTCTTTTTCTTTTTTCCAGACACGAAACAGGTGGACTGGAACAGGTGGAGTTCCATTTATCTGTTTCCGCCGCCAGACGCGTCTCTAATGTGCCACGTAGTAAACAAACTACAGGATTATCGGGGCGTAGTCTCGCTAATCGCGCCCTTGTGGCCGGCGCAGTTGTGGTACCAGCAATTGAAAACGTGGTGCCCGCACCCGGTGTCACTCCCGGTCGGGTTTTTCCACTTAGACACAATTGGCAACCTAGAGACCTCGCTGACTTTTGCATTATGGACATTCAGGAGGCCAAGTGGCTAGCACCATATGGTAGAGACGTGACCAATAAATTTATGAATCAATATACCCAGTCTACAAAGCGACAGTATCAATCGCATTGGCAAGCCTTTACTTCTTGGATTCTTAGAACAGAACAAACTGTGCCCTCGGTGGCTTTGGTTTTTAATTATTTAAATTATCTGTTCGAGCAGAAACGTTTATCTATAGTAACGTTAAAAATCACTTAACTGCGATTAGGATGCCATTTTTGGACCTTACCGGTCTCACCATACCAGTCGCGGAGGAAACAGGTTTTATGAGGGCATGTTTTAAACTCCGCCCACCTCCCCGTCAGCTCATGCCTACCTGGTCTCTGGACAAAGCATTGTCGTTACTTCATTCCCGTCTGTACCAAAATACTGCAGATTTTACATTACTTTTAAAAAGGGCAGTATTCCTTATGGCTTTGGCTACCGGAAATAGAGTATCTGAGCTGGCGGCGATGAGCAACACACCTAATTGCCTCAGGTTTGGTAGGCTTAACCCTCTCACCACGGAAGGGCTCTTGAACGCCCATAAAAAAGCATATAACAGGTACCCGGAAGGGCTCTTGAACGCCCAGTGGTTGAAAGCCTGTGAGCTTCGTGTGCGAGGCGTCGGTCCGACGCATGTAAACAACAGCCGGCTGGACCGACGCCCCGCATCTCCGGCCACAAGAAGGATAGCGTCGCTTGTTCGTGTGTGCCTGTATGTTGTTGTTAAGTATCAAAAAGTAGTGTAAAGTGGCTGTTTTGGCCATAAAGTTATCTCCAATGAAATCATCATCACAGCTCAACCAGTTGACTTAGAGAGCTCTACTTAATGCCATTCTACAGGTAAATAACACAGCTACGCTTGGGGATGTGCGGGAATGCGGGAAGCAGTCTAGCCTAGACGTTTTTCGGCCAAAACACCCGGGTTTCGAGGAATATATATATAATACATAGCCGGGGCTGGAGGGTTAAAGGTGGTGGGGCGTCCGAAATTAAAATTAATTTATAATGTATTTAAAGAGATGTTTAGATCTCCAGTAATCAACCTGACTACTCCTTTGTCAAAACTAATCTTCAATATTAGAGAACAAATCAAAAATAGATATTGAATTGCGACCCCTTGCAACTAGTACAGTACTCACGTGAGGATGTGACGTACGCCCAGGCAAACATTTGGGAAGTAAACATCAGCAAGTATAGCAAAAATGGTGAATAGGTGTGCTGTTTTTGGGTGTAGCAACATCCCTGGACCAAACATAGCACTACACAAGTTTCCAAGTGATCCATACCATTGTAACAAATGGGTGAAGTTTATACAAAGAACCAGAGTGTGGGAGGCAAAGCCCAAAACAAGCTTCATATGCAATGGACATTTTCGTGATGAATGCTTTGACAATAAAGTGCAGTGGAGTATGGGTATGGCTAGATGCACCCGCTGATTGCCTATACGGACTGGGGTCTTGTCACGCCCAGTGCCAGATCCGTATATATACGGACTCGCCGAAAAAAAATCGTAGCAGCGAAACGACTGCACCTATAGCTTTCATATTTCTACCACATGTACCTTACCCTTCTGGCGTCTTGCTACCACCACCCCAACCCCCTCCCCCAATCCACTCGCCGCATCAGGCCATCACAAAGGAAAAAAAAGGAAAATATGTGGCGGCGAAACGACTGCACCAATTGGTTCCATATTTGTGTGACAAGTCCCCTACCCTTCTGTCTTCCCCCCACCACAACCCCAACTTCCTCCCACCACCCACTTCCAGCCTATCCGTAGATCATCACATAAAAAAATTAAAATCGGTGGTGGCGAAACTACCTCACCAATCGGCTCCATATTTGTAACACGAGTCAATTACCCTTCTACCTTCCCCCCCACCATTCCCCAAACCACCCTCCCACCCATACGTGCTTGCCAATTTCAGGAGTCAGGAGAGTGGATAATATGGGCTAACTTAAGCCTAGCCTTGTGGAAAGTACTTAGAATATACGGAGTAGAGGGCAAGTTGCTGAAAGCAGTGAAGAGCATGTATGAGGGTGCAAAGGCGGCAGTACGTGTGGAGAGTGAGCAGAGCGAGTTCTTTGACCTGAATGTTGGTTTGAAACAGGGGTGTGTGATGTCCCCGTGGTTGTTTACTGTATATATGGATGGAGTTATGAAAGAAATACTATCAAGAGCAGTGGATGTTGGTGTATCGCTGAAAAGGGAGGGAATTGAGTGGAAGCTACCTATACTGCTGTTTGCGGATGATACAGTTCTGATGAGATGAATGGGAGCTGCAGGGTCTGGTAAATGAGTTTGGAACAGTGTGCGAAAAACGGAAGGTGAAGGTAAATACGGGAAGGAGCAAGGTTATGGTCTTCGAAAGGGGTGAAGTCACAGAGTGTGAGGTGAAGCTGAACGGTCAGGCTATGGAGATCGTCAACTCTTTTAAGTATCTGGGCAGTGTGTTGAGTAAAGATGGGACTATGGATGAAGAGGTGCGGGAGAGGGTACAACAGGGAAGAGGGTTGTAGGAACGCTAAAAGCAGTAACAAGAAATAGGGTGGTCAGTATGGAAGTGAAGAAGTCCTTGCATGACAGTGTGGTAATCCCGACACTGACTTACGGAAGCGAAGCATGGACGTTGGTTGAGAGACTCAGACCAAGAGTGAGAGCAGTGGAAATGAATTACTTAAGGAGTGCGTGCGGAGTTACATGGAGGGATAGACAGACTAATGAGGAAGTAAGAAGGAGGTGTGGTGTGGAGGTAGATGTGCTGGAAAGTGTGAAAAGGAACAACTTGAGATGGTTCGGCCATATGGAACGTATGGAAAGCGAGAGAATGACTAAGAGGGTGTACGAGAGCGAGGTGGAGGGACAGAGGGGGAGAGGTAGACCGAATATGAGGTGGAAGGATGGAGTGAGGAAGTACATGAACGAAGGCGGTGCTGGTTGGGGGGAGGGGCGTCGACTGACTGGGGACAGAGGTGCATGGGGGCGGTTCGTTCGTGGCCACCCCTTCGGGGATCACGGCGTCAGGCAATAGATAGATAGAAGCCTAGCCCAAATTATACAGTCAGTGTCGATGGATATAGGCCTAACCTAGGCTAAAGAAATTTATTGGCGGAAATTCAACTACTATCAACTAGGCTAAAAAAAAAAAAAAAACGATCGCCGCGGTTTAACCCCTACAACACGGAAGGGCTCTTGAACGCCCATAAAAAAGCATAAAACAGGTACCCGGAAGGGCTCTTGAACACCCAGTGGTTGAAAGCCTGTGAGCTTCGTGTGCGAGGCGTCGGCCCGACGCATGTAAACAACAGCCGGCTGGACCGACGCCCCGCATCTCCGGCCACAAGAAGGAGAGCGTCGCTTGTTCGTGTGTGCCTGTATGTTGTTGTTAAGTATCGAAAAGTAGTGTAAAGTGGCTGTTTTTGCCATAAAGTTATCTCCAATGAAATCATCATCACAAATCAACCAGTTGACTTAGAGAGCTCTACTTAACGCCATTCTACAGGTAAATAACACAGCTACGCTTGGGGATGCGCGGGAATGCGGGAAGCAGTCAGATTAACAAATATACGGTAGCCTAGCCTAGACGTTTTTCGGCCAAAACACCCGGGTTTCGGGGAATATATATATAATACATAGCCGGGGCTGGAGGGTTAAGTTCCCGTCTATTTTTACGGCAATTTTTTCTGTTATTTGCACCCTGTTGGCAATGTATATGATGATGACAATAAGTCATGGAGGCGTGCGGGGCGGGCTTTCATTATTGTATCCAAATGCAGTCAAAATAGAAGGGACATGATCGCTAGCGTCCGCCGCGGCTCCGAGTAGTGTAAACAAGGCGGGCGGTAATCACAGCTGCTTCTCCCTCCTCTCCTGCTGCTGGATCTCGTCCTACAGGTTCATACATATAAGCCTGGACATCACCAATATTCATCACTTGAGGTTCTTTGCCATAATCACGGTTATCACCCTCAGTATTGGCAAACGAATCAGAACTACTGTCACTATCCTCCATTTCCACCTGTCAGAAGAGCTTGTTGTACTTACACTAGTTGTACTTACACTAGTTGTATTTGCGGGAGTGAGCATGCTCGTTAATTCCCGCCTCCTAAGATATGTTTGTCATACCGTGCTTTGAAACTATGCACTGATGGTGCAGACACTACTTCGGCTGGCAATTTGTTCCACCCACTAATCGAGTTGGTAGGAAATCTTTTACTTTTCAGATCAGATTTACTATTTAGCACTTTTAGTTTGTAGCTGTGACCTCTTGTCCTCTCACCTCCATCCCTCTCTATGAAGTTTTCTTGGTCGATTTTGTCAATACCTCTAACACATTTATATATCTGAATTTGCTGTCCTCGTTTCCTTCTCTGTTCCAGTGTAGGTAGATTCATCTCTCGAGCCTCTCTTGGTACTCCAAATTTTCCAAACCTGGGATCATCCTCGTAGCTGCTCTCTGTACCCTCTCAATTTTGTGTATATGTTTCTTCAAGTGAGGGGACCACACTACAGATGCATATTCCATCCTGGGTCTTATTATTGCCGTTATTATTTGTTTCATGGTGTTTTCATTAAGATAATTGAAAGACATCCTAATATTTGCCAATAATGCCAGTGATTCTTTCACTATCTTATTTACGTGGCTTTCTGGAGACATGTTATCCCTAAATTCTATCCCCAAGTCTTTTTCTTTTTCTGCTTTGGGAATCACTTCGTTTCCTAGTTTATAATCTTTTCTAGGTCTGTACTTGCTTTTACCCATTTCTAGAGTCTTACATTTCCCTGCATTGAACTCCATATTCCATTTGATGCTCCATTCATGGATCTTTTGCAAATCTGCTTGGAGCTCAAGGCAATCCTCCTGGGTTCTGATCGTTTTAAGCAGCTTAGCATCGTCCGCAAACATACTCATGTAGCTTGTTAGTCCCTCAGGCAAGTCATTTACAAATATTAGAAACATGATTGGGGCTAGAACAGATCCTTGTGGTACCACATTCGTAATTTGAGTCCAGTTTGACGATTTCCCCCTTACTGTTGTTCTCATCTGTCTTCCGCTAAGGTAGCTCTCCATCCCTTTCAGCAGTTTGTCTCCTACTTTTCCCTCATGTTTTAATTTCCATAGCAATCTCTTGTGTGGAACTTTGTCAAATGCCTTTTTAAAGTCTAGGTAGGCACAGTCTACCCATCCTTCCCTCTTGTCCACTGTGTCTATTACTCTAGAGTAAAAACTCAACAAGTTGCTTATACATGATCTGCCACCTCTGAATCCAAATTGTCGGTCAGTAATTAATCTTTTGGATTCCAGGTATTTCACCCATTTGTCCCTTATTAATCCTTCCAGAATCTTCATGAGGATGCTCAATAGTGATACAGGTCTATAGTTCAGTGGTTTATCTCTGCTTCCTCCCTTAAATATAGGAATAATGTTTGCTCTTTTCTATTCTGTAGGTACTATCCCTGTGTCCAATGATTTGGTCATTATGTCATATAACGGTATACTCAGTTCCATAGCATTTTCTTTAATAATCCAGCCTGATACTCCGTCCGGTCCAGCGGCTTTGTTTGGATCCACCTTACTCATTTTGTCTATGAGCTCTGGTCTGTTAAATGTTACTTCCGGCATTTCCTCTGTACCTATCTCATTGGTTTCTGGTGCAATGAATTCTCCTTCTTTTGTAAATACTGATGCAAAATTTCTATTTAGTTCTTCCGCAATCTCCGTATCCTCTTCTATGATTCTGTTTCCACTTTTAATCTTAACGATCGTGGCTTTTATCTTCCTTTTGCCGTTTACAAACTTGAAAAACATTTTTGGATTCTTTTCATAGTTCTCCACTATCCCTTTCTCATGGTTTGCCTCTGACCTCCTCCTCATTTCTGTGTATTTGTTTCTCTCCTCTTTATACTTTTGCCTGTTATCTTCCGAATCCCAGTTTCTCATCTTTTTCCAGGCTTTGTTTTTTGCTTCCTGTGCTTGCCTACATTCGCGGTTAAACCATACTTTGCGATTACTTTTTTTCCTTTTATTAATGTACTTAGGGACAAAAGTTTTTATACCAGTATCATAGATCTCCATGAATGCCTTGAGTTTTTTGTCTACCTCACTTTCAGATAACACCTGATCCCAATTTTGTGATTTGAAAAAATCCCGTAGTCCTACGAAATCGGTTCTGGAATACATCCAGTGATTTTCCTTGTGTTTTTCCCTTCCCTTGGGTAGATTATACTTCAATAGTAAGTCTATGTCCAGAACTGCATGGTCGCTTTTTCCTAGTGGGCATAGGTACTGAATACTTTGAACCTCCTCCTCCCTTCTTGTGAATAGAAGGTCCAATCTAGCTGGTTGATCACTTCCCCTTACTCTTGTTGACTCTTTTACATGTTGGTATATAGAATTTTCCATGGCCATACTTAAAAATTCATAGCCCCAACTTTCCTCTCCTGCTCCGGCTTCAAGATCTTCCCAATTCACTTCCTTGCAGTTAAAGTCCCCACACATGACTATTTCATTCTTTGAAGCCAAGATATTTCCTAGCACACTAATTGTTTCCTTACGCATTAGGCTATGCTCCTCCTTACCCCATGTCTTCGTCTTGGGAGGTACATACGCTACTATCACCACTATTTTTTCGTTTCCACCAATCTCTATTGCTAAAACTTCTGCTGTTGAAGTTACCAGTTTTATCTCAGACACAATCAAATCTTTCCTAGTAAGGATGCACACTCCACCTCCATGTCGAAATTTTCTGTCCCTCCTCCAAATCCTGTATTCAGACCATCCTAGTAAATTTATATCGAGGTCTTCTCTTAGTTTTGTCTCAGTGAGACATACTATTTCTGGTTTCTTAGTATTGAGTAAGTCTGTTAGTTCTAGTTTCTTAGAGATTAGCCCATCGACATTGCTATATAGAATCCTTATACTTTCTAGTCCCCCAATACCTGTTCCAAGCCCCTTAACTGCGGCGGTCTGTTCCCTACCCTCTTTTACTTTTAGTTTCTTTTTACCGAAAGTTTCATAATCTTCCCCTTTCTTACTCCGTAAAAAAACTTATTCTTTTCTTGTTCTGTCCTCTTGCTATTTTCCTCCTTGGCAGTTTTCCTTAGTTCAGCCTCCTTCTTTCTCTCTTCTTCTGGTAAGTCTCGCCTGATGTAGATTTTGTCTTTACCCTCTAACCCTTTTAGCCTAGCCGCTACTGCCATGATTTCATCACATGTCCTTCTTGACTTAAATTCGATTTTTACCAGTCTATTGTATTCCTTTGTATATTTTCCCAGCCTAAACATGTCTGATATTTCCTCCTTCCAGGTGTCCTCCTCATCTTTAATAGAATCCAGAATCTTGTTGATGCGACCTTCATCCTGTTTTTTTCGTTTTGTCCAGTCTAGTTCCTCCTTTTCTTCCACCCCTGATATTATGAGGCAGTTAGCCCTACGACTTTCTTCCTGGATGGCCTGAGAGTTTTCGTGGATGCCTTGCTTAACCATACTTTTTACCTGGTCCTTTATCCTAACATCTTGCTGTTTCTGTTCATCCAATATCTTCCTGAATTCGTCACTGTGTGCCTTCCTTACACTGTCTAAATCTTTTACCACTTGGTCTCTAGTCATGCCCCAAGCATTTTTACCTTCAGAGATACTGGCGTCTAGCCTAGTCATTATCACTGCCTTTTCTCTCTCCACTGACTCCAACCTGTTCTTCAACTCACCATTCTCTGTAACAATTTCCTTCTTAACTAACTCCAAGCCGGTCACTCTGTCTTCCAAGTTCTTGATTTTGTTCAACAGCATGAAGCAAAATTTACCTGTGTCCTCAGTCGTCCATGTTGTCATGAAACCGGGAAAATCCGGCTCTCCCTCCGATTCGTCACTCCCGCCTTTATCACCCCTCCCCCCCTCAGCCCCCTCGTCACCTTCATTAACCATCTTCCCCACCTATTTCCTCTTGAAGTTGGAGCCAAATATCTTGCCTCTTGTGATGGGCAATACTTACATAGGCCATATACTGTTCCTGGGCATACGTCATCAGAGCGCTTAAACTCCGAATCCAGAAAAGTGTCACCCATATCCTATTTTGGCCATTATATAAATAATTAAGCCATTGTAGAAGAAAATATTGCACCAAAAGCTATAGTGCACACTGCCGGTAATGATTGTGGAGGAAAATAATAGCATGCACACCCACCTTTAATGAGTTTATTCACATTGCACCTTCCCCAGGGTTCATAGCCAAGAATGAGCACAGTGAAGACGTGTTTTCAGAGTTCACGGTGCCGGCGTTGAAATGGGGAAAGGTGCACCATAATTTATGTCCAGTGCAAGCTCTAACCAAATATTTGAGAGTGGCACCTCTAAATCACCAGGGTGCTTTATGGGTAGCAAGTACGGGTAAACGCTTGATGAAACGTAAACTGGCTTCTCTCTTGGTCGAGGTCATTAAAGAGAGTAATCCCGGCGTTGTGGGTAGGGCCCACGATTTACGCAAGTGGGCAGCCTCTTTACGTTTCCTTAAACAAATTTCTGTTGAAGATATTACGTCCACACAGTTGTGGGCCTCTAATCATACGTTTTTGACTCGATACCTTTCAGTAGCTCTAGACAAACCTTCCTTGCCATGTATAGCTTTAAGGCAGAGGGTCTAGGTGGCCCCTAAGTCACTTATTGTTTAATTTCAAGAAAAGAGGGGGGGGGGGGGGGGGGGGGCAGTCAGAGTAACATAGGACACCCTAGACCCCGCCGGAGTATGTGAGCTGTGATACTGTTTATGGGTGTTGTGATATGAAAATTTCTCTGTACTATTCATTACAGGAAATTGTGCTAGTACAATTGTAGTACAAACAACAGTGTTGTTGTAAGTAGTTTTTGGCTGTGAAGCAATCTAATTTTAAGCATTGGATATATTTTGCAAGATATATCCACTAGTTTTTATGGGGTTTATATGTGCACATGTAAACTTATAAGTTTTATTTTTTCACCACTTATTTTAAGTGGGGTGCCTTATTAACTGGCGGATCTGTACTCAGAATCTCAGAGTTAACCCTTTTTTATCAAGCAGGCTTCTTTGAAGCACGCTCCTGCTTGTACCCCCTTTTTGTATATATGTGCTGCGCCAAAATATATATCTTTTCGAAGTAAGAATACTATGTGGTTGTGTGGTTGTTTGATTATCTGCTTTTGCTAGAGTTATGATATGATTACGAATGTCCCCCTCCAGTCCTAGATATCAGGCATAATCGTCAATGATGGAGGGGCCACTAATAAATTATAGGTTTGACTCCTGTAAGGAGATAAAGAAAACCTAATATTTAGTAGTGGCCCCGTAATCATTGACGACTGGGGCCCTCCCGACCTTCCCCTTCCCATTTGTTGATGTATTAAGGATTTTGGTTTACTTGATATGTCAGTGAAGGAAGAATGACGCCTGAGTCAGCGTCTGGTCAAAGATCCACACAAGTACATCCACGATTATATGGAAAGCTTATGAATAGTTATTCTTATTTTCTTTTTGTTTTTTATTTGTTACGTAGTTTTTTCGTAGGGAGAACCCAATTTCATAATGACTGAACCATGAGTGAGGTTACGTGCGCTCATGATGAAGGCTTCTCAATTTTTTATGCTCTGCGCGGTAGATTCAAACTACGGCGGATGAGTGTTTGAAGAGGGTGCCTTATGTAATAGGCATAATCGTCAATGATTACGGGGCCACTACTAAATATTAGGTTTTCTTTATCTTCTTACAGGAGTCAAACCTATAATGAAGACTTTACTGTACTTGGACTTTAAAACAACAAAGTCTTGCCACAACAGGGCCCCAACATGCACTATGGCTGACACTGGCGTGGTGAAAAATAGCACCCAGGTAAGACTCTAGTAGAGTCCCCTATGACACCTACCTGCACCCGACCAGCCTCTGCAGTGCCATACCAAGACAGCACCAATAGCAAGGTTTTAATATACAGTATATTATAATATCTGTTGCTCCACAAGTCTACCGCCATTACCCTTATTGGTCGTCTTGTACGACATACAGTAGGTGGTGTGGGGCATATTCTTATTCTTATTTTCCTCTACGGTCCATCAGATGAGAGACAATTAAGGGCCCCTTAACCCCTGGGGGCAAGGATTTGCTGCCAAGCTAATATGAACCAAGTATACATATCCATGGCCACCCCACCAGGGATTAAGGCATCTGTCAATAGAGATACACACCTGTCCAAGACCAACACCATCAGTTCTCGACTAGATTATAAAAAATCTCTAGTCAAACTCTATTCAGGGTTTGCCAACAATGCTAAATAACAAGTTTTCTCATTCTGCTTGCCAACCTCTCATCCTAGCTATATAATAGTGTTTCATCTGTTCATAACCATTTCTTGTGGGCCTCCCTCTCTCTTTGAAGTCCAATTCCTTTCAACTTATTCCGGTAAGGATGTAGTATACGGGCATATCGCCCGCCTTGTTTACACTACAGTACTTGCACGCTCGTGATCACGTTCCTTTCTTTTTGGACTGCCGTGGGATACTATAATAAGTTGACCCCCCCCTCACCTCCCCATGACTTATTGTCATCATCATATATATTGCCAGCAGAGGGCAAATAACAGAAAAAGACGCAGTCAAAATAGACGGGGACGTAACCGCAAGCGCACGACCTATGCAAACATGACGACCGTACGCCCGGATACTACATACTTCCCCTTATTTCTTTTTCACTCCATGCTTTCACTCTTTACAATGAATAAAAGAAAAACAAATTTACGAAGTTTTACACTAAAGCTGTAAAATCACATAGCCACCTGATTAATAGCATGCTCCACGCGGTCGGACTGCAAAACCCGGTCGAAGGTCTCCTGGCGGGACATTCGAGTGCCGTACTTGTAGTCACCCTTGGACTGCCACTCACGTACTGCCCACCGCAGATCACTGGTTTCTCGCCGCACCGCCAGTAGGTCCGTATACTTCATCCCCGCTGCTGGCTTGTTGGTAGCAATGATGGGGCCGGGGCAAGGGGGGCTTGAGTTGGATACATGGCTTGTTGCTCCCTCCATCTTTTACCTGCAATATATATAAGAACTCTTCAATTGTCTTGTCTTGATCTCCCATTCTGCTGATATAGGCCTATACTTACATTATAGGTTTGAGTCCCGAAGGAAAGAAGGAAAACCTAATATTTAGTAGTGGCCCCGGAATTAATGGCCAATCTTTGAACTCTAGCTTGCTGTTTAAACTTTCCGCCCGGGGAGAACTCAAAATACGATTGCCACACATCATGAGCGAAACGCTCTTAAAACCACTCACAGACTCGTCCTTATGATGTGGGTACCACTACTAGAAAAACTAGTAAAATAAATAAAGAAATAAAAATAAAAATTAAACTTGACCTAGCATTGCGCTTCCCGTGCGTCTGCTCTTTTGGGTACGGCACGCTGTCTTGTTCATAGCGTCTGTTCATTCTTAATCTGACATATCGAGACTCTCAAAAAATGTAGCAGATGAATGGGAAGGGGACGGAAGGGAGGGCCAAAATCGTCAATGATTCTGGGGCCACTACTAAATATTAGGTTTTCCTTCTTCCCTTCGGGACTCAAACCTATAATTTATTAGTGGCCCCTTCATCATTGATGATGCGCCTGAATTCTCAAGACTGGAGGGGGACATATATCATGAACATCGAATACCACTAATAAACCAGATAAGGTCCAAATAAACACGTACTAATCAGATCAGTTTAATATCAAAGCCAAATATAAAAGAGGGTTACAGGCGGCGTTTCTTAAAGGAAGCCTGTGGTGTTAGCACCTTTACGTTTGATAGAACAGTTGGTGTAACACAAGAATAAACTATTCATTTAGCTTATACATCGCAAGATAAATGAAACATTCATTATCATCCAAATTTGTGAATATGTTGGCCTACATATTCATGGCCTCAGGTACTGTATTACCAAAATATTTGTACTCTTACTCTAATCCTAATCTTTAAGATTATTGAGTATATTGGAAACCCGATTGCATCCATAGTGTTAACATAAAAATAAAAATTTCCTGAGTAGACTTACTTTAGTCTAAGGAACAGATTATCACATGACCTTAATACTCATTACATTTTGTATCACTTCAGAGGCAGGTAGAGTCCTTAGCTAGGATACTCCCCCCCACCTTTTTCATCACAAAATTAGCTTAAAACTAGACTTTCTGCCTTAATGCTACACATGTACGAGAAGGTTTCATGAGATTGACGGACAGGTAACGTGTGAGAAAAGTATGATTTGATGACCACAATTGGGTCTGCTGAATATCTTCTAGGGAGTAATTATGGAGGAATCAAAGTGATGCCGCCCATTTACGGATATCGTGTGATCTTGCCAACACGCCGGGATTACTCTCACGAATGACCTCCACTAATAACGCAGCTAGCCGGCGTTTTTGTAACCGAATACCTGTCCGTGAAACCCAGAGGGCTCCTGCCTGTGTGGGCCGAGAAGCCCGCATAAATAACATAAGTGACTGCACTGGACACAGTAAATGGTGCCTGTCACCCTGTTTCAGAGCCGGAATTCCGAACTCTGTAAATACATGATTATAATGTTCATTCTTAGCAATGAAGTTAGGAGCAGGAGCAATATGTACAGTAAATTTTATTATTGTACACCCATGTTGCGCCTTGAAAACCTTAGATAGTTTGACTCCGAACTCATCGCCGCCAACTCAGACACCCTGTCACCCGTAGCCAGTGCCATTAGAAAAATTGCCTTTTTAAGTAATAGGTCAAAGGGAGGATCCTTGCAATATTTACGGGACTGAAGCATCTCAAGGGCCAGATCAAGAGACCAGGTGGGTGTGAGTTGACGAGGAGGAGGGCGAAGCTTAAAGCAAGACCTCATGAAACCCTTTTCCTCCGCCTCCGGTACAGACAGACCAGTTAAATCTAAAAATGGTGTCCTAATTGCTGTGAGGTGATTCCTTAATGTGACAACTGACAACTTTTGAATTATCGAATAGGTAATTTAAATAATTAAACGCCAGAGCCACTGAGGACTGCTGTTGACCAGTTTCTACAATCCAGGTAGTATATGACTTCCAGTGTGATTGGTACTGTCGTCGGGTTGATGGAGCGTACTGATTAATCAACTTGTGAGTCACGGTTTCCCCAAACTGGCCTAGCCACTTGGCCTTCTGAATATCCACAAGGTAAAAGTCAGCGAGGTCTTGAGGTATCCAATTGTCTCTAAGTGGAAGTACGAGATCGGGAGCGACACCGGGTTCTCGCACCACATATTCAATTGGTTGTACCACACTTGAGCAGGCCACAAGGGCGCAATCATCGAGACCATGCCCCGATAATCCCGTAGTTTGTGAACTACTTTGCACATTAACCCCTCAGACCCGGTTGGGCTCTGAGGCACCCATACTTGATTTGATTTTTAGCAATGATGAGGATATAGTGGAACATGTTAATGTGGATAGCCCTATAGGTCGTAGTGACCATGCCTGTATAAGCTTTAGTTGTAACATTAAATCGGAGAGGGATAATAAAAGCAATAGAAAAATATACATGTATGATAGAGCAGATTATGAGCTGCTGAGACGGTGTTTGGACATTGACTGGGGGGAATATTTGAACGGTGAAGACGCTGAAGGAATGTGGAGGAAAATTAGAGTCAAACTGGAGAATGCTGTATCCAAAAGTGTACCAGTAAGGGAATATAAGGATAAAACAAAATTGAGGAAAAGAACTAACCCAGAATTGCCAATGAAAAGAAAGCTTTGGATATTGATTAGAAGAAAGAAACGATTGTGGGAAAGATTAAAATTGTTAAAAAAAGAACAGGGGGTCTAGTATAGAGGCTAAGGAAGTGGATCTGGAACGTAGACAAATAAACAATAAAATAAGGTGGGAAACAAGGAGGGGGGTGAAGGAGAGGGAGAGAGAGATAGCTAGAAATGTGAAGGATAATCCAAAAATATTCTGGAAGTACATTCAGGAAAAATTAACAAGAAGAGTAGGGATCCCAGAGCTGGTGGGGGGGTTGAATGATGGGAGTAGAGCGGAGACTGATAAGGAGAAAGCAGAGGTGCTGGGGAAATACTTTGGGGGGGTACTAACAGTGGAGTCGGAGGATGCAGTGCCTACTATTCCCATCAAACAGGCACCGGCACTAGAACTAGTAGAGTTTTCCCATGCTAGAATAAGAAGGGCTATAGAAAAAATGAACAGAAGTAAGTCACCGGGACCGGATGGGATACACCCAAGAATCATAAAGGAAGGAGGGGAGATGTTAGTAGAGCCATTGAAAATGTTATTTGAGGTATCGTTTAATACAGGACAAATCCCGATGGACTGGAGAGAGGCGAACATAACAGCTATATTTAAGAAGGGAAAGAGAAATGACCCAGGGAATTATAGACCAGTCAGTTTGACAAGTGTTGTGTGTAAACTAATGGAAACGGTAATTAGAGAAGGAATAATGGATCATATGAAGTCAAACCAACTTTTCAGTGGGAGACAGTTCGGATTCTTGCCGGGGAGGTCGACGGTACTACAGCTAATTAAGGTGGTAGATGATTGGATGCAAATTCTAGAAGATGGTGATGTAATAGACGTGGTATATTGCGATTTTATGAAGGCCTTCGATAAGGTCCCACATAAAAGGTTAATAGAGAAAGTTAGAAGCTATAATATAGGGGAGAAATGTGTGAAATGGATAGAAGCCTTCCTGAAAGATCGGAGACAGAGGGTATTGGTGAATGGAATAGGCTCGGGGTGGAGGGAAATTACAAGTGGGGTACCTCAGGGATCTGTGTTGGGACCACTGCTGTTCGTTATATTTATCAACGACTTGCCTGAAGTTATAACTAATGGAAGTGAGGTATACCTGTATGCGGATGACACTAAACTGTATAGAAGAGTGAGGAGTAAGGAAGATATGGGTTTGCTTCAAGGAGATGTGGAGGGCATGAAGGGATGGTCTGAGCATTGGTTAATGCCTTTTCATCCAAAAAAATGCAAGTACATGCGGATTGGGACCAGCAAGATAGACAAGGTAGGATACAGTATGTATGAAGCGATGGAGGAAGTGAGTGCAGAAAAGGATATAGGAGTAGTGATAGACAATAAGTTAAATTTCTCAGAACATTTAGCGGAAAAGATAAACAAAGCCAATAGAATTGTAGGGCTGATAAGGAGGACATTTGTGTCACTTGACGAAGAAATCTTCAGGAATCTATATACAGCGCTGGTTAGGCCGCACCTGGAATATGCAAACCAGGTGTGGGCTCCATATATGGTAAAGGATATAGAAGCAGTGGAGAAAGTGCAGAGGAGAGCTAGCAAGCTGGTACCAACGTTGAAGAACGCGGGCTATGAGCAGAGGTTGAGGACACTGGGACTTCCGACACTGGCATATAGGAGAAAGAGAGGGGATATGATAGAGACTTTTAAGATAGTGTCAGGAAAGTACGATGAGGATGTGTGTGAAGGTATCTTCTTGATGCGGGAGGGAACAAGAACGAGAGGACACTCTAAGAAAATTTACAAAGAAAGAAATAGGCTTGAGAAGGCGAAGAACTCATTTTGTGATAGAGTGGTAAATGAGTGGAACGCACTGCCCCAGTATGTAGTCGATTCCAAATCAATAAGGGAGTTTGAAAGTAATCTTGATAAAGCATGGGGAAGACAAGATTTGAAGTTTGATTATAAAACAAAAATACAGAATAGTAGAATAGTAAAAATGTTGCGTCTGCTACCGCCGCCGCCAACACCGTGAACGACCGCAGCAGTGCAAGTACTGGTACTGAGCTGGATACACAGGCATAGTTTGCCTTTTTCCAGAGGATCTACTGTAAGAAACTGTAAGAATAACAAACACCCACCGCGGAACCCGGTAGGGCTCTGAGGCACCGGCAGCTTGAAAGCCTGTAAGCTTGTTTTGAAAGGCATCCGTCCGACGCATGTAAACAACAGCCGGTTGGACCGACGCCGCGCATCTCCGACCACAAGAAGGAGAGGGGTAACTTGTTCGTGTGTGGCTGTGTGTTATTGTTAAGTAGTGAAAAGTAGTGAAAAGTGGCTGACATCACCACAAAGTTCTCTCCACGGAAATCGTCATCACAACTGAATCAGTTGACTTAGAGAGCTCTACTCAATGCCATTCTACAGGTACGAAACACATCTACGCTTGGGGATGCGCGGGAATGAGGAAGCAGTCAAAATAACAAAGATATGGTAGCCTAGGCGAGACGTTTTTTCGGCCAAATCCCCCGGGTTTCAGGGATATATTATAGAATGCGTAGCCGAGGCTGGAGGGTTAAGGATGCGTCTGGAGGTGGAAACAGATAAATGGAGATCCATTTGTTCCACTCTACCAGAAATGCGTCTGGACCCCCCTCAGTGAGGTACTGAGGCAGCCAGTGGCTTGCCTCTGACGCGAACAAGTCCACTTGTGGATGGTAGGGCTCTGCAATCAACTTTTGAAAGATGTTTTGTCTGAGAGCCCATTCTACTTGAGTGCTCTGTCTCCGGGACAGAGCATCCGCCCATACATTTGCCACGCCGGGCAGATACGTTGCGTGAAGATAAATCCCGAGCCTCGCGGCTAGTCGAAATATCTTTTCCGACAACCCTTGTAACACTCGTGATCTCACTGACCCTTGCTTTTGAATGCATGTCACTGCAGTCAAATTGTCCATTCTGAAGGCTAGGGACTTTCCCGCCTGGCTCATGCCGTGCTCCTGTAAAAAGAATAGTGGGACTAGCAACTCCTTGGCATTGATATGAAGATGTTTTGATGTTGACCATCGACCCTGACCCTGATGGCCTAAGTTTGATTGGTAACCCCATCCCAGGGTTCCTGACGCGTCTGTATCTACCCAAACCGTCGGAGGTGGAGCTGTCCAAGTCAACGAGGAGTGAATTACTTCTGGCTTCGCCCAAGCCGCCAGGAGGTTGTGGAATAAAGTTGAAATTGTCCTCAGTGTTTCCGCCGGCGAAAGTGGAAAACACCTGTTTCCTTCCAAGATAATTCTTTTGACCTTCAGACGACCTAACGGTACCGTCAGCTGTATCCAATTGAGTGAGCCTACCAGAGATTCCCAGATCTTCCTCGTTGTCGTCCGAGAATGCAGAAATCGGAAGAGTTTCCTGCGAAATCTCTGACGGTTGTCCACACTCTGACTCAGAGTTAGTAACTCAGTATCCCAGATAAGGCCCACCCACTGGATTTGCTTGGTGGGAATGAAAGATGACTTTGCTAAGTTTACCCTGAACCCTAAGGTCTCTACATGGTCTACATGGTCTACAAACCGATAACCTCATCATCCTTAACGACATCCATCAACATACCCATATTCCTCACCAAGCCCTCTATAACCCATCATCTCCAGACATCACCTTTTGCTCCCCAGAACTCGCCCCCACAACATCCTGGAGGGTGGTCAGAACCTTAGGCTCTGACCACCTCCCGATCATTATCACCACCAAAACCAGACTCACCCCAGCTAGCCACAAACACACATACACCAATTATAAAAGAGCTAACTGGGAAGCATTCACAAATGAGACAGAACAACACTTCACAACTCTAAACAGTACACCCATCACTAACATCAACAATGCTGTACACATACTCAATAAAACTATCCAAAACGCTGACAAGAAACACATTCCAAGAGGTAACAGAAAAAGACACAACCCCAACTTCACACCAGAAATTCAAAACCTCATCAGACAACGCGACATACTGAAACACTCCCCAGCACCCCACACACAAGACATCACACAACAAATTCAAGCACTCAACACCCAAACTAACAACAAAATACAAGAACAACAAAAACTAAATTGGAATAACTTCCTACAAACACTTGATCACAAAACAAACCCCAAAAAACTATACAAAACACTAAACAGCATCACACTTTCCAACAGCAACACAACACAATCACATGCTGCAATCACAACAACAGACTCTACTCCTTCATGTAAACAACAAGCAAACACTCTCATCAATCACTTTTCACATGTCAGCCACCTAAAACCTCACAAAGACGACCGACGTGTCATCCGACGTAAGAGACAATTCCCCACAGACCCTGACTATACACCCTTCACCAATCACCAGACAAAGCATATCATCAACAATCTCAAGCACTCACCCGCCTGTGGCCTAGACAACATAAGCAACATACACCTCAGACACCTGGGACCACAAGGCATACAAGCACTCACTAACATATCAAACTACAGCTATTCACACAACACAATACCAGACATTTGGAAGCATGGTATCATCATCACTTTCCCCAAACCCAACAAAGACCCCACGCTACCCTCCTCGCACCGCCCCATCACACTCCTTTGCTCCCCCTCCAAAGTCATGGAACGCCTAGTATTACAACTAATTACACCTGACCTACCCCTAGCTCCAACACAACATGGCTTTAGGCCACTGCACTCCACAAACACTCTTCTCACAGACCTTACACAAAGAGCTTTCGACGGCATCAATTCAGCTAGACCACCACACAGATCACTATTAGCCACACTCGACATTAGTAAAGCCTTCGATGCCATCCCCCGCCACAACCTAACAAACAAAATCTACAACACAAACATGCACAACAACACAAAACGGTGGCTGGCCAACTTCCTAGCAGGCAGATGTGCACACGTATCTTTTGCCGGTCAGTCATCTAAAATCAGAAACTTTCCAAACGGAGTCCCACAAGGATCCGTCCTATCGCCCGCACTCTTCAATCTGTACATGCACGATATAACTACACCCAATACGCCCCAAATAAACTTAGCCTCCTATGCAGATGACATAACACTCACATGCACACACCATGACCCAAAAAGAGCAACAGATCTCCTTCAACCCTATCTCAACACACTACATGGCTGGTGCACTACAAACAGACTTAATCTAGCCCCAGCCAAATCCACCGCAACCCTGCTCACAAGTTGGACAGGAGAACACGAATACATCCCTCAACTCACCATAAACAACACACCCCTAACACATACACACACACCCAAAATCCTAGGAGTAACATATGATACTCATATGACATTCAAACAGCACACCACAAACATTAAAAAGAAACTGACACCCAGACTTAACGCCCTCAGGTCACTTGCTCACACAAAATTTGGACACAACAAAGAAACTACCACCACAGTATATAAACAATACATAAGATCAGTGATGGAATACGCAAGCCCAGCCTGGGCTTCTAACCTAGCTGAAACACATCATAAGACCTTACAGACTATTCAAAACAAAGCCCTGAAGATCATTACAGGCTGCACAGCTACTGCACCCACAGATCACCTACATCAAGAAACCAAAATCCTCAAAGTCAAAGACCATCTGGACATGAGAGGCACTCAATTCCTGGCAGCAGCCTCCACGAACCAAGACCACCCACTAAACTACATGGCAACACACCCACAGACACCAAGAAATATCAAAACAACACCCAGCACACGGTATCACACACAATTATTGTCCTCTCTCCCTCCCTGCCCACCCCGAACCAACATCCAGAAGCACATCCATACTCATATCTCTCACCGATCCATCCACTCACTCACAGACAACACACAGCTGCATGCACGACCTCCCGAAATCCATCCTTCCGAATCCTCCCTTCCTCGCGAGGACAGAGTCCACCTGGCCAGGCTGAGATGCGGACACCATCCAGCTCTCCTGAGCTATCAGAAGAGACTGGATGACTCCGTTGTCGACGCCTGCCCGGGATGTAACACAGCACCCCATACCATTAAACACATCATAGAAGACTGCATTTCACACAACCACTTACGCCAACAACACAATCTACACTCAATGAGAGCTCTGTGGGAAAGCCCGATCGTGGCCATGGCCTTTCTCAGGGACTCGGGGCTGTTCGGCCAGGCAGCTTAGGGAACAACAACAACAACAACAACAACATGGTCTAATACTAGTTTAACATGATGAAGGTACAGTCTGGCCTGCCAATACGCGAGAATATGGGCGACACGCGAGGGCGCGGAATGAAAATTTGCGTATTAGCAATAGAGTATTACTGTATATGGGAATAAAAGGGCGGGTGCTCAACCCCGAAAAGGGTTGAAATAGGGGAGCTATCCCCCCGCCAAAGGCGGCTTTCTAGGGCCTTTCCTAGCTGATGCTGAGAGGATTGGGTTCTAGTCATGTGGTGATGGGCTGGTCTATCAGAGTGAGAACTGAGCAATCTCTGCCATACCATAGCTTACTCTGACTGTTCCTTTTACTTATATATTTTCTAGATCTCAAGTGACGGCGTCTCTAACGTGGATTGACCTCCCAATCTACCAAGATTGGAAGCCAAAGCGTCACATTTTCCCCTTGCCCCTCAACTTTCTCTTCATAATTGCTGAGGGACACAGGGCCCTGGGTGGGGCTATGGTTTCCCGGGCATTTCCGCACCCTCCTCAGCTCCCCGCCATGGAGTGGCTTCGGTCACCCAGGCTTTATTGTGGTCGGCGGGGAGGGTTCTGTGGGGGCGCTCGGTTATGGCCTTGGCCTTGCTCGGGGCCTTGGGGCTGTTCGGCCAGGCAGCTTAGGGAACAACAACAACAACATATGGGAATAAATCGATATGGGCGGCACTGACTCCAAGTTGTCTACTTTAGGCCTATTTATCTCCGTCAATTGCCACAAAAGGTACATATATGTATACATAAACATCCAAATCATAAGAAAATATAACAATAATAATAAACTCACCTTAAAATTAACAGTAAATGTCCAACACGAGTCGGACAGCTGTTGCGCGAGCATGGACTGAGGGTAGACTGGCGTATCCCACAATGCCCTGCGTGCCTACGTAACTGGCGCGGAATGGTGGGGGGCCTCGCGTATTAGCTGAACTCCCCGGAATTGCCCTTATATCGGGCCCGGATTCGCGTTTTAAAGGTACATCACGCGTTTTGAAAGTTTTGGGTATGATTCGACCCCCTCCTCGCGTATAAGGTGAATCGCGTATTAAAAGCTCGCGTATTGGCAGGTCAGACTGTACATATCTTGGATTGGGCTACCACTAGCCAATCGTCTAGGTACCATAAAATCATGATTCCCTGTTTCAGCAATAGTAGCAACGCCTGTCGAACTAATTTTGTGAAAACTCGGGGTGCTAGATACCAAAGGGCATTCTTTGAAAGACAAACGTTTGATCCCCGTTGCGTAAGGCTAGAAACCTCTGAAAACGTTTGTTGATTGGGACATGCCAATAGGCGTCTTTCAGATCTATTGAGCACATCCAGCCCTGCGGCGGGAGTGACAACCTGATCTGATTCACTGTCAGCATCCTGAATGACTGATTGTGAATGTGGGTGTTGAGATATGAGAGGTCGATCACCGGCCTCATCTGAACACTGTCCCTCTTTGGCACCAAAAACAACCGGGATATGAACACTGGCATTGACATAGGACTGGGGATTATGATCTGCTTTTGTGCCATCTCTTTGATAATGGATCCCACCTCCAATGAAACCTGATTGAATTCTGTGGGGAAACGTAAACGGGGTCGCCGGGACCACCACCACGAGAGACCTTTACGGACCACTGTCCTTGCCCATGTTCGCCGGGGCCATGCCCGGAAATAATCTCGGAAGTTGCCAGTCACATGACTGGTCTTGTCCGGCAGTACTACTCTCGGATCCGTCTCGCCTTGCCTTGGCACTGGGAATGAGAGAGCCCTGTGGTGTGTCTCAGTTTTTGGAGGATGAATGTGACTCTGACTTTGGCATGGGGGGATGAGAGGTCTTGCTACCATCGCTACTGGGTTTACCCCTGTGTTGGCCCCGAAACCACCTCCCTCTACCCCTGAAGTTACCGCGCCCTTTATGTGCCCCGGTATGAGCAGGGTGTGTGAAAGTCTTGGCTGAATGATTGAACTGTGACTGACCACAAAAGGAACTCTTAGTTCTGAATCTCCGCTGGAAGTCTCCTCGCCAAATACACTCTTATATCTTGGCACACCCGTACAGCCTCAAAGATAGCTGTCCGGACATCGCTGAGAGACTGAATTGAGTTTTGGAGGAGGAGGCGTCTGGTCAGAGAAAGAGCCCTCTGAGTTCCGGCGTCCCAAACCGACTCAGTCGTCCTAGCCAGAGAGGCTCCAAGTTGTTGGCTGAGAAGGTGTTGAAATGCCAGCCTCCAGGCTTTCTGTCTCATTTTATAATCTTTGTCGATCTGAGCCTGTGTGGGGGGACAAAATGGTTCAGGTAACTGGCACAAAGATAATTTCAGGGCCCCAATAAAATATAAAATATGTTGGGGAATCCTGTCCGCCTTGCCTACTGGCATAGAAAACCAATGATTGTCTTCTGACAGAAGTTGATGACTACTTTTGTTGGTAATGGTGCTGGCAAACAGCTGGGCCTCATGTCCCCAAGCAACCCACTGCCCATACTCCCCTCCCTTAACATGAACTAATGAGGCCCCATGAGAGTCCCTGAAAGGAATGGAATTTAGTTCTGGGGTCAAACCCTGCCCTGCAACACTTTCAATCATTCATCCCATCAGTTTTAGTCCAGTCCGAAAACAGTTTTCCGGCGGAAGTAGGAGGCAAGGCGGGGGATTGTGAGTACACAAAAATTCAGGATTGAAAAATGTTGGGATGGCCTTAATAACAACATCAAGTACCTCTCCCAACTGGTTCTTGGCCCTTAATTTCTTCTTTTCACTTGCCTCTATAACCCAGTGACTCGGGACAGGTGAGTCACCTGTAACCGTGGGTTGTGCGAGCTCGGGGTGCAGAGGGTGACATACTGACCAAGAAGTATCCGGTCCATACAAGAGTGGCATAGGGCCTTTTTTGCTGGGGATGGGCTTGTCTAGTGGGGGGGGGGGGGTAACAATTCCGGAAACAATTTCACGTTAGAATGCAACAGAGCAGAGGTACCTGGAGTCGGAACCACGGGGTTGACAGTGAGGGTAGGGGGAGAAGTTACGGTAACTTGAGGATGCACTAACACTTGCCCCAGAGGTCGCACCGCCGGGGTTACTGGTGTTGGGGTAACAGCCTGTCGCTCACTCTTAATCTGCCTCATGAAATCAAACAGCTCTTGCAACTGCTCCTTTACTACAAAACCCCACTATCCTGATCATACTGGGACGCGGACTGTGACATCTCTGAGCCCTGCGTTCCAGATAGTTGAGAGACTGGTCATTGGCTAGGTGCCAGTTTCTCAGTATATCCCTTGTTGGCATATATCTATTAGTGGCCCCTTCATCAGTGACCCCGTTGTCCGGGCTGAGGGGGCTGGTTCAGTCTCCGACCGAGACTCATCAACCCGGGCAGCGGTTTCATATGTATCTGTTTGTGATTGGTAGGAACCTCCGGGCCCAGACAGATCAACAAAATTTAAATCTGGGATCTCAAACATGGTGGATTCCTGAACAGGTGAACACCGGTCTGGGGAGCTCTCATGTCTCCGCCGGTGAGAAACTACACTGCCACTTCTTTCCCTCCCTAACACAGGTAAAACAATAGGTTCCGGTGCAAGATTAAGGGGAATAGTAAATTGGGGGGAATAGCCTGAGACAGAACTAGATGTGTCTCTTGATGCCTCTCTCTTAGATGAAGATTTCTTTCCCGATTTTGACGGATCCTTAGCGTCTTCTTTCTTGATGAGGAGGACTTCCTATTTAGTAATGGTTCTCTCCGTCAATGACGTGAGAGCCTTATATATATAAGGGCTCCCCGGAGACCCCCGTGAGGGTCCCGGAGAAAGCATAACGCGACCCAAATATATAAAAAGTACATCCTAGGGTGAAACCCTTTACTTATTTCCTGAACGTCATTAAAAAAGGTAACCATTAGAAAAAGAAAGAAATTTTTTATGTGTAAAAGATTAGAAACTATGAATATTGCATTACTAAATTAACTAGCACGCCGTTATAGTCCTTCCCTTGCACGCGTCGTCCAGCTGACCACGCTGGGTTCATTCGTCCTTCGTGTGGTCGCGTCCCGCGTGGGAGGTTGTGCTAGTTTTGTTCTCTCTGGATGTGCTACTTTTCATCTATGGACACTTCCTGCTGCCTCTTCTGGGAAGTATATGTTACTTTATAGTAAGGGGGCATCATAGATATGTATTTTGTATTGAGCATTTCCAGAGAGCTGACGACTTCCGCGGGACGCACCACATGCTACAACCATTATAATTTCCCGGGCGTTTCCGCACCCTCCTCAGCTCCCCGCCATGGAGTGGCTTCGGTCACCCAGGCTTTATTGTGGTCGGCAGGGAGGGTTCTGTGGGGGCGCTCGGTTATGGCCTTGGAATTGCTCGGGGCCTTGGGGCTGTTCGGCCAGGCAGCTTGGGGAACAACAACAACAACAACAACCATTATAATTATATGTATATTATTATTATTTACTGTATTTCTATCTTTTTCCTCATTATATTATTACATTATGTTATGTAAGCCAGGTTATTTAGAATGCCTCTATTTCATTTTTTTAGGCTTCGTTAGTTTTGTTTAGCGGTCGCCAGTTTTAGGAATAGGCCTTTGCCTATTTTCCTTCAGTGCTTTTCCAAGCTCCGAAATTCAATATTCTTAATTCTAACTTTACATTCTTATCATCTTTTTTATTAACCCTTATTTAGCGGGGTCGGACTTAAGTCCGATACGAGAAAATTGGACTAAATGGCGGGGTCGGACTTAAGTCCGTGGGCGTATTCCCGCCCTAATTTAGGTGGAAAGCGAAACTTGGTGGTCAGGCGGTGTACTACAAGGGCCCACCCAACCATCCCCACTGTGTGACCGTGACTAAGTGACCCTCAAGCAGCCATAATGGAAGGTCAAGATTTGCCCGTGTTCGATTCGGTGGCCGCCATCCCTAGTGCGTCGCGCCACCCTACTAACCACGCCCGGCTTACCACCCAGGAACTAGATATCATGCTGACCTCTTCATAACTTTCTAATAAGTTGTTGGATGAAACCGTCGAAGGTCTGGGTGAGAGTTTTGGTAGTGTGGATGACTCTGAAGACGAAAATAACCCGATCATAGGCTTTCACCCCAAGCATAATTTGCGTGGGGTGGATGTTGTGGTTGATATTGGACAGACCCTTGAGCAAATTGGAGACGTTCCTGACGAAGAACATACTGGTGTGGGTGTTGGTAAGTACAATTTATATTTTATAATTGCTTGAAAATGTGATTGCAAGCATTTTATCACCTTACGAGCGGCTGGTGGAGTATATTTCACTGTGCCGCCCAGCGGGTTTTTTTTTACCCTAAATGGGGTTGTTCCGTGCTCTTTTTCATGCATAAACAAGACCCAGAGCGTAATACAAGTATGTATCCTGAAAGTGCGTAAATTGAGCTTTCCAATGACACCCGAACCATCCTTTTACGATCACTGGTTGTCTTTCAACGATCATAAAACACGAGTGAAAAACCCTAAAATACGGTAATTTCCTTATATAATTCCCTGTGTGGCGAGCGGTCTGAGGTAATATATGCTCCTAATCACCGCTCCGCTCTCTCTCAGAGCACATTACGTCCTCAAAATTGCACTCTACAAGAAATTTCCTTTGCATTTTATAGCGTATTATTTGCAGGCGTTCGGTAAATTTACGGTAATACAAACAACGAAAGATTGAATATTTGTGCTTGGCATTATATGATTGTGGAGAACAGATGTAGACCTACCGTATATATTATGTTTTCATATATATGATACATGTGTAACATTTTTATATTATCACGACTCTCTCTCTCTCTCTCTCTGTCTCACTCTCTTTGTTTGTACTCCTTTTGTACTCTCTTTGTCTGATGTAGGCCAGGGCACGCCCCTAACTAATCTCTTCCCTCCCAGGGGAAATCACACCTAGCAGATGTTTTTGACATCCCCTCTCTCTCTGTCTGTCTCTTCATCTCTGGGTCTACCTATACTGCATGTGACATTGAAATTGCTTGAGAGTTTGCTTGCAAGCATTTTATAGCGTATTATTTGCAGGCGTTCGGTAAATTTCTCACGATAACCAGGGTGTATGGTACATTTCTCACGATAATACAAGAAACAACGAAGCTTGGCGAAGATTGTGGTCTACAATATACCTTTTTATAATTGCATGTGACCTTGTAATTGCTTGAAAGTTTGATTGCAAGCATTTTATAGCGTATTATTTGCAGGCGTTCGGTAAATTTCTCACGATAACCAGGGTGTATGGTACATTTCTCACGATAATACAAGCAACAACGAAGCTTGGCGTAGATTGTGGTCTACAATATACCTTTTTATAATTGCATGTGACCTTGTAATTGCTTGAAAGTTTGATTGCAAGCATTTTATAGCGTATTATTTTCAGGCATTCAATAAATATATCAAAATAAGTCCTGTGGGACTATGAAATAGCTATTATTGGACAAGGAAAATATTTTGTTCATCCCTCCACTGGAACATCAACAACAATGTCAACAACGTATCGCCGTCGGCAATCGTAAGATTCAAAGTTGTAAAGATTCCAGGACGAGCTCAATAGAAAATGAATGAATGAAATGAATGAGTGTGCAGTACTGCCAATACTTATAGCGACTTCCGCTAGATCTAGAGACCTTTACTTCGATCTAGCAGCAATGACTTACACTAGCGGTTTTGTTTTGAAATTTCAGAACAATTTCGAAGTGATATTATATGGATTTTGCCAATTCATATTTCTAGTGGTATTTATCATGTCTTACATCTAACAATATATGCTAGCGGATTTAACTTCAATTGGTAACCCTCCCGCTCGAGTCGGCTCCAAGAAAATCGATAATGGTGGCACTTTAGTAAACAGGTGATAAACAAACACGCATGCGGATCGGTTTGGTGTATCGGTATTATGGTAAGTTGGCTACCTACTATTGTTTATACGATATAGTAAGTAATGATAAGTAAATTATTATATATTATATAAAACAAAAAAAAATTCCTGCAAAGCAAGCGAAACAGAGAGAGAGAGAGAGAGAATGCAGAAACTGAACTGAAGAAAGAGTGAAAAAAATATAATAATACAGAAATATTACAAGCAAATAAATGAAATAGAGGGATTAGTTAGAGAAAATAATAATGAGAAATACATAATACGGATGAGGAAGAGGGAAAGCGACAGAGCCAGAGAGAGAGAGAGAGAGACAGGAGGAGTGGGAGAGATTAGAGAAAATAGAGAGATTGCAAGCATTTTATAGCGTATTATTTGCAGGCGTTCAGTAAATTTCTTATGGTAATACAAACAATGAAAGATTGAATATTTGTGCTTGGCATTATATGATTGTGCGGAACAGATGTAGGCCTACCGTATATATTATTTTTTCATATATATATGATACATAATTATGTAACATTGTTATATTATCACGACACTCTCTCTCTCTCTTGTATCTTCCTCTCTGGGTTTACCTATTGCCTACATTTATAATTGCATGTGACCTTGAAATTGCTTGAGAGTTTGATTGCAAGCATTTTATAGCGTATTATTTGCAGGCGTTCAGTAAATTTCTTACGGTAATACAAACAACCAAACAACGAAAGATTGAATATTTGTGCTGCACATCCCTCATACGAAATACCATTCCCACCGTATAGAGAGAATACAGAAACTGAACTGAAGAAAGAGTGAAAAAGATATAATAATACAGAAATATTACAAGCAAATAAATGAAATAGAGGGATTAGTTAGAGAAAATAATAATGAGAAATACATATACGGATGAGGAAGAGAGAAAGGGAGAGAGAAAGAGAGAGAGAGAGAGAGAGAGAGAGAGAGAGAGAGAGAGAGAGAGAGAGAGAGAGAATACAGAAATAAGGAGAAATAAGAGAAAAATAAGACCGATTACCAAAGGAATAGTAGACGCGCGAGAGGCCGAAGTCAGGCCAAAGCGAACGCAACCGAACACGCCCGGGAAATAGACCAAAAAGTACCTCCTCTTCCTCACCTCTTCCCACCCTCCACACTCATTCATAACATCCATTCATAGACTTATATGGGGAGACAAAGAGTTGCTCTTTCCAAAAATGATCGTTTCGTTCGCATTGGAGCCATAGTAACGGCACTAGGGCGAGTGAAATTGAGCGAATATTTCGGGATTATGCCCGCTGAGCGGTACAGTGTAAAATACCTTACCACCCGCTAAATAAGGGTTAATTGTCAATTCTATTTGCACAACTTTTCTTGCTGATAGCCTAACTTTTCTCATAACGTCGCGCTTTCGATAACAATTTTAATGGCGGACTAGAGGCTATCGCATTTCCTTAATTTCTTATCGAAAATTCTAGATGCTTCGAATTTCATCCTTTTGATGTTTTCGTGACTTTAAGCTTTTCTCTTTACGTTTTAACCCTTCTGGCCCGGGCAGGTCCTCCAAAGGACAGTGTGGGCTACCCGGGCGATCTGGCCGAAAAACGTCTAGGCCTAGGCTACCGTATTTTTGTTTAGTTTAACTGCTAGAAATTTCCCACGCATCTATAAACGTAGTGCGGTATCCAATCTGTAGACTGGCGTTGAGTAGAGCTCTCTAAGTCAACTGGCTCATTTGTGATGACGATTTCCGTGGAGCGAATTTTTCCGCGATGTTGACAATATCGGAGCTTTTCAGACACTAATTTCGTCTGACGTCACAACAATAACATTGATCCGACGTCTCCTTATTGTTTTCGGAGGTGTGGTGACGCAACGATCGGCTTTGTTTACATGTGTCGGACGCACGGCGTTCAGACCAAGCTGAATAGGCTTTCAAGCTTACTATCTCCTGAAAGGACACCCGGGCTCCTGCCCTTCTTTCGTGGTGTCCTTTCACACTGACACCCGGGCAGGAAGGGTTAATAAAGTTTTTATGAAATATTTTCCATTTGCACTTTATATAAACAATATATTAGACTATTATTTCATACGTCTTCATAGTCTCTGTACCTTCCAGGTTTTCTGTCTTGTTGCAGAAGCGGAGAAATTTTATTCTTTTATGATACTTTTGCCTGTAATTATTTTTTATACATGCCACCGTAGCCTCCCTTTTCAAAATATTATGATTTTAAGCTACGAACCAACCTTCAGTTGGGCCCTTTTTGGAGTCTCACTCCGGTCCTTTTTAGGTCGGCTAGTGTTAGACCGGGCTTAATTTATATCTCCGGTCACTAGGAGATCCCGGTGTACTATTGGGGGGGGGCCTCGTTTGTATATTTATTAGTGGCCCCTCCATCATTGACGATTATGCCTATTACATAAGGCTACCTCTTCAAACGCTCATAAGCGTAGTTTGAATCTACCGCCGCAGAGCTCAGAGGCACCTTCATCATAAGCACACGCAAAATCACTCATGGTTCGTCTTTATGATTGGGTTCTCACTACGAAAAAACTTCGTAACAAATAAAAAATAAAAATAAAATATGAATAACTATTCATAAGCTTTCCATATTCTGTGGATGTACTTCTGTGGATTCTTGGACCAGACGCTGACTAGCGCATCTATCCGCCTTCCTTGCTCTGCGCTCACCCCACCCGGACGTGTCCCCCACAGTGCTCCGCTTTGATTCCGCATTCTTGCGTCCCTAGTGAGTTTTTTCTCATTTGTTTACTCTGGGATGTCTTGAGTAAGGTTAGGATTAGCTTAGCAGGGGTGTCATGGGTGGTTTTCTCGCAGAACAAGTGTATTTTGGGTCGTTTATTTCAGACGGACCCTCGTGGCCGAAGTGAGGACGCTCTGAAACGTTTTTTCGTGTTTAGCCATCTTTAGTCCTAGCTTGTTAGGAGGCTTTAACTACGCGATGTCGGGCTTCTAGCTATCTTTCAGATGGAGTAGCCTATTTTGTTTTATACTGACGTTCCTGGTGTTTTTTCTTCACGTAGTGGAGTTCTTTCTGGGTCCCGAGTCAGTGTTACCCTTACCCGGGTTTTTTTCTACGATGTTGATGTGGCAGCTGTTCCAGTTTTGGTGGGATGGAGTGCTTTTCGATTGTGTTTCGACGTCATTAAGTGTTTTTTCCGTTTTCACCAGGCCTAGCCAGCCACTCGTAGTTTTTTCACATATGCAAGTGTTTTCATTGTTTATTATGATAAAAAATGTATTCATGTGTCATGTGTGTCCTGGATTAGTTGTGATTGGCTGATCCAGGAGCTTCGGACTGTGTGTCTGATTATGTTTATCAGATTGCATTCCGATTGGTGTGGGTTGCCTTTCCGGCGGTTTTTCTCGATTGCTCCGAGAAAGCCGTTTTGTTTACCGGGTTTTAGTCAAGTTGGTTAAAATCGGTAGTTACCCCGGCGAGTTTGGTAGCTTGAGGGCTCATCAGAAACTGCGTTCTCTGTGGTCGAGCCTGTGATCAGGCTTCCTGTGTTTTTTCCCGGCGAGGTGGGCTCCACACATTTATCTAGGTGATCATGCTGACACCTGTTGGATATGGTTTTCTCGGCTTTTCAAAGCCATTGAAACAATGCTGTTTGTTTGTTTGGTCTTTCCCTCCCGGCGACCTTTTTACAAAGAGGTCTGCGGCAGGTACAATTGGTTTGACATTTAATATGACACCCGGCGGTTGTACCTTCGGGTGGTTATATTAACGGATTTGCAATTCGCTATGGTTTACCAAACAATTGATTGATACAATAGGGTATCACGGCCTTCAAGACGGCGATCTATGAGGGCTTCTGGGAGAAGTCGGATTAGATATTAACCCAGTGAGACCCAGCGTCGCACGTGATGCGTCGGCAGTGTTTGATCACCAACTCCCAGCGACGCATCACGTGCGTCCGACATATAAAAAACACTTACGTGGCTCGTAAGGTAGGAAATGGCGGGAGAATAGGAGGGGGAGGTACCGTAGTGTGTGTGGGAGCCGGGCCAGTAGGTGTGAGCGGGCCGAGACAGCCGCGCGGCTGGTGGTGGTGGGCTTAGTGGGGATACTTTACACCCTTAGTTCACCGCCACTTTGAACCTTCATTACTCCGGTCGTATGGGAGCTAGAGGCTTGAGATTTATGTGACACTCCTTAGGATGTATGCCGTACAATGCCATACTCAGTTTTTACCCTAGTGCTCCCGGGCGGGTGGTCATGCGGGGGAGACGAACTTTCGACCCCCCCCCCCCCCCCCCCAAATGACCGAAATGATTTTTTTTTATTTTTTTATTCATTTCTCACCATTCTCTTCCATTTTGGCTTAACAAATTTTTTTGAGGCTCCCCCCCCCCCCCAAAAAAAAATGTCCGAGGTGATTTTTTTTATTTTTTTTTTCATTTCTCATCCTTGTCTTCCATTTTAGCAAACCAAAAAAAGAAGTGAAAATGGCTTGGGACTGGGGTGAACAAAATATTATAACTAGCCGGGGCTCAACGGGTTAAGATAGGCTTAGACTTTTTATGGGATAAAAAGATGCCTGAATCTTACTAGTGTTTCAAGTGTACAGTAGGCTCACATATCTCGATATTTCGCATCTCGATGCCACCTTCAAGCTCTCTCCAATCACAAATCTTGATGAAAAAACATTAATCTCGATAGCTAAATATCGATGCTAGATGCTTATATACTAATATAAACAGCTTAATCTTGACCAAATCGATGTGTGAACCTCACAGTCATTGTGTTTTGTTCACCTGTATACTAATGTACCGCTAGTATCGATCGTTTTCCAGCGGTAGTCTAACCTGACCCATCTCTGCCGCTTTCATTTACGTAGTAATATAAATTACTTTACCATGTTTTAATATACATTATTATTTGTATGAGGAAAATCTAATATATAATAATAGTAAAGACAAAAGAAAACTCGATTAAACTTTATACCATGGAAAATTTATTGAAGTCGGTAGATTTGCGGCCATTTCACGATACAACACATGTTGATCACCAGTCGACTTTTGTTTTTGTTCAAGTGAAGATGCTTTGTTTTATTGATCAATTACATGGAATATTGTAGATGTAGTTGTAGCTGAAGGGTTAGGGAGTCATAAGATACACATATTGATCCAGATTGAGCAAAAAGGGGGATAATACAGCTGGTTGGTGATCGTAAGTACAAGTTACAGGGTCAAAAGTGGTGATTGTTAGATTTGATGTGGGTTACTTGCCAATTCGCTGGTCCCTATTGTATTTTTCCCCATAAGAAGTTAACTTCGAATCTCGATATTTCGAATCTTGATCGGTATTTGTGGGAACCAATTATGATCGAGATTGGAGATTCCACTGTAAAAGGATACTTGAAAGACTTCATCGTTAATAAAGATAGCTTCATCTTTATGAAGATTCAGAAGATATGCTTAAATCTTTTGGACAGAAAAAAATCAAGATATGCTGAAATCTTTAATATGAAACTAAAGAAAAACGAAAGCCATTGAAACAATGCTGTTTGTTTGATTGGTCTTTCCCTCCCGGCGACCTTTTTACAAAGAGGTCTGGGGCAGGTACAATTGGTTTGGCATTTAATATAAAACCCGGCGGTTGTACCTTCGGGTGGTTATATTAACGGATTTGCAATTCGCTATGGTTTGCCAAACAATTGATTGATACAATAGGGTATCACGGCCTTCAAGCCGGCGATCTATGAGGGCTTCTGGGAGAAGTCGGATTAGAGATTAAGATAGGCTTAGACTTTTTATGGGATAAAAAGATGCCTGAATCTTACTAGTGTTTCAAGTGTAAAGGGATACTTGAAAGACTTCATCATTAATAAAGATATGCTTCATCTTTATGAAGATTCAGAAGATCTGCTTAAATCTTTTGGACAGGTAAAGATATACTGAAATCTTTAATATGAAACTAAAGGAAAACGAAAAGTAGTGGTTGAGGGCTACGGTTCGTTGACCAGCGGTTTTGTGACACATGTTTTTGAAACATTTTGGGGTAACCTTATGAGCATTAATTCCTGGAAATTTTCTCTTTCCAGGGCGGAGTACAGGCGTGGCGCCAGATGACCAGGTAGATCCCGGGGGTGGGGTAGATTTCCACCAGTCTCTGTCATGTCGGCACTAGAACCTCTCATTGCTTTATGTTCAATGCCGTTATGCTCAGGTATCCCTATTTTTGCACAAAGCTTTGCATTAAATGTGTTAAATGCCTCGATCGGTCACGGGGGATATGGGTGACAAAGAATTGCACTATTTGTAACCTCTTAAGTGTTAAAGTTTTAATTCAAAAGGATAATACTGCGGCGGTGGCTTTGCAAGAAGTGAAACAACTTCTCGCTACTTATTCAACGAATGTAGCACATAAAGCATTGCAATGTGATAACCTTGAGCTTTGGGAGCTTTTAATTATCAAACATGCCCCCCCTAAGTGTAAGATACATGCACGTAAGACCTCAGAGACTGGGCTGGGACAGGTTACCACACCCTCCCCCGGAAAATCTAAGAGGCCTCGCTCACCTTCACCCTCGGCAACGGCGACGAGGCCCAAATCAAGGTCAGCCTCTACCCCCACCAAGTCTAACGTCCAATCTGACAGGTCGGGGGTGGAATCAGAGAATGTGGTGGAGGATGCCCCGGCGGACATTTCATCACCTGATAGTCATGCTTTTTCTACCAGGTCACGTGTGTCAGCCTCAGATTTAGAAGTATCTTACAGAAACTATAAACCTCTAGGGTGCTCGGGTGAGGGCTCCCACTTGGAGAGTATACCAAGCTCGCAAGCGAGTAGCAGCCACAGCCAAGGTGTATGGCGATACTCACAGCCCTGGCAGGGCAGATCACATCCTTTTGTAACGCAAGTAGTGGCTGACGTCCACCGGGATGCCGATGTACCATCGTCTATTCCAGATTTAACATGGCGGCATGTGGAGGTCCCGGCTTCAGTGGGATCTTCCCATGATAGGCCAGACTTAAGGGATGAAGAACAGCGTTCTCTGGTCTCAGAGATGGAAGTTGAAGAGTCAGGTCACCATCTAGACGACTCTCAGGGTACTGTCGAATCTCCACGGAGTTCGTCATCTGCTAGGTATGTAGCTACAGAAGGGATTGATGGATTACTATTAAATGCACTTAATAAGTTCTTTGGCCCTACGCCGGAAACTCCTACAGTTGGTATGGGAGCTCCCGCGACGTCGACGAATGTGCGACCTCTGGCTACATCCATTGCTTTAGCTATAATACCTAACCCTCCTCTTGTGTCAGATCCAATTTCCAATGTGCCAGGCACAGCAGCTCTCACTACTTCCAAAGTGCGAGTCATAACAGACATAACTCCCCCCCCCCCCCTTTAGACAAGGCACCAGTAAAAAAAGGAGCTATGCCTCTTTTATACGGGCCTGATGAGTCATGGGTAGCAATGTTACCAACTAAGCCAGAGGCAGCACAAGCTACTATTTCGGGGGAGCTCCCTGTACCACATGAGTGGGTAATCCAAGGCAATAAGTCTAGAAAACTCAGAGCATTGGATAGTCAAGGAAATGTTTTAGATGTTCATATTAAGGCCATTCCAAGTTATTATAACCATGACTTTTTTGTGTATGCATCAACACCAGCCCTACCCCCTGCCTCAGCTTCAAAGCTATTTTCTGACTGGACTAAGAATGATAGCTTTAACGATTCAAGGCACTTTCTGCTTTGACGCCGGAGTTGGATATGTTTCCGATCACAGACTCAGCCTCTAATCCAGTCTTGCAGGTGGGGCAGTTGGGTACGGGACCTTGGGTGGAATGGGAAACAGAGGCTCAAAATTTTGCCACTACTTTCACTTAAACATCTTCTCACCAAATCCCTCAAGAAAACCATACTTGGTTCTCTCTTCCGGTTTTTAGTGCCGGAGGAGTCCCCTCTGCTTTGTTTGATTTCTTGGCTGCCCTTAAAATCAATTTGTGCGAATTAAAAGATCCTTTTAGCACGCCTTCCCCAGCTCACCTAGACCGCGAGTTTAGGTTAAGAGGAAAAGCGTTTAGACTGTTTTCGCAATATATTGTTACCCAGCAAGTAACAAAGTCTATGTTACGCTCTTCTCAGGCGATCGAAGCTGCGGAAGTCAGGAAGGCCATTGAACTTTCCCGGCGCTTGCTTCTCCAAACTTCCATTCAGTCTTTAGGAGATATTCGGACAGCCTTATTAGAGGCAGTTCGAGCAAGGCAGGATCTGAGGATGTTCTTAGTGAAGAAACTTCCTGACCGTATTGCAAGCCAAGTAGTTCTGTCTCCAGTTCTAACTCCTTCTTTGATTTCCCCAGCAGTTTGGAAGACTGTTTTCAATATGGCACAAGCATTCAAACAAAGTCCCTCTCAAACCTAAGAAGCCTACCTTCACTTTCCCTCAGCCCAAACCAGTTTCGAAAGCTCAAGCTAGTGGGTCTAAGCCTTTTCATCAGCCAAAGTCCCCTTCCACCCAGGGTCAGGCTCAGTTCAGGTATCAACAGGGTAAATTCTCAGGTAAAGGCCACAGGTTTCACCAACGACCAGGTCAGGGCCCACCTCCAGCCAAACCCGGCCAGTCGTCCAAGGGTACACCACCACCAGCAATAAACTAAGGTCTGTCTCACTCCCGGGGCCAGTCAAAGGCGTGTTGGAACAGAGGGTGGTCCAGCCGGCGAACCCCAGTCTGCTAACTGGGTCATTCTGGGCGTGTCATCAAGCATGGCCATTAAGAACATGGGCGAGGACTGTGGTACGCACAGGCATCACTTGGCAGTGGCTCCGGCGACCTCGCTTACATCAGCCAACAAAGGCCAATCATGTTTCTTTAGAGGTGGAGTCACTAGTTCAGGAGATGATTACCAAGAGTGTCATTATCCCAGTCCCCCCGACTTACCCGGTGTTTACATCCAAACTATTTCTAGTACCAAAAAGGGACAGTATTCAGATGAGACCGGTCTTATTTGAATCTCCACATTCACGTGTCCTTCAGGATGCTGACAGTGAATCAAATCAGGTTAACACTTCCGCCGGGAGGGTGGATGTGTTCATTAGACCTGACAGACGCGTATTGGCACGTCCCGGTAAACGAGAGATTTAAAAAAAAATCTGGCGTTAAGAATAATGCATCAGACTTATGTCTTTCCAAGGATGCCGTTTGGATTGAACCTAGCGCCACGCATATTCACAAAATTAGTCCGGCAAGCCCTGATGCCCATTTTAGAACAGGGGATCAGGATCTTGTGGTATCTGGACGACTGGCTGGTGGTGGCAGAGACAGAAAAGTTATGCAACACTCATGTCAACATTACGTTAAACCATGTCAAATCTCTAGGATTCAAGGTCAACTTAGTAAAGTCAAAACCTTGTTCCCTCACGAGTAATTCAGTGGATAGGGCTGGTCTGGGACACAGCATCTCTCACTCTGAGTCAGAGTGTGGACAATCGAAACAGATTTCGCAAATTTTTGTTTATGTTTCTCCACAGTCTGACTACGACACGGAGACTCTGGGAATCTCTAGTCGGTTCTCTCAACTGGGTTCAACTAACTGTGAAGTTGGGCCGGTTGAAAGTCAAACGTTTAATCTTGGAGGGCAACAAATATTTCCCACTATTACCGGCGGGAACATTATGGCCTATCCCAACATTAATACACAACTTACTAGCGGTCTGGGAGAAGAGGGAAATGTTGCACTCAGTCATGTCATGGACCTCTCCTCCGCCGACGGTATGGGTGGACACGGATGCGTCAGGGACGATAGGTTGGGGCTTTCAGTCAAACCTCGGGCATCAGGGTCAAGGGCTTTGGTCCCATTCAGAAACCTAGAGACCTCGCTGACTTTTGCATTGTGGACATTCAGGAGGCCAAGTGGCTAACGCCGTATGGTAGAAACGTGACAGATAAATTTATGAATCAGTACACACAATCTACCAAGAGGCAATATTAATCTCATTGGCAGTCCTTTACTTCTTGGATAGTTAGAACAGAACAGACAGTACCCTATTTCTTGTTACTGCTTTTAGCGTTCCTACAACCCTCTTCCCCTGTTGTACCCTCTCCCGCACTTCTTCATCCATAGTCCCATCTTTACTCAACACACTGCCCAGATACTTAAAAGAGTTGACGATCTCCATAGCCTGACCATTCAGCTTCACCTCACACTCTGTGACTTCACCCCTTTCGAAGACCATAACCTTGCTCTTCCCCGCATTTACCTTCAAATTCCATTTTTTGCACACTGTTCCAAACTCATTTACCAGACCATGCAACTCCCATTCATTATCACTCATCAGAACTGTATCATCCACAAACAGCAGTATATTCCACTCAATTCCCTCCCTTTTCAGCGGTACACCAACATCCACTGCTCTTGATAGTATTTCTTTCACGACTCCATCCATATATACAGTAAACAACCACGGGGACATCACACCTGTTTCAAACCAACATTCAGGTCAAAGAACTCGCTCTGCTCACTCTCCACACATACTGCCGCCTTTGCACCCTCATATATGCTCTTCACTGCTTTCAGCAACTTGCCCTCTACTCCGTATATTCTAAATACTGTACTGTACTTTCCACAAACCTTCTCTATCCACTCTGTCATAGGCCTTCTCCAAGTCCATAAAGGCAACATACACCTTTTGTTTCTTCTCCAGATATTTCTCCACAACACAATTCAGGGTAAAAATCTGATCTACACATCCTCTTCCCTTCCTAAAACCTCCCTGCTCGTCGCCTATCCATTTCTCCGTTCTCACTCTCACTCTCTCAATCACTACCCTACTGTATACCTTCCCTACTACGCTTAGAAGACATATTCCTCGGTGGTTACCACACACTCCTCTTTCCCCTTATATAGGGGGACTATTATGCCAGTCTTCCAGTCATCGGGTGCACTCCCCTTCTCCCATGCTAGTTTGCACATTTTCCATACCCATTCTATCACTATCTCACCACCATACCTCAACATTTCCCCACACACTCCATCTGTTCCTGGTGCTTTCCCCAATTTCACTCTTTTCATGGCTTCCCACACTTCTGACATCCTGATCCCCACCTCCTCCTCCACTACTTCTCTTCTTCTCCCTCCCATACCATATCCAGCTATGTTTGCTGGCTCTTCATTCCTTACATTTAGCAACTCATTGAAGTACTCCCTCCATCTTTCGACTCTCTCTTGCTTCTCGGCTAGCATTCTCCCATTCTTATCTTTCACACCTTTACTGTTTCCCTTTCTACCTTCCCTAACTTTCTTGACTTCTTTCCAGAACAGTTTCTTACTCTCCCTCCATTTTACACTCAGATTCCATCCAAATTCCTCATCTACTCTTCTCTTACTTTCCTTCACCACCCTCTTACTCTCCACGTACCTCGCTCGTTTCTGTCTCTCGAAATATTCATTCCCTCAACTACCCAACCACTCTCTATATGCTTTCTTCTTTTCTTCCACAGCTATTCTTACGTCTTCTGTCCACCATGCTGTACCTTTCACTCCCCTCCCTCTTCTCCTCACTCCACACACCTCACAGATCTCATTCTTAAACACCTTGCTCATCTCCTCCACTTCCTCCATAACTTCCAGGTCGAACCCACCTAGTCGTCTTTCCACTGCTCTCCTGTACTCCTCCCTGACTTCCTCCTCCTGCAACCTCTCCACCCTCCTCTCGCTTCCCTCCAGCTCTCCTCACCCACTTCTTTTGTATCCTAACCTTAGCTACCACTATATAATGATCAGAAAGACCCCCTCCAATACCCCCTATACAGTTGGTCCTCCGGTAACGCGAGTTTTAGAAACGCGGATTTGGTGGCACGCGGTACATCCCAAATATCCAAAATGTTACCAACGCGGTCAATACTTACAATGACGCGGGGTCCAGCTGGGCAGTTTTCTCTCTCCTGGGCCGGGCGAGGCTGTTTCGTCTCCCTCCCTGGTCCAGTGACGTCACTTGCAGCTCGTCCGGGTATGTTATTCCCTCCCCAGTTCCACCATTGTTCGCCTCACGTACCGACCCCCTCCCCACCGCGTGTGTTGTAACACAGCCCGTGGTTCTCAAAGTGCCTTTTCTTCTGTGACCTAACCTCGCCGCCATGCCGCCCAAGAAGCGCCGTATCTTTACGTACGCACAGAAATATGACATCGTGAAGGAGTTAGAGAAAGGGAAGAGACAAGCTGAGTTGGCAAGACGACATGAAGTTAACGAGAGTACAATTCGCACCATTTGGAAGGACAGGGAGAAGATTGCCAACATTATGAAGGGAAACCCTGCAGAGGGTACTCAGGCGTCGATAAAATTGGGAAATGTCATCCTAAAGAAGACAGAAAAGCTAATGGTGCGGTATTTGGCGAAGCAAAACAAGAATCATGTGCCGACAGATGGACGGATGATCAGAGAAAAAGCCAAGAAATATTATGCAGCAGTGGCTCGAATGAACAATGTGCAGAACCCCAAACCCTTTAAGGCATCTGCTGGGTGGTTGATGTCCTTCAATAAACGAAACAAAATGAAGTGTTCGGATAACAGGAGAGACAGCAAGCGCCGACAATGCTGCAGCCAACGAATACCCTGCTTTCTTACGTGAGGTTATTGTGGCCGATGGCTACAACTTGGATCAGATTTTTAACTGCGATGAGTCGGGAGTCAACTGGAAGAAAATGCCTAAAAGGTCTTACATTTCTCGCAAGGAGAAGGCAGCAAGGGGCTACAAAATGGCCAAAGAACGTGTAACCATCTTGTTGACTTGCAATGCTTCTGGCACCTGCAAGATGAAGCCTCTAATCATCCATAAGGCAAAGCGGCCAAGGCCTTATAGCAATATGCCAAGTTGAATGTGCATTGGATGAGCAACAAGAAGGCCTGGATGTCGTCAGCGTTGAGCCTCGAATGATTCGATAATCATTTTGTGAAGGACTTGGAAACATTTTGTGCCCGCCAAACCATTGCTTTTAAAGCACTGTTATTGCTTGACAACGCACCCGGACATTCCCGATTGTTGGTTGATCGGCACCCTAACGTAAAAGTGATGTTCATGCCCCCGAATACTACGTCTCTCCTACAACCCCTGGACCAGGAGGTGATAGCGTGCTTTAAGGGTGCGTATGCCACTAAGACTTTCCTGATGCTCGACACTGCCACTGACACCCAAGAAGAACTGCTACAGATGTCAGACGATGAATCAGTCCCTGACTCTCTCCCACCACTCGAAGAACTGTCTGCCCCAGACTCTCCCCCACCACTGAATGAGCAGGCACCAAACGCGCCTCCACCACAACAACAACAACGACCACAACACCAACAGGAACCCGCCGACGGAGCAGCTATGACAGTGCATGCCTTTTGGAAAAGGTTTCATATTAAGAATGCAGTGGATACGATGGTGGAAGCGTGGGCTGATGTGACAAGAGCTACAATCCACCATGCCTGGAGGAATGTTCTAGAGGGGTTACCTGGGCACAAGCTGGATTTACCTGATCAGCCAGTCAGGCTTGAGGCAGTGGTGGAGAGAGCAGTCGAGGTTGCCAGACGTGTGCCTGGGATGGGTGAAGTGGGGCCAGAAGATATTCAAGGTTTGATTCAGCCACCACAGGAGCCTGATGCCGAGGACCTAATGCAGGATTTGGAAGAGGAAGAGCAGGCAGAGGAAGAACATCGAGAAGAAGACGAACCCCAGGAAGAGCCGAACACTCCTGGTCTACGGGAATTTGTAGAATTGTCACGCCTCAGCCATCACATGAACAACTTTGATCCCAAACATGATCATTCAGCACAGATAATAGCAAGCTTCACTGCTTCCATCCAGCCGTACTTCGACATGTTTCACGACAGGATAAATGCACGCCAGCAGACACGAATAACAGATTTCTTTCGACAACGAGCACAGCAACAGGAACAAGTGGCGTCGAGTGACTCCGACTCCGACCCTCAGCCACCAGATGATTTACTGTCGGGTGTATCAGATGCCGACTACAGTGGCTTCGAGGACTCTGATGCTGAAGCTGGGGAGGGACCACGCCTTATCAACGAATGGCTGGCGGCGAGAGCTACCAGACCATCAACTTCATCGCAGTGACGGCGATGGATCCGGGGGGGAGGGGACGGGGGGGATGCAACACTTCATTTATTCAGAGGTAAGAGTTGCAATGGGCAAATCAACCCAATGCACATTGTAAAATAACCTTTATAATTGAATTTATTATTATAACATAGGCTTCTATGGAGAAAAAGTGGACTTTGTGGAAATCCCCAGAACACCAAGGTACCTTTAACATGTAAACATATGGGTTCGGTAACGCGGATTTTGCTAACACAGGCGGTAACCAGAACACATTGGCCGCGTTATTGGAGGACCAACTGTACACCCTAGCATCCATCACAGATTTCTTCATTCGTTCATCCACACATACATAATCAATCAATGACTTTCGTTCCACCATTGTCTTATCCTTCATCGTCAACATCCGTTTCCACGTGTACCTGTGGATCATTCTGTGTCGGAAGGTGTTGGCTATCCACAGCCTCCTCCCCACACATACGTCCACAAGTGCACTACCATTCCCATTCACCTCTGATGGTACCCCCCACCCTCCCACCACTCCCTCAACTTTCCTATCACCCACCTTACCATTCATATCCCCAATCAGAAATATTCTTTCGTTCTTGTCAAACTTCTCCAGGCACGCCTCCACATTCATCCAGAACTCCTCTTTCTATCTTTCAAGTATATCTTCTGTCGGGGCATACACGCATACAATCACCCACGTTTGTATTCCTACTTTCATTCTCACCCACAGACCCATACTCTCTTACACATTCCTTCCATTTGCTACTTACAAACAAACATGCACCTTCTCTCGCTGTTCCTTCACTCACTCCAGCACACACACCCATTACACACTCCCACTCTCTCACATCTGAACCTTTCCATTTGGGCTCTGTCATTCCACATACATCCAGCCTGGCATTCACTAACACTTCCAGAACCTCTCTCTCTTTTGTGCCATCATTCATGCCACTAACATTCCACGTAGCCATTCTCAAAATGTCCGAAGGAATGTCCTTAGTCGGTCATGGTTCGTCAACGTAGGTTCCGTCCGCATCCGAGGCTGTTCGTTCGTTTTTCTTTGCTTAGATATTTTTTCCGGGTGGGGGACGCAAGCCCACCGACCCAACCTCTTTAGTCGCCTCTTACGACACGCAGAAGGCACGTGGGGCATATTCTATTCCCTAACCCCCAGGGGAATACTAAATAAATACCCCCAGGGGGAATCTATAAATACTTATAATAAAATAAATAGGCCTACTTATAAATCTATAATACTAGGTTAGGTTAGGGTTGTTGTTGTTGTTTTTCCCCAAGCTGCCTGGCCGAACAGCCCCAAGGCACCGAGCAAGGCCAAGGCCATAACCGAGCGCCCCCACAGAACCCTCCCTGCCGACCACAATAAAGCCTGGGTGACCGAAGCCACTCTATGGCGGGGAGCTGAGGAGGGTGCGGAAATGCCCGGGAAACCAAAGCCCCACCCAGGGCCCTGTGCCCCTCAGCAATTATGAAGAGAAAGTTGAGGGGCAAAGGAAAGATGTGACGCTTTGGCTTCCAATCTTGGTAGATTAGGAGGTCAATCCACGCAAGAGACGCCGTCACTTGAGATCTAGAAAATATATAAGTAAAAGGAACAGTCAGAGTAAGCTATGGGTATGGCAGAGATTGCTCAGTTCTCACTCTGATAGACCAGCCCATCACCACATGACTAGAACCCAATCCTCTCAGCATCAGCTAGGAAAGGCCCTAGAAAGCCACCTTTGGCGGGGGGATAGCTCCCCTATTTCAACCCTTTTCGGGGTTGGGCACCCGCCCTGGTTAGGTTAGGGTAATGTATTTTTGTATCCAAAGGCAGTCAAAATAGACGGGAACATGATGGTGAGCGTCCGCGTAGTGTAAACAAGACGGGCGGTACACTCGGGAACTACATTCTTGCCCAGTATTGTACTGTACCACCACTGATCATCATCATCATATCTGACCTCACCCTCACCTTGACTTAAATCACCCTAACCTTAAAAGACAAGGACAAACTTACCCCCCATATACAGTAGTATAAAATACACCTTTATTATCTCTCCGACACTGGCATATAGGAGAAAGAGAGGGGATATGATAGAGACTTTTAAGATAGTGTCAGGAAAGTACGATGAGGATGTGTGTGAAGGTATCTTCTTGATGCGGGAGGGAACAAAAACGAGAGGACACTCTAAGAAAATTTACAAAGAAAGAAATAGGCTTGAGAAGGCAAAGAACTCATTTTGTGATAGAGTGGTAAATGAGTGGAACGCACTGCCCCAGTATGTAGTCGATTCCGAATCAATAAGGGAGTTTGAAAGTAATCTTGATAAAGCATGGGGAAGACAAGATTTGAAGTTTGATTATAAAACAAAAATACAGAATAGTAAAAATGTTGCGTCTGCTACCGCCGCCGCCAACACCGTGAACGACCGCAGCAGTGCAAGTACTGGTACTGAGCTGGATACACAGGCATAGTTTGCCTTTTTCCAGAGGATCTACTGTAAGAAACTGTAAGAAACTGTAAGAAACTAACCCCTATTATACTAAAAAAAAATCTTTTCACCCCTCCTAAAACGCTTCTGTAGTAATCTGGAGACACCACAACCCTCCAAGCAAACTGCACATTTAAACAATAAGAAGAAGAAGTAAGGTTGTTAGGTTAGGCTAATGTCTCTCTGAAATGTTGTAAAATCTGTGTCACATCTAGATTGATAGACTTTTGTCAGAGGGGGCGGAATGCCCTTATAATCCATTTCCGCATAGCCTATTGCCACCTATACCATATCACTTACCTCGTCCGTCGTCGTACCTTCCTGCTAAATATATTTATTTTGGTCAATATACAGGACGCGCTACAATATTGGTAAAAAATTAAGCTCAATAGCATGTGATTAAGCGATTTTTTTCCAAATTTTTGATGTAGATGTCATTCCCAGGAAACTAACATAATACATATATGGATATTTACGTTTTAAGGGTTTGTTTACACTTCTTCCTTTTCTTCTTCTGGGAGAGCTCTTTTGCGTGACTGTCAGTCAACAACTGAGACATCTGGTGGCGAATGCAATGAACTACACTACTGACGAGAGTAATGCTCTCATGGCAAATATAATAGAGTTCAACCAATTACGATGTAGTCCACTGACACGTGATGTCTATCGACCAATCAGGTGATGCCAGGCTTGGATACACAGGTCCAGGATCTTCAACCCGGTCAGTCAGAGGATGTGTACAGGGTGGTGAGGAAGGAAGAGTGCGAGTTGACAGTGCAAGAACTCACCACAAAAACTACGCCAGTCGACACTAGTCTGCAATGATATTTTCAAATTACGAAGAGGGTGCAGATGTTTGAAGTCTCTCGAGGTACTTACTTTGGTAATAGACAATAAAGGCAAGCACTATCCACGATTCGAGTTTGCTGTTGTCCAGAAATGACCCTTTGGACTTGCAAACACTATAATTGCACAACTTTCTTTTATCTCGACAACCCCAGCCAGAAGCCACTCAACCCGACGACTCTCCGCATAACTACCCTCAGTCTCAAGCCACTCAACCCGACGACCCTCAACTCACTACATCCTGTGCTCATTAAGGTTAGTTGGTTGGTTGGCGCTCAGGCGGCTCAGCGGGGGGCCATCAGCCCCCACTTACGCTAATGTTAACCCCATTCTTAGTAGGTTAGATGGACAAAATAAAGGAGCCGGACCACAGCTACCTCAGGAATCTTAAGCAGTAGCTGGCATGCAAGGGCTAGTTTTGTATCGCACGTACTGGGTACTTTGAACCCACAGTAGCTGGCATGCAAGGGCTAGTTTAGTATCCCACGTACTAGGTCTAGGTTAGGTTAGGTTGGGTTGTTAGGTTAGGCTAATGTTAACCCCATTCTTACTAGGTTAGGTTAGGTAAGGTTGTTAGGTTAGGCTAATGTTAAATACTAGGTTAGTATTTGGTATGCACGACCTCCCGAAATCCATCCTTCCGAATCCTCCCTTCCTCGCGAGGACAGAGTCCACCTGGCCAGGCTGAGATGCGGACACCATCCAGCTACATACATACATACATAAAATTTTAAGACTGAGTGTTCCACACATAAGTGCAGTTTCAGTCTCTTGTCCTAATGGCGGCGTTCCAGGCAACCCTGTTAAGGGCTGCTTCACTTGTCAAGTTCTTGGATTTGAGATCGGCGCGTATAGTCCGATCCCAGGTCTTCCTCGGTCCACCCCTTGGTGCAGCTCCCTCCACAATCACAGACCTGCATTTTTTCACCCAATTTTGTTCATCCATTCTCTCCACATGTCCATACCATCCCAGTCTACTTGTACGCATCACCTCGCTAATACTCTTTATACCTAAACGTCTCCTCAGCTCAACATTTGTTATTCTATCCTGTAGCCTGGCCCCACACATCCATCTCACCATTCTCATCTCATTACGCTCCATTCTGTTGACATCCTCTACTTTAACGGCCCATGTTTCTGAGGCATACGTCATTGCACTTCTAACACATGAGGCATACACCTTTCCCTTCAGGGGAAGAGGCATTCTTTTCATGGTCAGGATTGGCATCAATTCTCTGAACTTCCCCCAGCCACACCTAATTCTAGCAACAGTAGCTCTCCTGAGCTATCAGAAGAGACTGGATGACTCCGTTGTCGACGCCTGCCCGGGATGTAACACAGCACCCCATACCATTAAACACATCATAGAAGACTGCATTTCACACAACCACTTACGCCAACAAGACAATCTACACTCAATGAGAGCTCTGTGGGAAAGCCCGATCGTGGCCATGGCCTTCCTCAGGGACTCGGGGCTGTTCGGCCAGGCAGCTTAGGGAACAACAACAACTAGGTTAGATTAAGTAAGGTTGTTAGGTTAGGCTAATGTTAACCCCATTCTTGCTTCGTTAGGTTAGGCTAATGTTAACCTTATGAAAACCAAACAAAGATTTTATTAGGCCTAGGGTTACTCTGTAATTTTAACACGAAAATTACTAAAATCCGAGCAAAGTTTCGTCAAAACTTGCCTCGTGTTTTCAAAATGTCGGGTTATATGGGTCTGGAAATTTACAAAACACGAGCTAACATTTTACTAAGCTTACTGTGTTATTTTCATTTTTAAATTAGTTAAATCCGAGCCAAGTTTCGTCAAAACTTGGCTCGGGTTTTCAAAGAGTCGGGTTTTATGGGTCTGGAAATTGACAAAACCCGAGCAAAATTTTGGTTACAAATGTGAATTATCGTGTTCTATATGCTTTTTACCCCTCAATTTCCCTGATCTTCATAGCCCTCCCCACTATCGGGGGGGGGGGGGTGTCTTTAGATTGATGGATAATGGGTAAATGCTTAATTCCCATTCAATTTCATCACTAGATTAGGCCTAGACTAAAACACAAAAAAAAAAAAAAAAAAAAATTAAAAACATGTTGCGTCTCCTGTATATTAACCTTTATTTTAGCTATTATAGGCCTAGGTGCAATTAGCCTATAGAAATTTACCGCAAAAACATCTAAAAATTGCTAATTTTAGTAATTTTGCCCTTCGTTTGCAAAATCATTGGGGATGGATGTAATTACCGGGTGTACCACTACCGACATACAACATAAATCATCTATAGATACTTAACCTAACTAAAAAGCCTAACCTTTAGGTTAGGTTAGGTTGTTTGGTTAGGCTAGGGTAATGTATTTTTGTATCCAAGGGCAGTCAAAATAGACGGGAACATGATGGTGAGCTTCCGCGTAGTGTAAAGAAGACGGGCGGTACACCCGGTAACTACATTCTTGCCGATCGTTGCAACTTGCAAGATAACCACATGTCGTACAGGGATGATTCAGGTGTCATTTGAAAGCTCTATGCCTAGGCTATTACCGTCCTTTCATGGATAGCCTAGGCTAGGCCTAGGCTATATACCGCATTACCGGGTAATTGTATTACGCTCTGGATTTTGCTTTTGGTTAGCCTGCGTCCCGCAGGCGGTAAGCCCTCAGGTTAGATTGGGTTGTAGTGCTAGGACCAACGATAAAATTACACATCCATTTCAATAGCCTATAGCCTAGGCTAGCCCTACCGAGTCTGTACATTCTTCTTCTTCTTTTTGAGGATATAGGGTAGTAAAGCTGTGGCGGAGTGGACCTCAGGGTGGATAGGATTCACAGGCCCGAGGATGTGGACACCGTAGACGTCAGGGGAGGGTACCCATGCCCCGCAGTCGACATAGACGCCCCGCCAACCTCAGGAACTTCTTCGTAAGCAGGAGGACCTTAGATTTAGTAGCCTCCGGTACCCCAACACCAGCTAGCAGGATGGGGAGGGAGAAGTCGCTGACGCTAAGAGCTGTGAGAGCAGATGTGAGAGAAGTCCTGGCTGAGTAGTAACAGGGAGAGCTGAGGAAAAAGTGGAGGATGGTTTCGTCCATAGAGTGGCACCAGGGGCAGGAGGGGTCCGAGGGGCTAAGGGCCAGGTTGATCCGGACGAGATGGCCGTTGAGGGTGGAGTGACCCAGGCCGCCCAGGGCCAGACGGAGTTGTGTTAATGAAGTATCAAGGGCACGGCAAGGAGACTGGAGACCGTGCCCATGGGAGGGGAGAGGAGGAAGAGCGATAGGCAGAAAGGGTAGTGGAGCGGAGCAGAGCAGGGACGGCTGCATTCCAAGAGACATAGAGAGAGTGAAATACGTGTGAAGAGAAAGTGGAGAAATCGAGGGGATAAGATTCAACAGAAGACGTGTTATGTGCTAATGTGGCCGCAGCATCCACTACGGTGTTTCCCGGTATGCCTGTGTGGGAAGGGACCCACTGAAAGTGTAGATAATATTCAAGGACACTACATCTGCCTTATTAGAAACAATTTATTAGGGAAAATAGGCACCAACAGATTCGCCATATTTTTCTCATTATAGTCCGCATGGAGGATTTTCGTTAGCCTAGCCTATTGACAAATTGAAAAAATACACCAAAAATCTGTCAAAGATGTCTAATAGTGGGGGTGTGAGGGCAGCATCCCCCACCCATAATACTAGGATAGGTTAGGTAACTTACTTGTCATACTTGGTAGAATTCCGTCCTCTGTGGACGCAGCTAAAGTGGACCTCCGCTGCAGCCAGGCAGCTCCGCAACTCCCTCGTTCCGTCTATTTACTAACGAGTTGGATGCGGTGCTGGGATATCCTGGTGTTGGGGGCTCGTCTGGTACTGTGGCCAGCCATCGGTCCAGCTGACGCTTGAAGGAGTCGGTCGTGACTTCCGTCAGTTCCCGGACGGCCTTTGGTACAGTATTGAAGAGACGAACCCCATTTTTGCTGAAGTTGTTGTGGGCGACTGTTGCTATTTTCTGAGAGGTAGCCTCAGTCCTCTTGATGTAGCACAGCCGCCCTTTTCTAACGTGGTTGTTGATGACTAGTCCCACGTCAGGTACCAGCCCTTCTAGGGTCTTCCACACGTAAATCACTAGGTAACGTTCTCGTCGTCTCTGAAGGGAGTAGAGTCGCAACTCCTTCAGGCGTTCCCAGTAATTCATGTGTTGGAGACCCCAGATCCTGCTGGTGAAGGTCCTCTGTAGAGACTCCAGCTTGCCGATGTCACCTATCTTGTGGGGAGTCCATAGCTGGCAGCAGTATTCCACCTTTGGGAGGACCAGAGCCTTCCAGAGTGTCAGCATACAGGCCCTCTCTCTAGTTTGGAAGGTCCTGAGGATCCATCCTGCGAGTCTCCTAGCTGTCTCGGTGGTTTGGTTGATGTGGCGAAAAAGTTCCATCGGTACTCATTGTTTACCCAGGTCCCGCACATGTTCTTTTGGAGTGATGATTTCTTGATTGGCCTGGTAGCTGGTGCCCTCTTTGATGGTTTGTAGCCGTACCTTAGCAATTCAAATTTCTCGCCGTTCATCCTCATGTTGTTGGAATCTGCCCAGTCCAGAAGGCGATTCAGATCTTCTTGTAGCAGGGCCACATCGTCAGCTGTCTCTATCCTCCTCATTACTCTTGTGTCATCTGCAAATGAGGTGGCCTTGGAGTGCTGGAGATCATGATCAATATCCCCTATCATGATAAGGAGTAGAAGTGGTCCTAGTACAGACCCCTGCGGAACGCCACTTATTACCTCGCTGAGTCGCTTGGGTCTGAAAGGTGTCCTTGGACCGATACTCTCTGTTCCCTATGGGTTAGGAAGCTGTGCAGCCACTTGCCGAGGTTTCCTCCTATACCTAGATTTTTCAGCTTGTGAAGAATGAGGCCGTGATCTACTTTATCAAATGCCTTGGCGAAATCCAGGTATATCACGTCGACGTTTTTGCCTTTACTGATGTCTTCTAGTAGAGCCTCATGGTGGGTAAGTAGCTGCGACAGACAGGACCGGCCCTTTCTAAACCCGTGCTGCCCCCCGTTGAAAGCGTCGAGATCCTCCATGTGTTTCGTTATTCGCTTTCTGACGACCCGCTCGATTATCTTTGTTAGGTGCGAGGTTAGCACTACGGGCCGATAGTTTTTGGCCAGTCCTTTGCTACCCCTTTTGTGAATAGGTTTCACTACCCCTTCCTTCAGGGATGAGGGAACTGTACCGGTAGCTAGGGACTTGGCAGCGATTAGTTGCAGTGGTAGCGCCAGTTCAGCTTTGCAGGTTTTTAGAAGCTGTGCACTACATACATAACATACATAACATTTTAAGACTAAGTGTTCCACACATAAGTGCAGTTTCAGTCTCTTGTCCTAATGGCGGCGTTCCAGGCAACCCTGTTAAGGGCTGCTTCACTTGTCAAGTTCTTGGATTTGAGATCGGCGCGTATAGTCCGATCCCAGGTCTTCCTCGGTCCACCCCTTGGTGCAGCTCCCTCCACAATCACAGACCTGCATTTTGTCACCCAATTTTGTTCATCCATTCTCTCCACATGTCCATACCATCCCAGTCTACTTGTACGCATCACCTCGCTAATACTCTTTATACCTAAACGTCTCCTCAGCTCAACATTTGTTATTCTATCCTGTAGCCTGGCCCCACACATCCATCTCACCATTCTCATCTCATTACGCTCCATTCTGTTGACATCCTCTACTTTAACGGCCCATGTTTCTGAGGCATACGTCATTGCACTTCTAACACATGAGGCATACACCTTTCCCTTCAGGGGGAGAGGCATTCTTTTCATGGTCAGGATTGGCATCAATTCTCTGAACTTCCCCCAGCCACACCTAATTCTAGCAACAGTGGCAGCCTCGGCCCCACCACCGGCAGAGATGGTATCTCCTAGGTAACAAAACTTGTTCACCAGCTCCAAAGACTCATTTCCAAAATTCACAGCCACAGGATCATCACTTAACACAAGCTCGCCTTTGCACACTACGCACTCAAATTTCTCTATTTCTGACTTATCCTTCGGCAGGGGCCCCTTTATTCTACTACAGCGCTTACTCCCATGGTGTACCCAACATCGACAGATGCTACATTGAATTGAGTTAACGCCCACTCCCTTTCCACACACTGCACATGGGTATGCACCGCTCTTTTCCACATTGCCTCGTCTCAAACTACAATGCATAACCTTGGTTTTGTTAATATTGACTCTTAAACCCTTGCTCGCCATGCCCTCTCTCCACTTTCTGAATTTGGCCTCAGCATCCTGCATACTGTCAGCTATTAGGACTAAATCGTCTGCATAAAACAGTTCCAACGGGAGTCCGCCTCTAAAAACTCTAGACAGCGCCTCCAAGACCATAATAAAGAGGAGGGGGCTTAACACTGAACCCTGATGGACTCCAACACGGACTGCGAATTCATCACTCAGTACACCTTTCACCCTCACCGAACTTCGCGAATCCTCATACATCTTCATTATCACACGCACCAGCCACTCTTCCACACCAAGTTTCCTCATAGCCCACTGTACAACATCTCTAGGTACCCTATCAAAGGCCTTCTCCAGGTCCACAAACACAAAGTAAAGATCCCTGCCTTTTAGTAGGTATCTTTCCTGTATCTGCCTGACTATGAAGATAGCATCGGTTGTACCACGTCCTGGCATAAAACCAAACTGCATATCATCAATAGAGATGCTTTGCCTGATCAAACCCTCAAGGACTCTCTCACAGACCTTCATGATTTGGTCAAGCATTTTCAGGCCCCTATAATTTCCTCTATCTAGCGCATCCCCTTTTCCTTTGTATATATTTACTATTACACTTTTGAGCCAATCCTCTGGGATTTTCTCATCTTTAATAATGGTGTTTATCAACTCAGTGACTAAGTTTACACCAATCTCCCCTGAGGCTTTTATCATCTCAGCGACAATGTCGGAGCAACCTGGAGCTTTACCGTCCTTCATTTTATTGATTGCGTCGCTCACTACAGCTGGTGCTATCAAAGGAGGGGGCCCAGATATTGGTTTTTTCGATACTAAGCTGTTCCTTATCCCATTCAAACTCTACATTTAGCAATCGTTCATAGTGTACCTTCCATGCTTCTCTGATTTCATTTTCTGCATACACAATCTTCCCATTATCATCTCTAACACACTGTTCACCTATAATATCCCTACTGTCATTTTTAACTCGCCTAGCTAGGTTGAAGATCCCATTGGGATTGTCAGTGTTACACACTTGTTCGAGGACCAGGTCCTTAATGCGATTTTTAGCATTGTAAATAACTCTTTTGGCAGTTCGTTTAGCTGCCTGGTATTCCTCCCTGCTGCCTCCTTTCTTCCATGCTTTGAAGCATCTCCTTTTCTCTTTCACAGCATGTTCTACCTCATCGTTCCACCACCAAGAGGTCTTATTCCTGGGGTGACCCTTTGTTTTCCCACAGACTTTGTCAGTGGCAGCGATAAGGCTATGCTTAAGAAAGTTCCATTGGCTATTTACATCGTTAGGCCTAGCTTCCTTATTTCTATTCATTTCCTCCAGTTCATTATGAAACCTATCCCTAACTTCCTTGTCCTTCAGCAGCCACACTTTCCTTTTGGGTATGTAAACCTTCTTGCGCATAGGATCTCTGTATAAGCTCATGTCGCACACAAGTAGCTGAACCCGTCTGGACCTGTTGCTGAGACGGCTGCTATGTCGTCAATGGCTTGAATTATATCATTAATTTCTGGGATTATGTCGGTCAGTATTGGTGAGGGAGAGGGCTCTTGCATTGGGAAGAAAGCCGCTGGGTCATCCACAGTTTTGTAGGGGTTAGGAAGACTGAAGACACTTTCATACTGTGCCCTTAGAATGTCTGCCATTTCCACTGGGTCGGCCACCAGGTTTCCATCGACGTCTTCTAATGGCCCTACTGCCAATATGTTTTTGGATTTTTTGTTAGCATATGAGAAGAAAAACTTAGAGTTACTGCTTATGTTCTGGACTGCTTGTAGTTCTTCTCTCTGGTCTTCATGGGATTTTAGGCGTTTGCTTTCTATCTCCTGGAGGGCCTTGTGAAAGTTGGTGGCTTTGAGATGTGGAGGATTTTTTGCCAATTTTCTTTTGTAGAGGCTCCTCCTCCTCATAAGGATGCGACGGTCCCGTGGGATGTGTTTTTTCTTAGCTGTACTTTTAGTCGGGACATTGGCTTTACATATTTCTTCACAAATTGTGGTGAATTTGGAGAGCATATTTGCAGCACTGTCTTCCGCAATTTTGGTTGCCCAGTCCATCTTTAATTTGTCTTTGATTTCAGTCCATTTAATGTCTTTGTGGTAAAAGTTTAATTTTGCCATTCCTGTTTTTTCTTGCTGACCTTGCTGTGGTTTATTGAGCAAGGCATTTATTGCGAGAGACGCTTCGCAGATTTTGTGGTCCGACATGGTGGTCTCGTAGAGCTCGTAGGAGTGCATAATCCCATGGTTATTGCTAGCTACTAGGTCTAGTATGTTAGATCCTCTTGTTGGTTCGGATATAAATTGGGTTAGGAATTTAGTCCGCATAAGAGACGCCAGTAGCCTAGCTTGTTGTTTGGTAAGATTATACGGTGTGACAGTTACAAGCCCCATCGATGTTTGTGTAGCCTATAGGTACTGTATGTTATATAATAGTCTTCAGTCCTATATATATGTCCTTCCCGTCGCAAATATATTATAAGGGAGATATAGGGTAAAACATAAGAGTCTTGTCTGCATAATGACAAGTCCTGTTTTACGGGATTTCTGCTTTATAGATTTTTTTTCCCTCCTACCTTACAGTTGCGCGATCCAGTGCTGCTTTGGTAATTGCGTACATTTTATTTTCCCTCCCCTATAAAATTTTCAGTTCCCACTGCACAAAGCCACTGTCACTTTGTTTATGTTCTCTCTTCCCGCAACAAAAACTAGTTTTATGGGTTTTTTTTTAAATTTCTTAGCCAATCACAATTGACCTTTTACCTTAAGCAAATATGACGTCACTACATTTTAATTTTCTTCTTAAATTACACATGCATTCAGTTATTATTCTACATTTTTTTAAACTTCCAATTCTTTTCCTATAATTTTCATGTCTTATTTTGTCATCTTTCTATATTTTATTCTCTTAAATATCTATTTAGTCCGGCAGATTGATACCTATGTCTACCATGTTCCATAATGACGTCAAATGATCAACCAATGGTATTGGATTTCCCTGGGAAACCCCCCAATGACGTAACACCCACTTAACCAATCATCTCTCATGCGCAAGTGCGCATATAACCCACAATGCAATTTTTTGGCGAGGGAGGCCAAATTGCCGGTTCAGGTGTTCATTGTGCAATGGCCGCCATCTGTATTGGTTGTGCTCCGACACGTTCCTGTATTACAGAACTTATTCATTATAAAAACGAACCTGCAATTAAAGTATTACAAGATCACGGTGTCCTCCCTACCTCTATAAAGTGTCCTAAGTGCGGTTCAAATTGTGTGCAACGAAAAGACACCGAACATAAAAATCAGTGGACCTGCAACCACACTTTTTATTTAAACAAAACTAAGAAAAGGCGTGCGTGTGGCTACCAAGTGTCCTATTATAAAGGTAGTTTTCTGCGGGGCACTCAATTAGAACCGTGGCAAGTGGTAGGTTTTGTAAATTTTTGGTGTTACAGTAAACTTCCGTTAATCCGAAGGGCAGCGGACCGGCCCTCGTTCGGATTAGTGGATTTTTCGGATTATCGGACTTTACCCTTATGAACCTGTGGCCTGACGAAAACATTGAGGCATTAGGCCACCCAAATGACACAATGGTGCACACATATCGGCTCATATGTTCATGAAATCACTTCAAAAGTTTACCATTGTCATTGTAGCCTATTACCTACTTCAAAACATTCAGATTAATGGTCAAAGGAATCTGCTGATATAAATGTAAACACCTTCTTCTTCTTATTGTCACATGTCCGCATCGTCTACTAGCGAGTTTGTCTTGATCTTGAAAGCACCCTTGGGACGCTCCGATCACTGAACTATAAATAGTAGCGTATCGGAACGTCCAAAGGTGCGTTTTCAAGCGCCAGACTGAATGCGCTTGCAGACGATGCGGTGCAAGCCAGTAGCGCATCGGAGCGTCCCAAAAATGCGTTCAAGAGTAACACAAACGCTCTAGCAGACGATGTGGTGTTTACGTTTATATCAGTAGCTTCCTTTGACCATTAATCTGAATGTTTTGAAGTAGGTAATAGGCTACAATGACAATGGTAAACTTTTAAAGTGAATTCATGAACATATGATATGTGTGTGCTCCATTATGTGTCATTTGGTTGGACTAATGCCTCAAAAAGGGGACTTTGGGACTTCTTGAAATTCGGACCATCGGGTGAATTCGGATTTGGCCTCAAATTGAAAAATTCGGACTATTGGGAGATTCGAATCATCGGTCGTCGGATTAAAGGACTTTTACTGTATAAGGGTTTTAGACATAGCGAGACTGCCTGGAATTTAGACATCACGCTCAAGACCAGTGTTGATTGGCGCAGTTTCTGTTGTGAGGTGACCAACTATTGGTTCGATCACCAAGAACCAATTGGTGGTCCGGGGATCGTCGTTGAGATAGACGAAACTTTTGTGGTGAAAGCCAAATTCAACGTCGGTCGCCACCCCACTCAGTACTGGCTTTTCGGGGGCATTGAACGGCTGTCAAAACAAAGGTTTATTGTCCCTTTAATTGGTGACGTCTCCCAAGCTCTCCCACGTGATCGTCAAACTTTGTTCCCGATTATCAGCAAGTTTATCCGTCCCCACACTACCATCTATTCTGACTGTTGGCGGGCCTACACTACTTTGGACCAGGAGGGATACAACCACTTCAAGATCAACCACAGCCTCAACTTTCTAGATCCACACAACCCTTTAATTCACACACAAACTGTGGAAAGGCTGTGGAGGAATGTCAAGGAGTTTATAAAGAGGCCCGGCATCAAACCACAATATCTAACACAATACTGTACCTGGGACGCTACATCTTCCTCAAAAAATATGGACATAGAGCATTCCATCATTTCCTGAGAGAAGCTGCTAATTTATATCCACCACTCTCTGACCAGCCTGAACGGATACCTCAGCCACCAGACCCCTACCTTGACGACACTGACAGGGACTCCGATGCCGCAGACGACCCACAGCCACCTCTGCATCGCGAGCCACCACAGAACATTGACCCACCAGAGGACGCCGACCCAGAACAACACCACCCAGACGAGCCCACGGACGAGCCTTCCACTTCTCGCCAGACTCGCAGTTCTCGTGCTTCCCATCACCCCAGCTCACTGCAACACCACCCAGACGAGCCCACGGCCGAGCCTTCCACTTCTCGCCAGACTCGCAGTTCTCGCGCTTCCCATCACCCCAGCTCACTGCAACCTACTCCATCCACATCAAAATAACGTCAAGGTTAGTTTCTATCCACGTACTGTATTACTTTTAGGTTAGGTTAGGTTTCTTAGTTAGGTTCATGACAAGGTATCAGCTGGTAGGTATGGGATGAACTAGGGACACATACTAGCTGGTAGGTAAGGGTTATTCTTGTATCCAACGTTCTAGGTTAGGTTACTGTGTTTTTTTTACTTCAAAAAAGTGCTAAACCCGAGCCAAGTTTTGGCAAATGTTGGCTCGGGTTTTCAAATTTTGGGGTTTAATGGGTTTCAAAAAAATGAAAACTCGAGCCAACTCTGAACATTCAATTACTGTGTTTTTTTACTTTGAAAAATGCCAAAAGCCGAGCCAACTTTTTTCCCCTATTTTGGGGTTTTTGTACTCTGAAAAATACCCAAATCCGAGCCAACTTTAGTATAACTAAATAAGTTGGTCACCAATTATTTTGCAATATTTGAAAACAAATATGGATTTTATATGCTCTAAACATAATATGAACATGTGTTTTAAGCCTCGGCAAAACCTAATAAAAATATATGGTACTAAAATGGAATTTTGTCGTAACATGGTTGTCAATTCCTTCCTATAGACGGCACCGATTCGTACACACGCCATTTTCACCTGTCTCCCGAGGTCTGTCCACCAGCTTTTTAGTCCACTCCACCTGCCCATCTCTGTCGATAGGTTGGGTTGTTTGGTTAGGTTAATATACTAGGTTTCAGAAACAAGATTCGTAGTTGCGGTAGTATTTACGGTATTTGGACACTTCGAGCGAATTCATATTCGAGCGGTTAGGTTAGGTTAGGTTAGGTTAAGTTAGGTTAGGTTAGGTTAGGTTAATTAGGTTAGATTGTGCATCCGCTCGATCAGGAATTCGCTCGAAGTGACTCGCATTCACAGATACGGCCAAATACCAGTAGGCTACTAAATGGGCGCCGGCCCAACCGCCATGTTGTATCCCACGTAGGCCTACTAGGTACTACGGACACATTGTAGGCGTTAGGTGTGGATTAGGCTTGTATCCAATGTACTAGGTCTATGTTACTGGATATTTATGATTTAAATAAGTGCTACGTTTTCGATAAATCTGGTTATATGGCTTTGCAATTAGGGAAATCATGAGCCGATTTCCGACATTTAGTTAGTCTTTTTCGATTCTCAAAATACGATCCAAGTTTTGCCAAAAATTGGCTCGGGTTTTCCAAAATTATGCTTTTTGGGGTTTGCAATTTAGGGAAACATGAGCCAAAATTCTAAATTAGGTTACTGTAATTTGTTTACTCTTAAAATTCGCAAAATCCGAGCCAAGTTTTGCCAAAACTTGGCTCGGGTTTTCCAAAATTCGGGTTTTATGGCTTTGCAATTTCGGGAAACCTGAGCCAAATTTCTAAATGAGATTACTGTCATTTTGTTGTCTACGAACTCTCAAAATCCGAGCCAGCTTTGGCCAAAACTTGGCTCGGATTTTCGAAATATTGGGGTTTAGGCCTTAGAAATACCTTAAAACCCGAGCCAAGTTTTGCTAAAATACGTTTTAATCGCCGTTTTGCGCATTTAACCCCTCATTTTCCCTGTACTTCATAGCCCTCCCCACTATCGGGCAGCGTGTCTTAAGATCGTTGTATAATGGGGAAAACGGTTTCGCCGAGGGTTGTAATTATTTTCAAACACTATATATTGATGAAAACTAACAGGGAAAAATAAAAAAATCCATGGGAAAATTGGTGACCATCTTATTTAGTTTTTCCCCAACTTTTGCCAAAACTTGGCTCGGATTTTCACATTTCAACGTTTTCTTACTTTTTTATATTTTATTTTCAGAGTTCTTCCCATATTACCCCGCAATTTCCCTGATCTTCATAGCCCTCCCCACTAGTGGGGGCCGTGTTTTTAGATTGTTGGATAATGGGTAAATACTCATTTGCGACAGTCCTTGGTATAAAACAACACTGTAGGCCCTAGGCTATATCAAATAAAAAAATGCAAAAACATAAAAAACACATGCTAAAACTCGTGACTGTCACACCGTATCGAAGTGATAAGTGTGAACAGTGTGTTAAAATTTGAAAATGCATTAGATATAGTTTGGGGTGACCAAGAGCTAAAGTTCAATGATTTTAAAGCCAAAATTAAGAAATTAAGACACGTCCACCCAAGCCAGACACCAAGTGATGAAATAAATTATGAGCCGGGTCTCATAGGCTGAACAGCCTCCTACCCGGGTATCTTCTGTGAGCATCTGTGAGTATCAATTTACCTGTTGTTTTTCTCCAGTCGTTCCTCCCACCACTTCCAATGTCTCCCAGTTCATGCGTGGGAAATTGAACTAGGCCTATTGAAGTCTCCAAGGAATAAGAATTCTGTGTTGGGAGCTGGCAGGTGGTCTACTGTATGGATAATTTTGTTCACGACATCCTCGAAAAGCTCTTGAGTGGTGTTGGACTTTGGAGGCCTATATACTGCCGTTATAACAAGATTTAGATCCTTGATGTTGATGGAGAGGGTGAGGACTTCACATGTCCCGTTTGAAAGGCTGTCCAGGATTTCTACTGCAAATTTATTCTTTATAGGCCTATAGCTAAATGGCTACTCCACCATGACTTCTATCCCTACGGTCTGTGCGGTAGCCTAAATTTCAAAGTCTTGGATCCGCACCTCTGCATCAAGTATATCGTTGTGCAGGTGAGTTTCGGTCAGGGCGAGTAGGGATATGTTAGGGATAGGTAAGGACGGTAAGGTTGTTAGGTTAGGGTTAGGAACTTAGGCCTAGGCTAGGCTAATGTCCTTTCAAAGGGGTATAGGCTAGGCTAGTAAACACTAGGATAGCTTAGGCTATACCCGGTCAGAGGTAAGAAGAAGAAGAAGAAGAGTCCTGATGTAGTCTCCTTGAGTGCTACCAAACTTCCAAAGTGTATTGTGTACCCAGTACCCACGAGAGTGGAGATTGGAGGAGGATGGAGTGCGAGTCAAAGATTAGTTTACGATGAGAGGACGGGCGCCTGGAGCTCAATAAGGCAAGGGAGGATTGGGAGTCGCTGAAAATAACAATTAAACGGGGGGGGGGGGGGGAAGTCTGTACCGACTGTACATTTGACAAGACGGAAATGTTTCGGTGGTGGAAAATGGCAAAACAGCTTCATGGTGATGGCTGAATCGGCAAAATACGCATTTTTAACACTCATCATAGAACTAATTATTACCTGCTAGGCCTATATCACTTCTTCTTCTTCTCACAAACCAATCAATTTGACGAGACGAATGACAAATAAAAAGGCGGTGCCCTACACTACACCGGCTTCAAGGGCTTGGTAGTCCGTCTGGATCTTGATCTAATAAACCCTACCATTGTTATCTTGCTTATGTAATGCAAATCAGAGATTATACTTATCAGGATGCAGATTATAGTTTATTCATGTTGACAAGTCTAGACATCCTAAACCCCAAGCTTTTTCATCACTTCAAATGAACATTAGAACTCAAATTGGTATTTCTACCCTTTGTGGGGAGTCAACCAGTAAATAGGCTACTGATGTGGAATATTACAGCCTGTTTGTTCCAGCCCTTCTCGAGTTACAAGAAGCTATAGGGGTCTCAATTTATAGACTCGTATCATAATGAATAGACTATAGCCTACCAAACTTTAAATTTTATGTGCTACCCTACCTCATCGTACCTATTTACATGCCTCTGAAATGTGAAATTATGTTGTGACAGAGATAATGGAAAGAAGAGAAGAAAAACGATTAAGGTGAATAGAAAAAACAATGACACTATAAAACACACCTGAAGAGGGATCAAGCTGAGTCGAAACTGTTGTGTCTCTACATCAAAACTACAGCCTAGCTTTCTGGAATGTAGGTTTAGTTTTCCAATGAGGCTATATCAAACAGAGGGACTGGCAGCTCTGGCATCTTTGTTAGTGTAATGCCCTCGAAAATGTCCCGCACCCACAATAATACTAACTCGAGTTGACGTCAGGTATAGCGTAAAATAGTCGTAGATGGTAAGTCCAATAAACTCATCTCGAGAGACTATCACCGTGGTTCTTAAAAATCGGACTAAGGTTGCTATACTTTTGTACGTCCGTGGTAGTACAGTGGGTTAGCGCGCGGGCCTGGTGGTGATGGTGGTGCGTCACTAACCAGGGTTCGAACCCCACCCAAGGCATCTCAAAACCTGTGGGTTTTTAGGGGGGTTAAATTCCCTTCAGAGGTTCGTATCCCGCGCCAGGTACCAGGAAAGGTTGATCCTAAACGTAGCCTGGGGATAATTCCCATTCCTATTTAACCCTGGTAAAACCTAGCATTTCATTGGTGGCAGCTAAGGAACGTGACCAGGTAGCTACGTGGAGCACCCGTCATGCGAACCCTAAAAACCATATTGAGATAGCTAAGGCAAAAAGGCTACGATACCCTACGACCTTACGAGGCTAGGGACTAGCCTAACTAAAAAGGAATGTGGTGTAATGCCCTCGAAAATGTCCCGCACCCACAATAATACTAACCCGAGTTGACGTCAGGTATAGCGTAAAATAGTCGTAGATGGTAAGTCCAATAAACTCATCTCGAGAGACTATCACCGTGGTTCTTAAAAATCGGACTAAGGTTGCTATACTTTTGTACGTCCGTGGTAGCACAGTGGGTTAGCACGCGGGCCTGGTGGTGATGGTGGTGCGTCACTAACCAGGGTTCGAACCCCACCCAAGGCATCTCAAAACCTGTGGGTTTTTAGGGGTGTTAAATTCCCTTCAGAGGTTCGTACCCCGCGCCAGGTACCAGGAAAGGTTGATCCTAAAGGTAGCCTGGGGATAATTCCCATTCCTATTTAACCCTGGTAAAACTTAGCATTGGAAGTGGGAGACTAGGCTCCATCCAGATCCACTTATGCTAGTGTTGTTCGATTCTATTATATTGTCTTACACGAGTATTCTGCAGTGGTATATAAATAAACGTGATCGTGTAACTTGCTACCATGTGTTTCTTTGTGTTCTCTATTCCTCATATCTTGTATTGTGCATGCAGCCTTATATACCCAGTCAATTAGAACTCACATTACCCAAGTTAAACCTGTAGAAAAACAGGGCATAACATTGGCGGCAGCGGTGGTTCTTGATTCGGATAAAAGGTTGCATTACACTGCAAGTTTGGAACAGTAGAAGCATGGCAACATTGCGAAATTGGCAGCCACTCACACACATTCCCAAGTATGATGTAAACACGTATGATATTGCCACTTACTTAGACATAATAAAACCAGTGTTAGATGTGGCACTTCAAAATGACCGCGAAAAAATCGCCGTTGCATTATTGCACATTAGGCAGTTGGGAAAAGCCGTTTCCCAAATTGCTAAACAGGTAAATCCAGAGAGTACCTGGAACCAGTTTCGATCCCTCGTGATCCGGACCTTAGGACCACTTTTGGGTTCCCTCATCTCCCCAAAAATAATACAAATCGACGAGATCAAGTATGAAGGGGATATAAATGTGACCCTCACACAACTCTACAGATACGTGAGGACCACGTATAGCTATGAAGATTACGACCAACAAAGAAATGAACTCTTATTCACCGAATTGTTAAACATCCTCATCGACGAGATCAAGTATGAAGGGGATATATATGCGACCCTCATACAACTCTACAGATACGTGAGGCCCACGTATAGCTATGAAGATTACGACCAACAAAATGAACTCGTATTCACCGCGTTGTTAAACATCCTCCCACCCCACATCACCGCCCATTTCGACCCGTATGGCTTATTAGAAGAACATATGCTCTCCATCAGAGAAGAATGCCTACTCAGTTCGATGAATCCCCTATCCAACCCTTCAGCCCCTATCCAAGACTCCGTGCACCCTTCCAAAATGACTTCGGGTGAAAGTCCAACCCCAGTGCACTCTTCCTTACCTCTATCCTCTCTGACCATCCCTAAATTTTCCCCTGCCCAGCCATCCACCAACGATCATCTTCCATCAATTGTGTTACCCCATAAACCCCATCGTTTTTCTATGCATGTCAAACAAACCCACCAACCCCAAATAACCTCTAACCAGACCGTGACTGCCACCAAGAAGATTCCCAAAATTCGTCCTGTTAACAACCCCAAATCAATACATCAGTCCTCTACCAATAACCCCTGTTCTACACCTAACTCTTCCCCCACCAACCCTCCGCAGCCCCCCCAACAAGCCCCGTATTCTAGCTATGCCTACCTATGTAGGCCTACCACAACATATTTCCCCCATGACCCCAGAAATGTTCAGCTATTCCCCCACCAACAAAATTTCCCTTGTGACAGTTTTCCGTCGGTAGCTTGTGACAGTTTTCAGTCAGTAGCTCCCTTCCACCCCCACACAATTCACACCCCTAGAAAACTTCGAAACCCCACACTTGACTCGCCCTCCCATGTCAAACAAACTCACCAGTCCCAGATAACCTCTAACCAGACCGAGACTGCCACCAAGAAAATTCCCCAAACTCGTCCTGTTAACAACCCCAAATCAGTACATCACTCCTCCCTCAATAACCCATGTCCTATGCCTAACTCTGCCCCCACTAATCCTCCCCAGTCCCACATAACCTTTAACCAGACCGAGACTGACACCAAGAAAATTCCCCAAATTCGTCCTGTTAACAACCCCAAATCAATACATCAGTCCTCTACCAATAACCCCTGTTCTACACCTAACTCTTCCCCCACCAACCCGCCGCAGTCCCCCCAACAAATCCCGTTTCCTAACTCGCTCACCTCTCACCACCCTGACCCTCCCACACGCGCCGTTAATCCTCCCCTCACGCGTTACGACCTAGGGACCCAACCATGTTCCCCCCCCTTCCCCCAGAAATGCTCAGCTATTTCCCCACCAACAAAATTTCCCTTGTGACAGTTTTCCGTCAGTAGCTCCCTTCCACGCCCCCACAATTCACACCCCTAATAAACTTCAAAACCCCACACTTGACTCACCCCCTCATGACAGACAAACCCACCAATCCCATATAACCTCTAAACAAACCGTCACTGCCACCGACACACCCCACCACTCTGATCCTCCCACACGCGCCGTTAATCCTCCCCTCACGCGTGACGACTAGGGACCCAACCATGTTCCCCCCCTTCCCCCAGAAATGCTCAGCTATCCCCCCACCAACAAAATTTCCCTTGTGACAGTTTTCCGTCAGTAGCTCCCTTCCACCCCCCCACAATTCACACCCCTAATAAACTTCAAAACCCCACACTTGACTCACCCCCTCATGACAGACAAACCCACCAACCCCGGATAACCTCTAAACAAACCGTCACTGCCACCGACACACCCCACCACTCTGATCCTCCCACACGCGCCGTTAACCCCCCCCCCCCCTCACGCGTGACCCCCACGGGAGTGGTTCCCCCCCCCTCATGCGTACCGAACACCTGCCCACCAGTCGGTCCCCCACCATCATGAGCCCAGCTAAACTTTCAACCTCCACCAATTCCCACCCTGCCAGCCTAACCTCTCACGACCACATTCCGAACGAACAATCAACCCCGTACATAACCCCTACCTCCTTTTTTTCCCCCCTATCTTACCCCCCTCTTCACCGTTACCCCACCCGCCCGAAATTCCACCCCCAAAGATCCCGCTCGACAAAATACCACTCCCATCCCAATCCAACCACAAAACTTTTTCCACCTTGGCTAAACCCCAAAATACTCTCTCTCTCGCCCCAAACAACATAATCAACCTCTCAACTTCAACCACTCCTCGAAATCCCATCCATGTCTCTTCCGAAAATAAAATCAGTCCAAATTCAACCCCTCTCATACTAAAACCCTGCCTGCCCAGACCCCCCCCCCACCATCTCCCTATCAAATCCCCACACCCCAAACCTCCAAACCATAGTAAACTCTCAACCTTCAGCCTTACTCACCCTTCCCCAAACCCCACTCACGACCACAACTCTCTACACAATTCAACCCCTCCCCAGCACCAACCTCTTCCGCAACAACAACCCCGACTCGACCTGCCCATTTCATCTTTAAAACCCCCCTATCACTATCCCCGACCGAAACCACTTAGACCCCCCTCCAAAACTGGCCCTGGGCCAGCTCGCCCCCAGACCCACATTCCTAGCGACAAGAACTAACGGTATATCCACCCCGCCCTTCCAAAGTGAAAGTGAAACCCCTAGGTCAAAGCCACAACCACCACCACCCCCTATTACCAGACCGTCACCCAGACTAACGGCGACCCTAAATAACCCCCCCTGATGATGATGAGGATATTATTGTACTTAATTTTTTTTTTATTGTTTTCAATTCCTAAGCGATTGGGCATGATTCTATAAATTTACATGTTTTCCATATACTGTATATATTATTTTTTTCCCCTTAGTCATACTACTTTTCTTGTTAACCTACACTTTTCTGACTATGCTTCTTTTTACTTCATCCTTGAGGCTCGAGGACGAGCCTATAATGAAGGAGAGGGAAGTAAAATGCCCCAGAACGAGAAGCCCACCACAGAAGCCACGAACGAACACCACACAGAAACACCCAAAGGAAAGGTCCACAGAACGAAAGGACCAGCTGACCGAGCCAGCCATTTCAGACAGGCCCAAGCCCGCAGGGCTAAGTAGCTCCAGGCCGCACCTAGATACCCCTTCTAAACTGACCATTTTTCCACACCTCATGTACACTACCCCCTCGTGTCCTACACTCCTAACTACAAAGATGATGAACAGGAATATACATTCATATTAAAAACACCCATGCCCTGTCCCGACGTTGAGCCAATGCCAACACATCAGACAGCCATTATTATATCTATGTATGTTCTTACATCCGAGAAGTAGATGTTATATATCTTAGAAGTTAAAACACCCACGCCTGTCCCTAGACCTTGTATATCATTTCCCATGACGAGTATAGATATATGTAACCCGTGCTCAGTCGCCCCTTGCATTGTTCCTCTAGTAACTAAGTGTCTCTAATATTAACTGTCACCAGTATTGATACGACATAGCGGCACTGTCCTTGTGTCGTATTGTGCCAAGTACAGATCAACCAGGTTTCATCACCTTATTAGGACGACGACTATAATGTCATCGTTCATCGATGTATGCAATCCTTAGTTTAAGTATTAATATTAACATTCCCTAACATCTTGTCTTGCCAGACTAAGCTTCTGAAGACCCATCGCCCCATAAATCTATGTATTCAATCCTTAGGTCAAGTATTTTTATCCGCCATTGTGTTCACCTTTTTCCATTTACTTTTCCACAATTGTCATACGTCTTCCCCTTGCCTCCTTCGTATCCACAGTCCACACTACGCCAATTTACTTCGTGTCATACACCTCTTACCCCAACCAGAGATTGTATAAGATAACCTGGTTACCAGTATCTGTCATAAGTACCCCGAAACAATAACTAAGTACCCCTACGAACTGCCGCTGTTGTTGGTATATTTATATTTAATAGAAAACGCAGTTCCCAGGGCCAACTAATAGTATCCATAACCCCTCGGACTGATCACATAACTCTATCTTTTCCAGACTCATATACCACCCCATAGTTGCATTCCCCGGTAGCTTTTGGCTAACGTATTCTACTGCCTTTTCAAACTTCCATATCAACTGCAGCCTAATGCCACCCCCACGCCCAGAGACCTTAGGGTCAAATTCCCCTATAGCCCCCCTGCACTCCTCCCCTCTCATTATAAGACCCCGCACTTCTCTACTCTTGTCCGACCTAGCCTCTCTCTCATACCTCTTGAAGATCCTTGAATTGTCCGTTCCTAACGCTCTCCAACCTTTTATATATATACTCCTATCCAGCCTACCTTCACTTAGTAGGCAAGAACAACATTAGAACTTTACTAGCCCCTTGCATGCCATCTATTCTCTTACAACCCATTCAAAACCCTGCACCCAATGGTCGTCGGTGCGAGGCTAGCCGCCTCGCCAGTAACTAACTTCTATTGCCATACTTCCAGATAAATGTGGCAGAGTTAGCAACCCAGTCTCCACCACATCCAGCAAACCCTACAATTAACAACCAGCCGAGTAAAACCAGCTAGCTAAGGCACCTTCGGTTTTGGTATTAAGGACGCCCACATCTGTCTCATACACGGAGGGTTATTACAAACACTGGTGATATGGCAAGCCCCTAGCCACAGCCGCCGGACGACTATCACAGAGAGAGGGCGCCCAGCTCCCCCTTTTTGCCCACCCGAGGAGGGAGACCCCCACCCCCGCGGAGGTATACCTGGCCCCTGTTTTGACTTCCGAGTCATTGCCAGGTAGCACAGGAATTCTTCCTATCAATGAACTAACCATGCATGACTAACACCTTTACTAACCTCTATTAACTCACAATAAACCATTTACCTTTCTTGCATGCTCTGATCACTAAATTAGCACCTCAGCTATACCATAGAATGAAGATTGAACAATCTAAGAGAGACGCTCCTATCACAGCTGTCCCCATCCTCCTCGCAAAGTAGATCCAGTCTCTCTCCCCTAAATACTTCCAGTATAGCCAAAATAGTACCTCTTACTAAGGCTCAATTATATGAAAATATAAAGGCTTCCTATAGCCATGTGCCACAACAGTAAATACCATCTTACCTAGTCCCCATATCTATTGAGAGCTCAAATAAGTCCATAAGACTCGAGATCCCTACTGTCTACAGGGTCCAGAACCGAGCCTATAAATCTAGCTCCCGCCCCCAGTCAAATCAGTTGAAAGCTAGACACCAACCAGGGGTCACTACCCTGCAGTTAACTTCTAGCTCTGCCCTTGTGTTGTTCCGGAGTGAGATTCCAGAGCCGGCAGACTCCGTGACAGATTTGGATAGAAGGACCTGCCCACGTATTTGAGAACTTCACACATATGGACCCCCTGGACGGCCGCGGAACCAGTCGTTAGCCCCCAACATCATGGACGCAAGATAACCAGGACCAGACCCATCAGATACTACCCAAGATTCCCTTTAGCAGTACTACATATTACTGTGCTGTTTAGAGATTCACTAATTAATATTTCTACGAAGTGGCTATCTCTTTGCCCCAGTATAATTCATATAACCATTCAATTAGGAAGTGCTAAGCGTATCAGTGTTCAATAATTAACAGGCGATACTAACTCTCGTAATCAACCATATATCCAGATATTATTACCTAGAAGGAAACCCTAGTGATATCTGAATGTTCGCCCACTGATTTGCGTTCTATGTATTTCTGAGCCAAGAATATAAAACTTAGATCAGTACCCCCCTGAGGTTACTAGAATTCCCGTGCTCTAAAATACGTGTGTCTAATCTAGTCTGTGAACTACTACTTGTGCACCAGAGCTACCAGTAAGAAATCTAACAGTGAATATGATTCTATAAGTAACATTGATGGTCTTCGGTATATAAACCTGTTGAATTAAAGCCAGTGATCAGAAGATTAATACCTGAACGTTGGAAGTGGGAGACTAGGCTCCATCCAGATCCACTTATGCTAGTGTTGTTCGATTCTATTATATTGTCTTACACGAGTATTCTGCAGTGGTATATAAATAAACGTGATCGTGTAACTTGCTACCATGTGTTTCTTTGTGTTCTCTATTCCTCATATCTTGTATTGTGCATGCAGCCTTATATACCCAGTCAATTAGAACTCACATTACCCAAGTTAAACCTGTAGAAAAACGGCATAACAACTACCTCAAACAAAATTATCTATTCTATAAGTTTCAATCAGGTTTCAGATGCATGTACTCGACAGACTCCTGTCTCATCCACTTAACGGATCACATTCGTAAAGAAATGTCTAAAGGTAACTACACCGGTATGGTTCTTCTTGATCTACAAAAAGCGTTTGACACAGTAGACCATGATATCCTATGTAATAAACTACAAGCAATGGGCATAGGGTCTGTGAACTGTTTTAAATCTTATCTTAGTGGTAGAACCCAAAGAGTCAAAATTGATGATAATATATCTGATCCTATGCCAATTAACTGTGGGGTCCCGCAGGGAAGCATCCTTGGTCCCTTACTCTTTCTCTGTTATGTGAACGACATGGAACTGAGCGTCTCATGTAAATTATTACTGTATGCAGACGACAGCGGGCTTCTGGTTTCAGGAAAAGACCCAATAAGTATTGCCGCTTCACTTTCCAAAGAACTAGAATCATGTAGTGAATGGCTAGTGGACAATAGACTATCTCTTCACCTGGGCAAGACGGAAGCCATCTTATGTGGAACAAAACGCAAACTGAAAGACATTGTGGGCTTCTCGGTCAACTGTAATATTTGTTATGCCCTGTTTTTCTACAGGATTAACTTGGGTAATGTGAGTTCTAACTGACTGGGTATATAAGGCTGCATGCACAAAACAAGGTATGAGGAATAGAGAACACAAGTTAAACACACGGTAACAAGACACACGATCACGTTTATTGATGATGGTTAATAGGAAGCATAAGAAGGTATGAACACTCGTACAAGACAAATGATAGAATTGAACAACTAGCATTAAGTGGATCTGGATGGAGCCTAGTCTCCCACTTCCAACGTTCAGGTATTAATCTTCTGATCACTGGCTTTGTTCGCAAGTTTATACTGGAGACCCTCAATGTTACTTATAGATTCAATTTCACTATTTAGATTGATTACTGGTAGCTCTGGTGCACAAGTAGTAGTTCACAGACTAGATTAGACACGCGTATTTTAGAGCACGGGAATTCTAGTAACCTCATGGGGTACTAATCTAAGTTTTATATTCTTATAGCAGAAACACGTAGAACGCAAATCAGTGGGCGAACATTATATATCACTAGGGTTTAACTTCTATGTAATATTATCTAGATATATGGGTAATTACGAGAGTTAATATCGCCGGTTAATTAATAAACACTGATACGCTTAGCACTTCCTAATGGAATGGTTATATATGAATTATACTGGGACAAAGATATAGCCACTTCGTAGAAATATGAATAAGTGAGTCTTTAAATAGTACTGTAACACTGTAGTACTGATAGAGTGAATCTGGGGTAGTATTTGATTGGTCTGGTCCTGGTTATCTTGCGTCCGTGATGTTGGGGGTTAACGACTGGTTCCGCGGCCGTCCAGGGGGTCCATATGTAGGAAGTTCTCAAGACGGATCTCTTGGCGATCGTTGCTGGCTACACGCTTATATACCCACTGGTTTGTGAAGGTTATAAGGTGCACGTAGATTTCTTGTACGTGGACAGATATGCTTCTATCTCAATCTGCCATGGAGTCTGCCGGCTCTGGAACTCAATTCTCAGGAACAACATAAGGGCAGAGCTAGAGGTCAACTTAAGGGGGCCAGCCACTGGTTGGTGTCTATCTTTCAACTGATTTTACTGGGGGCTGGAGCTTGGTTTATAGGCTCGGTTTTGGACCCTATAGGCCATAGGGATCTCGAGTTCTTATGGATTTATTTAAGCTCTCAATGGATACGGGAACTAGGTAAGGTGGTGATTACTGTTGTGGCACATGGCTATATGGAGCCTTCATAATGTGATATAACTGAGCCTTAGTAAGAGGTACTATTTTGGCTATACTGGAAGTATTTAGGGGAGAGAGACTGGATCTACTTTGTGAGGAGGACTGGGACAGCTGTGATAGGAGCGTCTCTCTTAGATTGTTCAGTCTTCGTTCTATGGTATAGCTGAGGTGCTAATTTGGTTATCAGAGTATGCAATAAAGGTTAATGGGTTATTGTGGGTTAATATGAGGTTAGCAAAGGTGTTAGTCATGCATGGTTAGTTCATTGATAGGAAGAATTCCTGTGCTACCTGGCAATGACCCGGAAGTCAAAACAGGGGTCAGGTATACCTCCGCAGGGGTGGGGGTCTCCCTCCTCGGGTGGGTAAAAAGGGGTAGGTGCGCGCCCTCTCTCTGTGATGGTCGTCCGGCGGCTGTGGCTAGGGGCTTGCCATATCACAAGTGTTTGTAATAACCCTCTGTTTATGAGACAGATGTGGGTGTTCGTAATACCAAAACCGAAGGTGCCTTGACTAGCTGGTTTAATCGGTTGGGTTGTTAATTGCATGGTTTGTTGGATGTGGTGGAGACTGGGTTGCTAACTCTGCCACATTTATCTGGAAGTATGGCAATAGAAGTTAGTCACTGGCGAGGCGGCTAGCCTCGCACTGACGATCATTTGGTACAGGGTTGTGAATGGGTTGTGAGGGAATAGATGGCACTGCAAAGGGTTAGTAAAGTTCTAATGGTGTTCCTTCCTACTGGGGGAAGGTAGGCTGGATAGGAGTATTTATTAGTGGCCCCTCCATCATTGACGAACATGCCTATTACATAAGGCATCCTCTTCAAACACTAATCCGCCGTAGTTTGAATCTACCGCGCAGAGCATTTAAAAACTGAGGAGCCTTCATCATGAGCGCACGCGACCTCACTCATGGCTTCAGTCATTATGAATTGGGTTCTCACTACGAAAAAACTTCGTAAAAAATAAAAACAAAAAGAAAATAAGAATAACTATCCAATAAGCTTTCCATCATATCGTGGATGTACTTGTGTGGATTTCTGACCAGACGCTGATTCAGGCGTCATTCCTCCTTCTCTGCTCTGCGCTCAGCCTGCCCGGACGTACCTTCCACGCTCCGCTGGTTCCGCATTCGTTGCGTCCCTAGTGAGTTTTTTCTCATTTGTTTACTCTAGGATGTATCGAGTAAGGTTAGGATAGGCGTAGCAGGAGTGTCCTGGGCTGGTTGCCCGCAGTGCAGTGTATTTTGGGTCGTGTGTATGGGGCATCTATTTCGGATGTACCCTCGTGGTCCTGTTGTGGACACGTGAACTTTTCACAGTTGTGTTAGTTTGTGATGCAGGCGGCTTTCATTACGCGTTAATTATTGCTGCCTTTTATCCTTCTGATGAGGTAAGCTGTGTTTTTCTGACGTTCCCAGCGTATTTTCTTCACTTAGTGAAGTTTTTTCTGGGTCCTTGTCAGGCTTCCCGGGGTGGGAAGTTGTCGCTACGGTGGTGTGTTGGCGGTGGTTCCTGTTGTGATATTCCAGTGTGTGTTTATATTTCAACTATTTTCATGCCGTCTACCTAGGCCTAGCCAGCCGCTCGTAGCTTTGCCACATGTCTAGTGTTATTATTTATTATTATAAATATGCCCTACTGTGTCATGTGTATCCGGGTTTTAGTTGTGTATTGGCTAATTCCTCGGACTATAATTGTTTCCTGGTTTAGTTGTGTATTGGCTAATTCCACGGATTATGTTGTGACCTTGGTTAGTCGTGCGTGACTCTCCTCGTGTCGTATTGTTCAGATGGTGTCTGTTCAGGGTGGGGCTTGCCTTCCGGCGGGTTTTTTCTCGGTTTCACCATGAAAATCCTGACCGATGAGCCGTGTTGGGCCACACGTGGTTTTTAACTCTGGCTGGTTCCCCGGCGTGGGGAGGTGTCTGTGGCTCTCCAGGACTGCGTCTCTGTGGGTGCCTGGTTTCAGGCCTCCTTTAATTCCCGGCGGGATGGCTGTACCCATCCTTATATATATATATATAAAAAAACGACGTTCTTGCGAACATTCGTTTTTATAGGTTTTTTCTACCTGGTTTACGACAACCACATGGAAAACCTAGCTGTAGTTTAGGCGTTCCTCCCCGGCGATCTTTTACAAAGAAGTGGGGTCAGGAACTTGTGGGGTTAACTTTTAGACTTCTCACCCGGCGGGTGCACCTGAGCAGGGTGGGATAAACGACTTAGGTCTCATATAGTTAACCAATCCATTTTAGTGATACTCTGTGTATCGCTGCCTTTACTCTTACGGCAATTGAAGGTTCAATGAGGTTTAACCAAATCGATTCCCACACCCGGCGGGTGCTCCTAAGTGGAGGAACTAAGGAATTTATAACAAATTCAATTTCGATTAACCTTAATTTGGTGATACATTCAGTATCGCCGCCTTCTATTTTTACGACGATCTTTTGGGACAATTCGTTAAAATATCAGATCTCGTATATTCCTGCCCTGGGCTATTCTACTAAAATATTTCAAGGGCCGGCGTCTTTATGAGGGGGGCTTTGTTACAAAATTGAATCTTGAGACAGTCACCACCTCCTACAGACTATAAGTGCCATGCTGGACCATTATATCAGAGGGTATTCTTCATGTTCTTTAGCTAAAAAGATTTGTTTAGCCTCTTTACACCCCGCCGCGTAGCGAGATGTGTTAGCTGTGTCTTTGCATCCCGTTACCCGGCGGGTTATTAACACTTGTATGCGAACACTTGGGTTAACCTTATGAGCATTAATTCCTGGAAATTTTTCTTTATTTTTCCAGAGCTGAGCTCCGGCAGACCAATACAGACCCGGCGGTAGTTTCCTCACACCAGTCTCTGTCATGGCTACTGTGGCCCCAGTTTTTGCCCTGTGCATTACCCCTACTTGCGCGGGTATCCCGATTTTTGCGCATACCCTTTGCATAAGGTGTGTTAAATGTCTAGACCGTTCAAGGGGTCTCTGGGTTACACTTAATTGTTCCTTTTGCTCCCAATTAGCCAATAAAGTCCTGTGTGACAATGACAAGACCGCGGCGGTAGCGTTGAGAGAGGTCAGACAACAGATGTCGGCCTACACTACCATTGTCGCACATAAGTCACTTCAATGTGACAACGTCCCACTTTGGGATAAGTTGCTGTCAGAGCACCCTCCCCCTAAACGTACCTCTAGAGTAACGGGTTTTAAGCCGACAGAGACTAGCCAGGGTTCTGTATCGTCTGTGGATATGTCTAAACGCCCGAGAGAGCCTACTCCCCCGGCAGCCACCTCCTCGTCGCGGGTGAGATCGAGGTCAAGGTCACCTCTCAGACAGCAGTCTTCAAGTCGTGCCTCTTCCCCGGCGAGTAAGAAGAGTAAGACGGAAGCTTCCACCAGTGGTCATGGTGGTGATTCTTCCAAATCTAAGTCTAGTTCGCGGTCACACCGTAGCCACAAATCCTCCAAAAAGGATTCCCATAGGAAGTCCTCTCGACATTCTCCTAAGTCTAGTGCATCTCGTCGTACCTCTACACCTGAAAATGTTTCTGTTACAGCCTCAGAGTATAGTGAAGCGCCTGTCCCTAAACAAGATTTACCTATTGATATTTTAACCCTAGAAATGGAAAGTTCAGGAAATTCAATAATTGAGAATGTTTCAGACTCTCAAGAGAGCGTAGGCCAGAGCCTCGGTGTTTGGCGGTTTGCTCAACCAGGGTCTGACCATCCACGTCCGACTCATACGAGTCACACAGTAGCCGATGTCCACAGGGACGCGGCGACCCCATCCTCTATCCCTGACTTATCTTGGAAACAAGGTACCCCTGCCTCGGCGGGGTCTTCTCAGGAGGATCGGGAGGAACAAGATGAAGTGTCAATAATTTCAGATAGGGAAGGACAAGGGTCAGGCTCAGGCCTGGACGCCGCCCATGATAATACTGATTCACCTGTAAGTTCTGCATCTAACCAGTTTGTTACAGCACAAGAAATTGATGGGTTACTTACTCATGCTCTATCTAAATTCTTTAGTCAACAACGAGAAAACCCCACAATGGACTTGGGGGCTCCCTTGACAAGTTCTGCGGTACGGCCTCTGATAACGTCAATCGATTTATCTAAGATTCCTAACCCTCCTACTCTGTCACCGGCAGGGAGCTCTAAGCCAGCTACGGCGGCATTCACTACGTCAAATGTCAGGGTCATCACGGATGTTAATCCACCCCCTCTAGACAAAGCGCCTCTTAGAAAGGTAGCTATGCCCCTGCTTTATGGGCCAGACGAGTCATGGGTTCTTTTGAACCCCTCTAAGCCAGAGCTTGCCCAGCCTACCTTGTCAGGGGAACTCCCGGTACCACGTGAGTGGTTTATCCAGGGAAATAAGTCAAAGAAATTAAGGGCATTGGATGCCTTGGGTAATGTTTTGGACGTAAATATCAAGGCTATACCTAGTTATTATCATCAGGATTATTTTGTTTATGCATCTAAGCCTGCTTTACCCCCTGCCTCAGCTTCAAAACTTTTTTCAGACTGGTCTAAGCTGGATGGGTTTAATGATATTAAGGCTCTGTCGGCTCTTACTCCTGAACTAGATTTACAGACCGTCACAGACGAGACAGCTAATCCAGTTTTGAAGGTGGGACAGTTGGGACCAGGACCTTGGGTGGATTGGGAGGTAGAGGCTCAAAACTTTGCAACCACTTTCACTTCTAAATCTTCCCACCAGATCCCTCAGGATACACATTCATGGTTCTCCATGCCGGTGGGTTCTGCCGGCGGAGTTCCGTCAGCTTTATTTTCTTTTCTAGCTGCCCCTAAGATTAATCTTTGTGAACTAAAGGACCCATTCACTACCCCTACCCCTACTCACCTAGACAGAGAATTTAGGCTAAGGGGAAAAGCTTTCCGCCTGTTTTCACAGTATATAGTTTCTCAGCAGGTGGCTAAGTCTTTACTCCGGTCCACTCAGGCAATCGCAGACGCGGATGCTCGAAGATCAGTTGAGTTATCCCGGCGTCTGATTCTTCAGTCGTCGATTCAATCCTTAGGTGACATACGCACAGCCTTACTTGAGGCGGTGCGAGCACGACAGGATCTTAGGATGTCATTAGTTCGCAAGCTGCCTGATCGCATTGCTAACCAGGTGGTAATGTCCCCAGTACTTACTCCTTCTTTAATGTCCCCTGATGTATGGCGAACAGTGTTTAACATGGCACAGGCCGTGAAGCACAGTCCCGCACAGGCTAAGAAACCTGCATTTAACTTCCCCAAACCTAGGCCTCCTACTAAAGCTCAGCCAGGGGGTTCTAAGCCTTTTCTTCCGCCTAAGTCCTCCCAATCCCCCCTGGGTCAGTACAGGCATAGACAGAGAGGGTTTTCAGGACAGAGAGGACGCGGCCAGTATAAGCCGGGGCAGGGCCAGTCTTCGGCCCACACCAGCCAGCCGGCGAAGCGTCCAACACCACCAACCCCACCATCAAAAAACTAAAGTCTCTCTCACTCCCAGTGCCTATCTTAAGGCCGGAGGAACCGAGGGAAGTACAGCCGGCGAACCCTTGTCTGCTAACTGGGTCGTTCCGAACGTGTCACCAAGCATGGCCGTTAAAAACCTGGGCACGGATGGTGGCACGCAAAGGCATCACTTGGCAGTGGCTCCGGCGACCTCGCTTACGTCAGCCGACAACGGCAAATTGTGTTTCATTAGAGGTGGAGTCGCTGGTCCAGGAGATGATTGCCAAGAATGTCATCATCCCGGTCCCTCCAGATTACCCTGTATTCACGTCAAAACTGTTTTTGGTTCCCAAACGGGACAGTGTTCAGATGAGGCCGGTCGTAGACCTGTCTTATCTGAATCTTCACATTTACAACGAGTCTTTCAGAATGTTAACAGTTCATCAAATCAGGCTAACACTTCCGCCGGGAGGCTGGATGTGTTCCCTAGACCTGACAGACGCCTATTGGCACGTGTCGGTCAACAAAAGATTTCAAAGGTTTCTGGCCTTGAGGATCAGGCACCAAAATTTTGTTTTTCAGAGGATGCCGTTCGGTTTGAACCTAGCACCTCGAGTATTCACGAAACTAGTCCGGCAAGCCCTGATGCCGTTGTTAAAACAGGGAATCAGAGTGTTGTGGTATCTAGACGACTGGCTGGTGGTGGCAGAGACACAACAATTATGCATAAAACATGTCAATATCATTTTAAATCATGTCAAAACTCTAGGCTTCAAGGTAAATCTGGTAAAGTCAAACCTTGTTCCCTCAAGAGTAATTCAGTGGATAGGGCTGGTCTGGGACACCGCCGCTCTCACTCTGAGTCAGAGTGTGGACAATCGCAACAGGTTTCGCAGGAAACTGTTCAGGTTTCTTCACAGTCTGACTACGACACGAAGAGTCTGGGAGTCTCTGGTCGGCTCTCTCAACTGGATTCAGCTAACTGTCAAGTTGGGCCGGTTGAAAGTAAAACGATTAATATTGGAAGGCAACAAATATTTCCCACTCTTACCGGCGGGAAAATTATGGCCCATACCAAAATTAATCCACACCTTACTAGCGGTCTGGGCGAAGAGGGAAACATTGCACTCAATCATGTCATGGACCTCTCCTCCTCCAACGGTATGGGTAGACACGGATGCGTCGGGCACCATAGGGTGGGGATTTCAGTCAAATCAGGGGCACCAGGGTCAGGGGCTTTGGTCCCACTTAGAAATCTCTCACATAAATGTCAAAGAGTTACTAGTCCCCTTGTATTTCCTTCAGGCTCACGGCCCGGCGTTACGGGGCAAGTCGGTGGCCTTCAGAATGGACAATCTGAATGCAGTTCACTGTATTCAGAAACAAGGGTCAACGAGGTCAAGGAAGTTGCTACTCGTGTCGGAAGAGATTTTTGTTCTAGCCACCAGTCTAGATATTTATCTTCACGCATCTTATCTCCCAGGCGTAGCGAACGTCTGGGCAGACGCTCTGTCCCGGAGACAGAGCACGACAGTAGAATGGGAGCTCAAGCAACCCATTTTCGACCTAATGATTGCGGAGCTCTCCCATCCACAAGTGGATCTTTTTGCGTCCGACGAGACTCACAAGCTCCCTCTATACCTCACCCGCCGGGCGATAACGCCGGCAGGGGGGCCAGACGCCCTAGTGACAGACTGGAACAGATGGAGCTCCATCTATCTGTTTCCGCCGCCAGATGCGTCACTAATGTGCCACGTAGTGAACAAACTACGAGTTTATCGAGGCTTAGTCTCGCTAATCGCGCCCCTGTGGCCGGCGCAGGTGTGGTACCAGCAATTAATAATGTGGTGCCCGGACCCGGTATCGCTCCCGGTCGGGTACTTCCACTTAGACACGATTGGCAACCTAGCGACCTCGCTGACTTTTGCATTATGGACATTCAGGAGGCCAAGTGGCTAGCACCATACGGTAGGGATGTGACCAATAAATTGCTCAATCAATATACTCAGTCTACTAAGCGACAATATCAATCACATTGGAAAGCTTTTACTTCTTGGATTGTTAGAACGGAACAAACTGTACCCTCAGTGGCATTGGTTTTTAATTACTTGAACTATCTGTTTGAGCAGAAACGTTTATCTGTGGTAACTTTGAAGAATCACTTAACTGCGATTAGAGTGCCCTTTTTCGACCTTACAGGTCTATCCATACCGGTGGCGGAGGAAACAGGATTTATGAGAGCGTGTTTTAAACTCCGCCCACCTCCCCGTCAGCTCATGCCTACTTGGTCTCTGGACAAAGCTTTGTCTTTACTTCATTCTCGTCTGTATCAAAATACTGCAGACTTTGCTTTAATCTTAAAGAAGGCAGTTTTCCTTTTGGCTTTGGCCACCGGAAACAGAGTGTCTGAGCTGGCGGCGATGAGCAACACACCTAATTGTCTTAGGTTTGGTAGACTTAATGATTCAATTTCCATTGCACCCTCCCCGGCGTTTGTAGCCAAGAATGAGCATAGTGCACACGTGTTTTCTGAGTTCACGGTGCCGGCGTTAAAAAGGGGAAAGGTGCATCATAATTTATGTCCAGTGCAAGCTCTAACCAAATATTTGAGAATAGCTCCTCAAAACCCCCAAGGTGCTTTATGGGTAGCGAGTACGGGTAAACGCTTACTTAAACGGCGATTAGCCTCTCTTCTGGTAGAAGTCATTAAAGAGAGTAATCCCGGCGTTGTGGGTAGGGCCCACGATTTACGCAAGTGGGCGGCCTCTTTACGTTTCCTGAAAAACTTTTCAGTTGAAGATATTGCGTCCACACAGTTGTGGGCGTCTCATCATACGTTTCTCTCTAGATACTTGTCAGTTGCTCTAGACAAACCTTCCTTACCATGTATAGCTTTAAGGCAGAGGGTCTAGGTGGCCCTGCAGTCACTTATGTTTACTTTCATGGAAGGGGGGGGGGGGGGGTGCAGTCAGTTGACATAGGACACCCTAGACCCCGCCGGAGTATGAGAGCTGTGATACAATTTAAGGTTAAAATGTGATATGAAAATTTCTCTGCGAGAAATTGTGCTAGTACAAGGTTTAGCACAAAACAACGGTGTTGTTATAGTAGTTTTAGCTGCGAAAGCAATGTAATATTAGTTCAATGGAGTTCATTTGCAATTGATCTCCACATGTATTTTGGGGTTTATGATGTGCACATATAAACTTATAACTTATTATTTTTGTCACCACTCGTTGAGTGGGGTGCCTTTTGTAACTACAGATCTGTGTTCAGAATCTTCAGGGTTACCCATTTTTGTCGGGCAGGCTTCTTTGAAGCACGCACCTGCCTGAACCCCTTTTTCTTGTATATTTCCGGCCTACGCCGTATTAAATACATTTTTCAAAAGTAAGAATACTATGTGGTTGTTTTTATTATCTGCTTTTCTAGAGTTATGATATGATTACGAATGTCCCCCTCCAGTCTTAGATATCAGGCATGTTCGTCAATGATGGAGGGGCCACTAATAAATTATAGGTTTGACTCCTGTAAGGAGATAAAGAAAACCTAATATTTAGTAGTGGCCCTGTAATCATTGACGACTGGGGCCCTCCCGACCGTCCCGTTCCCATTCGTTGATGTATTAAGGATTTTGGTTTACTTGATATGTCAGTGAAGGAGGAATGACGCCTGAATCAGCGTCTGGTCAGAAATCCACACAAGTACATCCACGATATGATGGAAAGCTTATTGGATAGTTATTCTTATTTTCTTTTTGTTTTTATTTTTTACGAAGTTTTTTCGTAGTGAGAACCCAATTCATAATGACTGAAGCCATGAGTGAGGTCGCGTGCGCTCATGATGAAGGCTCCTCAGTTTTTAAATGCTCTGCGCGGTAGATTCAAACTACGGCGGATTAGTGTTTGAAGAGGATGCCTTATGTAATAGGCATGTTCGTCAATGATTACGGGGCCACTACTAAATATTAGGTTTTCTTTATCTCCTTACAGGAGTCAAACCTATAATATATACAAAAGGTTTGAGAATGTTAGCAACGGAAATATTAAGGATATTCAGGAGGTATGGTGGAGAGGCTAGGTCGGAAAGGAGTCGAGGAGCGTGGGGGGGTTAACGAGAGGGAGAGGGGGGCTACGTGGAAGTTTGACCCTAAGGTCTCTGGGCGTAGGGGTGGCATTAGACTACAGTTGGTATCGTAGCTTGGGGGTTAATGACAGGGAAAGTATGTTAGCCAAACGCTACCGGGGGATGAGCAATATGGGGTGGTATATGAGTCTGGAAGGGATAGAATCATGTGGACTGTGGGGCTGTGGGGAAGAGGAGGTTAACTGTAGGTGTGTGCTTGACTGTGGATAAAAGTAGAGAAAGACATGGTGTATTATTACTCGTCAATACGATGGTTATGGACACTGTTAATCTGACACTATTTCTTGCTGACCTAGTTGTTCCTGGGAACTGCGTTTTCTATGACATATACACCAAAGAAAGCGGCAGTTCGTAGGGGTAGCTTCGGTATTGTTTCATGGTGAAAATGCGTCGAGACAATGGTAAAAGAGGGTTGTATATACAATCTCTGGTTGGGGTAAGAATTAGAGTTACTGTATGGTGGCTAACATCTTCAGTCATTTCTGTCTAGGTCTTACAGGAACGATGGTTATATATATACACTGGTGTACCCGTGGGTATCATCGTTTCTTATCAATTAGGACATGGGGTTTTAACATACTACTTCTCGGATGGAAAGAACATACTATAGGTTTGACTCCTGTAAGGAGATAAAGAAAACCTAATATTTAGTAGTGGCCCCGTAATCATTGACGAACATGCCTATTACATAAGGCATCCTCTTCAAACACTAATCCGCCGTAGTTTGAATCTACCGCGCAGAGCATTTAAAAAACTGAGGAGCCTTCATCATGAGCGCACGCGACCTCACTCATGGCTTCAGTCATTATGAATTGGGTTCTCACTACGAAAAAACTTCGTAAAAAATAAAAACAAAAAGAAAATAAGAATAACTATCCAATAAGCTTTCCATCATATCGTGGATGTACTTGTGTGGATTTCTGACCAGACGCTGAATCAGGCGTCATTCCTCCTTCACTGACATATCAAGTAAACCAAAATCCTTAATACATCAACGAATGGGAAGGGGACGGTCGGGAGGGCCCCAGTCGTCAATGATTACGGGGCCACTACTAAATATTAGGTTTTCTTTATCTCCTTACAGGAGTCAAACCTATAATTTATTAGTGGCCCCTCCATCATTGACGAACATGCCTGATATCTAAGACTGGAGGGGGACATTCGTAATCATATCATAACTCTAGAAAAGCAGATAATAAAAACAACCACATAGTATTCTTACTTTTGAAAAATGTATTTAATACGGCGTAGGCCGGAAATATACAAGAAAAAGGGGGTTCAGGCAGGTGCGTGCTTCAAAGAAGCCTGCCTGACAAAAATAGGTAACCCTGAAGATTCTGAACACAGATCTGTAGTTACAAAAGGCACCCCACTAAACGAGTGGTGACAAAAATAATAAGTTATAAGTTTATATGTGCACATCATAAACCCCAAAATACATGTGGAGATCAATTGCTAATGAACTCCATTGAACTAATGTTACATTGCTTTCGCAGCTAAAACTACTATAACAACACCGTTGTCTTGTACTAAACTTTGTACTAGCACAAATTCTCGCAGAGAAATTTTCATATCACATTTCAACCTTAAATTGTATCACAGCTCTCATACTCCGGCGGGGTCTAGGGTGTCCTATGTCAACTGACTGCACCCCCCCCCCCCCTTCCTTGAAAATAAACATAAGTGACTGCAGGGCCACCTAGACCCTCTGCCTTAAAGCTATACATGGTAAGGAAGGTTTGTCTAGAGCAACTGACAAGTATCTAGAGAGAAACGTATGATTAGACGCCCACAACTGTGTGGACGCAATATCTTCAACTGAAAAGTTTTTCAGGAAACGTAAAGAGGCCGCCCACTTGCGTAAATCGTGGGCCCTACCCACAACGCCGGGATTACTCTCTTTAATGACTTCTACCAGAAGAGAGGCTAATCGCCGTTTAAGTAAGCGTTTACCCGTACTCGCTACCCATAAAGCACCTTGGGGGTTATGAGGAGCTATTCTTAAATATTTGGTTAGAGCTTGCACTGGACATAAATTATGATGCACCTTTCCCCTTTTTAACGCCAGCACCGTGAATTCAGAAAACACGTGTGCACTATGCTCATTCTTGGCTACAAACGCCGGGGAGGGTGCAATGGAAATTGAATCATTAAGTCTACCAAACCTAAGACAATTAGGTGTGTTGCTCATCGCCGCCAGCTCAGACACTCTGTTTCCGGTGGCCAAAGCCAAAAGGAAAACTGCCTTCTTTAAGATTAAAGCAAAGTCTGCAGTATTTTGATACAGACGAGAATGAAGTAAAGACAAAGCTTTGTCCAGAGACCAAGTAGGCATGAGCTGACGGGGAGGTGGGCGGAGTTTAAAACACGCTCTCATAAATCCTGTTTCCTCCGCCACCGGTATGGATAGACCTGTAAGGTCGAAAAAGGGCACTCTAATCGCAGTTAAGTGATTCTTCAAAGTAACCACAGATAAACGTTTCTGCTCAAACAGATAGTTCAAGTAATTAAAAACCAATGCCACTGAGGGTACAGTTTGTTCCGTTCTAACAATCCAAGAAGTAAAAGCTTTCCAATGAGATTGATATTGTCGCTTAGTAGACTGAGTATATTGATTGAGCAATTTATTGGTCACATCCCTACCGTATGGTGCTAGCCACTTGGCCTCCTGAATGTCCATAATGCAAAAGTCAGCGAGGTCTCTAGGTTGCCAATCGTGTCTAAGTGGAAGTACCCGACCGGGAGCGATACCGGGTCCGGGCACCACATTATTAACTGCTGGCACCACACCTGCGCTGGCCACAGGGGCGCGATTAGCGAGACTAAGCCTCGATAAACTCGTAGTTTGCTCACTACGTGGCACATTAGTGACGCATCTGGCGGCGGAAACAGATAGATGGAGCTCCATCTGTTCCAGTCTGTCACTAGGGCGTCTGGCCCCCTGCCGGCGTTATCGTCGGCGGGTGAGGTATAGAGGGAGCTTGTGAGTCTCCTCGGACGCAAAAAGATCCACTTGTGGATGGGAGAGCTCCGCAATCATTAGGTCGAAAATGGGTTGCTTGAGCTCCCATTCTACTGTCGTGCTCTGTCTCCGGGACAGAGCGTCTGCCCAGACGTTCGCTACGCCTGGGAGATAAGATGCGTGAAGATAAATATCTAGACTGGTGGCTAGAACAAAAATCTCTTCCGACACGAGTAGCAACTTCCTTGACCTCGTTGACCCTTGTTTCTGAATACAGTGAACTGCATTCAGATTGTCCATTCTGAAGGCCACTGACTTGCCCCGTAACGCCGGGCCGTGAGCCTGGAGGAAATACAAGGGGACTAGTAACTCTTTGACATTTATGTGAGAGATTTCTAAGTGGGACCAAAGTCCCTGACCCTGGTGCCCCTGATTTGACTGAAATCCCCACCCTATGGTGCCTGACGCATCCGTGTCTACCCATACCGTTGGAGGAGGAGAGGTCCATGACATGATTGAGTGCAATGTTTCCCTCTTCGCCCAGACCGCTAGTAAGGTGTGGATTAATTTTGGTATGGGCCATAATTTTCCCGCCGGTAAGAGTGGGAAATATTTGTTGCCTTCCAATATTAATCGTTTTACTTTCAACCGGCCCAACTTGACAGTTAGCTGAATCCAGTTGAGAGAGCCGACCAGAGACTCCCAGACTCTTCGTGTCGTAGTCAGACTGTGAAGAAACCTGAACAGTTTCCTGCGAAACCTGTTGCGATTGTCCACACTCTGACTCAGAGTGAGAGCGGCGGTGTCCCAGACCAGCCCTATCCACTGAATTACTCTTGAGGGAACAAGGTTTGACTTTACCAGATTTACCTTGAAGCCTAGAGTTTTGACATGATTTAAAATGATATTGACATGTTTTATGCATAATTGTTGTGTCTCTGCCACCACCAGCCAGTCGTCTAGATACCACAACACTCTGATTCCCTGTTTTAACAATGGCATCAGGGCTTGCCGGACTAGTTTCGTGAATAATCGAGGTGCTAGGTTCAAACCGAACGGCATCCTCTGAAAAACAAAATTTTGGTGCCTGATCCTCAAGGCCAGAAACCTTTGAAATCTTTTGTTGACCGACACGTGCCAATAGGCGTCTGTCAGGTCTAGGGAACACATCCAGCCACCCGGCGGAAGTGTTAGCCTGATTTGATGAACTGTTAACATTCTGAAAGACTCGTTGTAAATGTGAAGATTCAGATACGACAGGTCTACGACCGGCCTCATCTGAACACTGTCCCGTTTGGGAACCAAAAACAGTTTTGACGTGAATACAGGGTAATCTGGGGGTACCGGGATGATGACATTCTTGGCAATCATCTCCTGGACCAGCAACTCCACCTCTAATGAAACACAATTTGCCGTTGTCGGCTGACGTAAGCGAGGTCGCCGGAGCCACTGCCAAGTGATGCCTTTGCGTGCCACCATCCGTGCCCAGGTTTTTAACGGCCATGCTTGGTGACACGTTCGGAACGACCCAGTTAGCAGACAAGGGTTCGCCGGCTGTACTTCCCTCGGTTCCTCCGGCTCTAAGGTAGGCACTGGGAGTGAGAAAGACTTTAGTTTTTTGATGGTGGGTTTGGTGGTGTTGGACGCTTCGCCGGCTGGCTGGTGTGGGCCGAAGACTGGCCCTGCCCCGGCTTATACTGGCCGCGTCCCCTCTGTCCTGAAAACCGTCTCTGTCTATGCCTGAACTGACCCAGGGGGGATTGGGAGGACTTAGGCGGAAGAAACGGCTTAGAACCCCCTGGCTGAGCTTTAGTAGGAGGCTTAGGTTTGGGGAAGTTAAATGCGGGTTTCTTAGCCTGTGCGGGACTGTGCTTCACGGCCTGTGCCATGTTAAACACTGTTCGCCATACATCAGGGGACATTAAAGAAGGAGTAAGTACTGGGGACATTACCACCTGGTTAGCAATGCGATCAGGCAGCTTGCGAACTAATGACATCCTAAGATCCTGTCGTGCTCGCACCGCCTCAAGTAAGGCTGTGCGTATGTCACCTAAGGATTGAATTGACGACTGAAGAATCAGACGCCGGGATAATTCAACTGATCTTCGAGCATCCGCGTCTGCGATTGCCTGAGTAGACCTGAGTAAAGACTTAGCCACCTGTTGAGAAACTATGTACTGTGAAAACAGGCGGAAAGCTTTTCCCCTTAGCCTAAATTCTCTGTCTAGGTGAGAAGGGGTAGGGGTAATGAATGGTTCCTTTAGTTCACAAAGATTAATCTTAGGGGCAGCTAAAAAAGAAAATAAAGCTGACGGAACTCCGCCGGCAGAACCTACCGGCATTGAGAACCATGAATGTGTATCCTGAGGGATCTGGTGGGAAGATTTAGAAGTGAAAGTGGTTGCAAAGTTTTGAGCCTCTACCTCCCAATCCACCCAAGGTCCTGGTCCCAACTGTCCCACCTTCAACACTGGATTAGCTGTCTCGTCTGTGACGGTCTGTAAATCTAGTTCAGGAGTAATAGCCGACAGAGCCTTAATATCATTAAACCCATCCAGCTTAGACCAGTCTGAAAAAAGTTTTGAAGCTGAGGCAGGGGGTAAAGCAGGCTTAGATGCATAAACAAAATAATCCTGATGATAATAACTAGGTATAGCCTTGATATTTACGTCCAAAACATTACCCAAGGCATCCAATGCCCTTAATTTCTTAGACTTATTTCCCTGGATAAACCACTCACGTGGTACCGGGAGTTCCCCTGACAAGGTAGGCTGGGCAAGCTCTGGCTTAGAGGGGTTCAAAGGGACCCATGACTCGTCTGGCCCATAAAGCAGGGGCATAGCTACCTTTCTAAGAGGCGCTTTGTCTAGAGGGGGTGGATTAACATCCGTAATGACCCTGACATTTGACGTAGTGAATGCCGCCGTAGCTGGCTTAGAGCTCCCTGCCGGTGACAGAGTAGGAGGGTTAGGAATCTTAGATAAATCGATTGACGTTATCAGAGGCCGTACCGCAGAACCTGTCAAGGGAGCCCCCAAGTCCATTGTGGGGTTTTCTTGTTGTTGATTAAAGAATTTTGATAGAGCATGAGTAAGTAACCCATCAATTTCTTGTGCTGTAACAAACTGGTTAGGTGCAGAACTTTCAGGTGAATTAGTATTATCATGGGCGGCGTCCAGGCCTGAGCCTGACCCTTGTCCTTCCCTATCTGAAATTAATGACACTTCATCTTGTTCCTCCCGATCCTCCTGAGAAGACCCCGCCGAGGCAGGGGCACCTTGTTTCCAAGATAAATCAGGGATAGAGGATGGGGTCGCCGCGTCCCTGTGGACATCGGCTACTGTGTGACTCGTATGAGTCGGACGTGGATGGTCAGACCCTGGCTGAGCAAACCGCCAAACACCGAGGCTCTGGCCTACGCTCTCTTGAGAGTCTGAAACATTCTCAATTATTGAATATCCTGAACTTTCCATTTCTAGGGTTAAAATATCAATAGGTAAATCTTGTTTAGGGACAGGCGCTTCACTATACTCTGAGGCTGTAACAGAAACATTGTCAAGTGTAGAGGTACGATGAGATGCACTAGACTTAGTAGAATGTCGAGAGGACTTCTTATGGGAATCCTTTTTGGAGGATTTGTGGCTACGGTGTGACCGCGAACTAGACCTAGGTTTGGAAGAATCACCACCATGGCCACTGGGGGAAGCTTCAGTCTTGCACTTCTTACTAGCCGGGGAAGAGGCCCGACTTGAAGACCGTTGTCTGAGGGGTGACCTTGACCTCGATCTCGCCTGCGACGAGGAGGTGGCTGCCGGGGGAGTAGGCTCTCTCGGGCGTTTAAACGTATCCTCAGACGATACAGAACCCTGGCTAGTCGCTGTCGGCTTAAAACCCCTTACTCTAGAGGTACGTTTAGGGGGAGGGTGCTCTGACAGCAACTTATCCCAAAGTGGGACGTTGTCACATTGAAGTGACTTATGTGCGACAATGGTAGTGTAGGCCGACATTTGTTGTCTGACCTCTCTCAACGCTACCGCCGCGGTCTTGTCATTGTCACACAGGACTTTATTGGCTAATTGGGAGCAAAATGAACAATTAAGTGTAACCCAGAGACCCCTTGAACGGTCTAGACATCTAACACACCTTATGCAAAGGGTATGTGCAAAAATTGGGATACCCGCGCAAGTAGGGGTAATGCACAGGGCAAAAACTTGGGTCACATTAGCCATGACAGAGACTGGTGTGAGGAACTACCGCCGGGTCTGTATTGGTCCGCCGGAGCTCAGCTCTGGAAAAATAAAGAAAAATTTCCAGGAATTAATGCTCATAAGGTTAACCCAAGTGTTCGCATACAAGTGTTAATAACCCGCCGGGTAACGGGATGCAAAGACACAGCTAACACATCTCGCCACGCGGCTGGGTGTAAAGAGGCTAAACAAATCTTCTTAGCTAAAGAACATGAAGAATACCCTCTGATATAATGGTCCAGTATGGCACTTATAGTCTGTAGGAGGTGGTGACTGTCTCAAGATTCAATTTTGTAACAAAGCCCCCCCTCATAAAGACGCCGGCCCTTGAAATATTTTAGTAGAATAGCCCAGGGCAGGAATATACGAGATCTGATTTTTTAACGAATTGTCCCAAACGATCGTCGTAAAAATAGAAGGCGGCGATACTGAAAGTATCACCCAATTAAGGTTAATCGAAATTGAATTTGTTTATAAATTCCTTAGTTCCTTTACTTAGGGGCACCCGCCGGGTGTGGAAATCGATTTGGTTAAACCTCACTGATCCTTCAATTGCCGTAAGAGTAAAGGCAGCGATACACAGAGTATCACTCAAATGGATTGGTTAACTATAAGAGACCTAAGTCGTTTTATCCCACCCTGCTCAGGTGCACCCGCCGGGTGAGAAGTCTAAAAGTTAACCCCACAAGTTCCTGACCCCACTTCTTTGTAAAAGATCGCCGGGGAGGAACGCCTAAACAACAGCTAGGTTTTCCCCGTGGTTGTCGTAAACCAGGTAGAAAAACCTATAAAAAACGAGTGTTCTCAAGAACGTTTCTTTATATATAACTAAATATATATGTAAGGATGGGTACAGCCATCCCGCCGGGAATTTTAAAGGAGGCCTGAAACCAGGCACCCACAGAGACGCAGTCCTGGAGAGCCACAGACACCTCCCCTCGCCGGGGAACCAGCCAGTGTTAAAAACCACGTGTGGCCCAACACTGCTCATCGGTCAGGATTTTTCATGGTGAAACCGAGAAAAACCCGCCGGAAGGCAAACCCCACCCAGAACAGACACCATCTGAACAATACGACACGAGGAGAGACACGCACGACTAACCAAGGTCACAACATAATCCGTGGAATTAGCCAATACACAACTAAACCAGGAAACAAATATAGTCCGAGGAATTAGCCAATACACAACTAAAACCCGGATACACATGACACAGTAGGGCATATTTATAAAATAAATAATAACACTGGACATGTGGCAAAGCTACGAGCGGCTGGCTAGGCCTAGGTAGACGGCATGAAAATAGTTGAAATATAAACACACACTGGAATATCACAACAGGAACCACCGCCAACACACCACCGAAGCGATAACTTCCCACCCCGGGAAGCCTGACACGGACCCAGAAAAAACTTCACTAAGTGAAGAAAAATACGCTGGGAACGTCAGCAAACACACAGCTTACCTCATCAGAAGGATAAAAGGCAGCAATAATTAACGCGTAATGAAAGCCGCCTGCATCACCAACTAACCCAACTGTGAAAAGTTCACGTGTCCACAACAGGACCACGAGGGTACATCCGAAATAGATGCCCCATACATACGACCCAAAATACATTGCACTGCGGGCAACCAGCCCAGGACACTCCTGCTACGCCTATCCTAACCTTACTCGATACATCCCAGAGTAAACAAATGAGAAAAAACTCACTAGGGACGCCACGAATGCGGAACCAGCGGAGCCTGAAAGGTACGTCCGGGCAGGCTGAGCGCAGAGCAAAGAAAGGAGGAATGACGCCTGATTCAGCGTCTGGTCAGAAATCCACACAAGTACATCCACGATATGATGGAAAGCTTATTGGATAGTTATTCTTATTTTCTTTTTGTTTTATTTTTTACGAAGTTTTTTCGTAGTGAGAACCCAATTCATAATGACTGAAGCCATGAGTGAGGTCGCGTGCGCTCATGATGAAGGCTCCTCAGTTTTTTAAATGCTCTGCGCGGTAGATTCAAACTACGGCGGATTAGTGTTTGAAGAGGATGCCTTATGTAATAGGCATGTTCGTCAATGATGGAGGGGCCACTAATAAATATAGATTTATGGGGGCGGTGGGTCTTCAGAAACTTAGTCTGGCAAGACAGGGGCTTAACATATTACTTCTTGGATAGAAAACACATACATAGATTTAGGCCTGTCTGAACTGGTTGGCATTGGCTTAACCTAGGGACAGGGCATGGGTGTATTAACCTGGGAAGAACATACATAGATTTATGGGGGCGGTTGGTCTTCAGAAACTTAGTCTGGCAAGACATATTACTTCTTGGATGGAAAAAACATACATAAATTTAGGCCTGTCTGAACTGTTTGGCATTGGCTCAACCTAGGGACAGGGCATGGGTGTATTAAATTAAGGTGTATTCATGTTCATCATCATGTAGGTAGAGGTGTAGGACACGAGGGGTAGTGTATACGCGAGGTGGGGGAAAGGTCAGTGGTTAGAAGGGATAGGCAGGTGTGGTTTGGAGCTGCTTAGCCCTGCGGGCTTTGGCCTGTCTTAACTGGTTGGCTTGGTCACCTGGTCCTTTCCTTTGGGTGTTTCTATTCCCGTTTCCTGGTGGTGTTCGCTCGTGGCTTCCGTGGTGGGCTTCTCGTTCTGGGGCATTTTAATATTCCTATAACAACAGTGTCACAAGTTAAATATCTCGGACTAAAACTGGACGCGAGTTTGTCGGGTGAAACAATTTTGGAATCTATCCTGAGTAAGTGTAGAGCACGTATAAAATACCTGTTTAGACAGGTGGGATGCTTGCCCGCGGCGACCAAAAAGACCCTCTGCCAAGCGCTTGTTCAATGTCATTTTGACTATTCTGTGTCATCCTGGTACTCTGCATCATCTAAATCAGCTCAGCACAAACTTCAGGTCACTCAAAATAAAATGGTTAGGTTCATGCTGAACCTAGGACCCAGATCACATGTTGGCCAGGAACAACTTCAGTCACTAGGTATGCTCAATGTCTCTGACAGGGCCAAACAAATCAGGCTAACTAATGCCTTCAAAATTTTCTATGACAGAGCTCCAGAGTATCTAAAGAATGATTTTGTTAAAGAAAATGAGAGGAGTGGACATAATACAAGAAACAGGATGTTTAATTTTAAGGTCCCGAGAATCCAAGGACAGGGTAAGCAAACATTCTTCTTCACTGCCATCAAAGACTGGAACGACCTACCCCAGTCAGTCCGTGAAAAGAGAACACTGTATTCCTTCAGACGTAGCCTGAGGAACACCTGAACCGGACAGCTGCGAGAAGGGACCAAGCTTTTAACTACTAAATACGACATAAGAGATAGACAAATCAAACTGAAATTATTACTGATTACGGATTACTGATATTTACTATAGGATGTAAGGTATCTTAAAATAACCCCCTAGAAATACTTTATCTAAAGTATCTATTTCTTTATCCTCCCCATTTCCCCAGCTAACCTAATCCCAAAAGGACCCCAATGGAAATACGCCTAACGGCCTTATTGGGCTATCCTTAGTTGGAATTATGCAAGGCTGGTACATGTCATATTTGTAACATACTATGTGGTACCAACTCTGTAAATTGCTAACTGAATAAATATTATTAGGGGTTCGTCCCCTCCGGGGAACCCCTATTGTAATCATTAAACCTGGGATTTCATCCAAATTCTTCTTACGCGCCGGTTTCGACGCAATAACTCCAAAACCGCTTTTTGGATCGGGATCAAACTTTCACAAGAGGTGCGTTTTTGTATTGGGCAACTTTTGATATGCTAAACATCCGGCATGGTGGCCAAACAGGTCCGTGGCAGCCGATTTCCCGAAAAACTTGACGCCTAAATACCATCTCTCCCACTCACAGGAAACGACTGGGCTTTGGCATATGCACTCCCCTACTAATGCTCCGCAAATTTTATAGAGAAGGTTTTGCTTTTGCACGTGGGGTTTTTTCCGGCAATCTTGAAAAAAACTCAAATTCCACTTAAAATTCCACATCTTGAAAACTACGCCGATGATCAAAGCCATGCTTGCGTAGTTGGGTGAGGCTCGCGATTCCGAACGTTTCGATACCAAAAGAATATAAATGGGTGGAATAGTTTGGCCGCAGCATTGAAAACTGTCTATTCTTGAAGGACTTTAAAACCGCATTCGCTACCCACACAAAGTTTACCGTCTGCAGTCTATAGGCTTCCACGCATCCCCCAGTTTGGCTTAATAACATAATCTCTTTATTATTCAGATCTATAATTTTTTTTTTATTTAACTCTCTCAAAACAGTTCGAGTCCCTACGAATTCCAGCAATTATTTAGCCAACCTACCTATACATACCTACCCTACCAAATAATAACGATAAATTCAAATTTATTTTTGATGAATGACAGAGTATTGGCTAAGGTTTTTAACAATTCCTCCCTTTGCCAAATTCTTAGTTTAATAACAATGATATGGACCTTTAAAGTTTTGGCAATTGCCCGTGTGACTCGTATTTTAACCCTCCTAAAGTGTTACCGCGAAATACCGCTAGATCCTTTCTCAAAAGTCGCTAGCATGTTGCTACATAGCCAAACAATGTTAGGATAATGCTGCAATTTCTAAAGAGTTTTGGTTTGTTTGTTTTGCAAATTTTACAATGTAGTATGACTAGAATGTCTGAAATTTTCAAATTATCCCTAGTAAATGTCTCTAGATATAAAAGAAATGGCTGCTAGATTGAAGTAAATAGCTCTACATTTAGCGGTAATATGTAGCTTTACAACTGGCAACACTGCAACCACCAGCTCCCTCCCACCCTCCCAGTATGTCTCCACAAAATACCGCTAGATTCTTTCTCAAAAGTCGCTAGCATGTTGCTACATAGTCAAACAATGTTAGAATAATGCTGCAATTTCTAAAGAGTTTTGGTTTGTTTGTTTTGCAAATTTTACAATGTAATATGACTAGAATGTCTGAAATTTTTAAATTATCCCTAGTAAATCTCTCTAGATATGAAAAAATGGCTCTAAATTGAAGTAAATAGCTCTACATCTAGCGGTAATATGTAGCGATACAACTGGCAACACTGCCTAAGTGTTACCCCAAAACACCGCTAGATCCTTTCTCATAAGTCGCTAGCACGTTGCTACATAGTCAAACAATGGTAGAACAATGCTGCAATTCCTAAAGAGTTTTGATTTGTTTGTTTTGCAAATTTTACAATGTAATATAACTAGAATGTCTGAATTTTTCAAATTATCCCGAGTAAATGTCTCTAGATATGAAAAAATGGCTACTAAACTGAAGTAAATATAGCTCTACATCTAGCGGTAATATGTAGCGGTACAACTGGCAACACTGCCTACAACTACAACTTGGGCGGGTGCCCAACCCCGAAAAGGGTTGAAATAGGGGAGCTATCCCCCCGCCAAAGGCGGCTTTCTAGGGCCTTTCCTAGCTGATGCTGAGAGGATTGGGTTCTAGTCATGTGGTGATGGGCTAGTCTATCAGAGTGAGAACTGAGCAATCTCTGCCATACCCATAGCTTACTCTGTTCCTTTTACTTATATATTTTCTAGATCTCAAGTGACGGCGTCTCTAACGTGGATTGACCTCCAATCTACCAAGATTGGAAGCCAAAGTGTCACATATTTCCCTTGCCCCTCAACTTTCTCTTCATAATTGCTGAGGGGCACAGGGCCCTGGGTGGGGCTTTGGTTTCCCGGGCGTTTCCGCACCCTCCTCAAGCTCCCCGCCATGGAGTGGCTTTGGTCACCCAGGCTTTATTGTGGTCGGCGGGGAGGGTTCTGTGGGGGCGCTCGGTTATGGCCTTGGCCTTGCTCGGGGCCTTGGGGCTGTTCGGCCAGGCAGCTTGGGGAACAACAACAACAACCCTCTCATCACCAATGATTATGCTCTGCTGAGGTTTGTATTTGCTTATCTTATCCTGTGTATAAATGTAACCCTTACACATGTTTCTATTAAATAATGACATTAAACAGGATTCATGATTTAAATACAAGGCTAGATATTTATCGGAAGTACGTATTTACCTTCGGAAAGCTAAAATATAATGTTTACACATATGGGATAGGGAGGAGGGAGGGAGGTATAATGGGTGGACCGATGGAAGGGAAGAGAACCCCGATATACGAGATACGAAACGTTATAGACTGCATCACCGTTGATTCATTTAAACTCCGCCTAGACAAATATCTCGCTTCAAACCCGCGACTGACTGCGTTTGTAAATGAATAACTTTATTTTATCCCCCCCTCAGTTACTAACCCATCTGTCCCCTACTAACTTCCTAATCCTGCCACGGACATTAGTTCCAGGGCAGTAATTCCCTTTCCAATGTTCCCTTACCCACTCTAAACCACTGTTTGGACACTTGATCCTCAGTGTTTTGGAGGACAAGCAACCTAGAAGGGTCACTAGATATGTTGTTGCTTGATTTCCTTTGTACTCCTTTGTACTCCTTATACATAGCTTCATATGCGCGTATTGATCACTTTCATGCTATTGTGTATGCATACAGAAGTAGCAGGACACATAATGTCAAGAGTGAACACCAATAACTTAATCCATACACAGTAAAAAAAACGAAAATAATATCATACATACGAAGTGATGGAATGGGGATGGGGGGAGTGTGTATGATATGTAAACAGGACAGTTCGTCGCTAGATAGGCGTGTGTGCTTGTGTGATGGTCTTGTGTAGCTATGTTTGTGCTTGTTTGAGTGTTGAGTTATCTCTCTCTCTCTCTCTTATTTATCGCTGTCTTCCTTACGATTAGACATACTGTACTAGTGCATGAGAACAGGAAATAGGGAGCCTCGCTCTCTCTCTCACAAATGAGAACATAAGTAAACAGGAGTCTGCAGAGAGCAGATTGGCTATAAGACTCGGTAGCCTATTCCACATATCTACAACTCTGTTATTAAACGAATAGAGGCAGATCCCTTACACACCCAGTCTCTCTCTGTCGCTCGTTTGTTTGCACACCGGTACAAATCAGGCAGATCCCTTACAAGATGAACATGGGAATCTGCAGAGAGACAAGTGGCCCACAAAAGGCAGATCCCTTTCACATACAACCCATTAAATCCATATGACTATCTGATTTTATCTTTAAATTCTCTATTGTTCTTGATCCCACTATAGCACTAGGTAGCCTATTTCACATATCTACGACTCTGTTACGAGAGAGGCAGATCCCTTACACAGCCAATCTCTCATTATTTGCACACTGGTACAAAGGAGGCAGATCCTTACACATGCTACCAAATGAAAATGGGAGTGTGCAGAGAGCCGTTTGGCCCACACACGGCAGATCCCTTTCACACCCAATCCATCTCGTCTTATCAAATTTTATGTTGAAGCTCTATTGTTATTGATCCCACTATAGCACTTGGTAGCCTATTCCACATATCTACAACTCTTTTACCAAGCGAATAGAGGCAGATCCCTTACACAGCCAATCTCTTTCTCTCTCGCTCTTGTTTGTTTGCAAACCGGTACAAATGAGGCAGATCCCTAACACATGCAACCAAGATGAAAATGGGAGTCTGCAGAGAGTCAAGTGGCCCACATAAGGCAGGTCCCTTTCACACTCAACCCATCTCATAAACTTTACCTGTTATTTACACTACTTACTATAACCCATGTTATCATATACCTGCAACCAAAACACAATTGTAAGAAATAGGAACATAAGAAAATGGGAGTCTGTAGAGAGCCAATTGGCCCACACAAGACAGATCCTTTTCACACCCAACCCATCTCATAAAAACTCTCTCTCATTTATCTCTGTCTTCCTTACATTTATGACATCCTAGTCTCTCTCTCTCTCACAAATGAGAACATAAGAAAACCGGAGTCTGCAGAGAGTCGATTGGCCCACACATGTCAGATCCCTTTCACACCCAACCCATCCCGCGCTCTCTCTCTCATATTTATCGCTATCTTCCTTACGTTTACGACATCCTATTCTCTCGCCATACTCCCTCTCTCCTTCACAAATGAGAAAATAAAAAAATAAGAAAACGGGACTCTCCAGAGCCGATTGACCTACACATGGCAGATCCCTTTCACACCCAACCTAAAATGCCCCAGAACAAAAAGCCCACCACAGAATCCACGAGCGAACACCACACAGAAACACCCGAAAGAAAGGTCCACAGAACGAAAGGACCAGCTGACCGAGCCAGCCATTTCAGACAGGCCCAAGCCCGCAGGGCTAAGCAGCTCCAGGCCGCACCCACCTACCTTTTCTAAACTGACCATTTTCCACACCTCACGTACACTACCCCCTCGTGTCCTACACTCCTAACTACAAAGATGATGAACAGGAATATACATTCATATTAAAAACACCCATGCCCTGTCCCTATGTTGAGCCAATGCCAACACATCAGACAGCCATAATTATATCTATGTATGTTCTTACATCCGAGAAGTAGATGTTATATATCTTAGAAGTTAAAACACCCACGCCTGTCCCTAGACCTCGTATATCATTTCCCATGACGAGTATAGATATATGTAACCCGTGCTCAGTCCCCCCTTGCATTGTTCCTCTAGTAACTAAGTGTCTCTATAATATTAACTGCCACCAGTATTGATACGACATAGCGGCACTGTCCTTGTGTCGTATTGTGCCAAGTGCAGATCAACCAGGTTTCATCACCTTATTAGGACGACGACTATAATGTCGTCGTTCATCGATGTATGCAATCCTTAGGTTAAGTATTTTTATCCGCCATTGTGTTCACCTTTTTCCATTTACTTTTCCACAATTGTCATACGTCTTCCCCTTGCCTCCTTCGTATCCACAGTCCACACTGCGCCAATTTACTTCGTGTCATACACCTCTTACCCCAACCAGAGATTGTATAAGATAACCTTGTTACCAGTATCTGTCATAAGTACCCCTACGAACTGCCGCTTTTGTTGGTATATATTTCATAGAAAACGCAGTTCCCAGGGCCAACTAATAGTATCCATAACCCCTCGGACTGATCACATAACTCTATCTTTTCCAGACTCATATACCACCCCATAGTTGCATTCCCCGGTAGCATTTGGCTAACGTACTCCACTGCCTTTTCAAACTCCCATATCAACTGCAGCCTAATGCCACCCCCACGCCCAGAGACCTTAGGGTCAAATTCCCCTATAGCCCCCCTGAACTCCTCCCCTCTCATTATAAGACCCCGTGCTTCTCTACTCTTGTCCGACCTAGCCTCTCTCTCATACCTCTTGAAGATCCTTGAATTTCCCGTTGCTAACGCTCTCCAACCTTTTATATATATACTCCTATCCAGCCTACCTTCACTTAGTAGGCCAGAACAACATTAGAACTTTACTAACCCCTTGCATGCCATCTATTCTCTTACAACACATTCACAACCCTGCACCCAATGGTCGTCGGTGCGAGGCTAGCCGCCTCACCAGTAACTAACTTCTATTTGCCATACTTCCAGATAAATGTGGCAGAGTTAGCAACCCAGTCTCCACCACATCCAGCAAACCCTACAATTAACAACCAGCCGAGTAAAACCAGCTAGCCAAGGCACCTTCGGTTTTGGTATTAAGGACACCCACATCTGTCTCATACACAGAGGGTTATTACAAACACTGGTGATATGGCAAGCCCCTAGCCACAGCCGCCGGACGACTATCCCAGAGATACCCCTACCACTTTTTACCCACCCGAGGAGGGAGACCCCCACCCCCGCGGAGGTATACCTGGCCCCTGTTTTGACTTCTGGGTCATTGCCAGGTAGCACAGGAATTCTTCCTATCAATGAACTAACCATGCATAACTAACACCTTAGTTAACCTCTATTAACTCACAATAAACCATTTACCTTTCTTGCATACTCTGATCCCTAAATTAGCACCTCAGCTATACCATAGAATGAAGATTGAACAATCTAAGAGATACGCTCCTATCACAGCTGTCCCCATCCTCCTCGCAAAGTAGATCCAGTCTCTCTCCCCTAAATACTTCCAGTATAGCCAAAATAGTACCTCTTACTAAGGTTCAGTTATATTAAAATATGAAAGCTTCCTATAGCCATGTGCCACAACAGTAATCACCATCTTACCTAGTCCCCATATATATTGAGAGCTCAAATAAGTCCATAAGACTCGCGATCCCTACTGTCTACAGGGTCCAGAACCGAGCCTATAAATCTAGCTCCCGCCCCCAGTCAAATCAGTTGAAAGTTAGACACCAACCAGTGGTCACTACCCTGAAGTTAACCTCTAGCTCTGCCCTTGTGTTGTTCCTGAGTTGAGAGATTCCCGAGCCGGCAGACTCCATGGCAGAAGTTAAATAGAAGATCTGTCCATGTACAAGTCCTAACGTGCACCTTATAACCTTCACACAAATTAGTGGGTATATAAGTGTGTAACCAGCAACGATCGTCAAGAGATCCGACTTGAGAACTTCCTACATTTTGGACCACCTGGACGGCCGAGGGACCAGTCGTTAGCCCCCAACATCACCGGAATCAAGATAACCAGGACCAGATCTACAAATACTATTCAAGATTCATGTTGCTAGTACTAAGTGTTATAGTACTAGTTTGACACTCACTTATTAACTTTCTATAAAGTGGCTAAAACCTTGCCCAGTGTAACTCATACTTAACCATTCCATTTGGGACGTACTAAGCGTATCAGTGCTCATTAATTAACAGGCGACATTGACTCTCGTAATTACCTTATTCAGATATTAAAACTCTAGTGATATCTAACGTTCGCCCACTGATTTGTGTTCTACGTATTTCTGCCATAAGAATATAAAACTTAGATCAGTACCCCCATGAGGTTACTAGAGATTCCGTGTTCTAAAATATACGCGTGTCTAATCCTAACTGTGAGCTGCTACTTGGGCACGCGACCAGCCAGTAAGAGATCAAATCAGTGAAATTGAATTACATGAATACATTGAGGTCTTCCAGTAAAATAAAACTTGCTAATTAAACCTGTGATCAGAAGAGTATACCTGAACGTTGGAAGTGGGAGACTAGGCTCCATCCAGATCCGCTAATGCTAGCAGTTCCCTTCTATTATTTGTTTTGTGCGAGAATTACTATCTTTCCCTGCTCTTTATTTGCTTACTTCAATAAACTTGAACGTGTGTCTTGTTACCGTGTGTTTATTTTGTGTTCTCTATTCCTCATACCTTGTATTGTGCATGCAGCCTTATATACCCAGTCAATTAGAACTCACATTACCCAAGTTAAACCTGTAGAAAAACAGGGCATAACATTGGCGGGAGCGGTGGTTCTTGATTCGGATAAAAGGTTGCATTACATTGCAAGTTTGGAACAGCCAGAACACGAGAACATCATGGCGCACCGTTCTCACGTTCCCATCCCACATTATGATGAGGAAACTTATGAGATCGAGACATTCATGGACATAGTGAAACCCGTACTTGACCTAGCTTATACCACGGACACACAAAAAATAGCCATAACATTAACGCACCTGGGAAAAGCCGTTTCCCTGGTTGCCTATCAAGTGCACCCTGATCTCACCTGGGACGAATTTCGCCCAATAGTGATAGAAGCCATTAAGCCTTCGTTGGGCGTTTTTGTGGCCCACACCCGTATCCAAAACACTAAATTCGAAGGCGATGTAGATGCCACAGCGAATAAGATTGCCCAACACATAAAAATTTCTTTCCCCACGTTGAGCAGAATCCAACAAGAACAGCAAATTCTGGTCAACCTTGTGTCGATATTGCCCTCAGCAGTAAAAGACCATTTCCGGGTGCACGATTTCGTCGGATACAGAAAAGATCTCATCACGATCCGACGTATTTTGGCCGTGCGCACAGAAGCACCCCCCCAAATCGCTGCAATCAAGAGGTTTCCCACGCACCCGCAGCAAACCAACCACCAAAACTCCAATAATGCCTACCCAGCCTCATCCTTCAACAACAGACCCACCTACCCTTCCGGCAAGCCCCAACCTAGTAGACCCCGGTTCCAACCGACCCAGCCACGCAGAATCTTCAACCGGAACAGCAACTACAACACCTACCAAAGTAAAAACCCTACCTTAGTCATTATCAACCCCTATGATTTCCCTGCCTGTAATGCTCAGTGTGCCCTCCATCAAATTCGTGACTCTGCCAAACCTCGCCCCTCTACTCCTCGCATTTCTGTAAATGAAGAGGAGTGGGGACAAGAGGAAGAAATAGCCCCCCCCCTATCATGACCTCAGACAATACCGAAGAAACCCTGGAGGAGGTAGATACCGACCCCCAGGATTTTTAAAGTATCCCCCGCCCACGATGGGCTCGGCGGGGGACGCCATAACTAGTCGCACTGCCCCCATTTATTACATGGCCAAAATCAAGGACATTCCTGTCCGCTTGCTAATCGACACGGGAGCTGCCAAGTCATATTTGTTCAAATCTTACTATGAAAAACATCCCCGACTATTTGGCCCTTTGTTAAACACCAAAACAGAACTCATCTCAGCTGCTGATACTTACTTAAATCTCCTAGGAGACACTTTACCCCTATCAGTAACCACTCCTGACCCCCATGCTCGTTGTTATCACACATTCACAGTATTTTCCTCCAACTGTAAACATTATGATGGTTTCCTTGGACTTGACCTCCTTCAAAAACTCCAGGCCCAGATTGACTGCGGCCAAAGGCTGATCTCATTCAAAAACAAATTCCAGCCCAAAGCCTCTGACAAACCAATCACGCAGAAACCCATTCCCAAAAAGAAAAAACAACCTCCCCCTCAACAAACCCTGAGTCAGGGTTACCAAGTTGCAGCTAGCACTAAGGTGACTCCTAAAACCTCCCCTTGCCCCGAGTTCTCTCAAAACCTCACTCAATTCAGTAAAAAAATGCCTCAACAAACGAAAGAAGACAAGTCCAAGCAACTCCCTCTCGGTAACCCCCTCAATTCTCGTAACTCTGTCCAGAATAAATCCTCCCATGTTTTCAGGACAGACTCTGATATATGATTAATAGGAAGAAGAAGAAGTATGGTGTGACGGTGTGATTAGACTCCAGTTTTCACCTCACATTTTCCACATAATGGGCCATCCAGCAAGTACTCTACCTGTCACATAGGTGCATGAATACCTAGTGTTCACACTCTGATAAAGGACATAGTAGTTTCTTAATGGAGTGTGTGAATTTACTCTAAATAAAGTGCCGTCGAAAAGTGATCACAACAACATGGCTCCCGAAGAGACAATCTCAAGCCAGGGACCAACTCACCCCTCCCAAGATGGACTTATTATCGATGAGCTACTGTGTTTCCTGACTAATAAATCCAATTTTCTGAGTACTGACGTGTTAACAAAATTGTGTGTTGAATTCTATGATGAGGAAGTGATTGTGTCCTCCAAGAATAGACTGTTTGAAACTGTGTGCTGACGACAATAGTGACCGGAACAGGAAAAGACAGGGTCCCAACAAAAATAGTGAGAATATTAAAGACATAATTAAGCTGATTCTGGAAAAAGGTAATAATATACCCACATTTGTTGCCCATAACCTTGGTAAACTCCCACCCATCCAATTTGATCATGTTGACGTTACTGTGCTCCTTAGTGAGATCAAGAAAACTCAGTCAGAAGTTTCTAATCTGAGAAAGTGTTCCTCAGCCCAAAATGACTGTATGAAGGACTTATTGAGTGCAACTGGTGATCTGAGTAGTAGAGTGCTAGTGATTGAGGACTACAGCCAATCCCAAGGAAATTTAATATCTTCAGGTGGCTTTCCCTCAAATAGGCCTAGGCCTACTGCATCTGTAAATGACACTAATCCAGAGCCTATAAATACCACACCTGCAGTGTCCACTACCAGCCGCACTACATCAGATAGCGCCCCCTCCACTACACAGGAGACCACGGCCACATCCACAACTGTCCACGACACAACGATCAGAACCGACGGCGACGACTCCGACGAGACAACCCGAGGGAGGCCTAACTCCGTTGAAACCTTTGCCACAGGGGAAATTACTGATGCCACCACCAGCTGCTCCACACCAGGTGCCAGTGGCGCCTCCTCCATCACACAGGAAGCCACAGCCATAACGAGTAGAACCAACGAGACAACCCGAGGTAGGCCTAACATCAACGTAACTTCTGCCACTGAGGAAATTAATGAAGTCTACCCTGCAGTGAGGAGCGTCGGAAGCGGTACACCCGCTATAATGAGTATAGCAACACCTGGGGCCTATAATGTAGCTGTAAGTACAGGCAACGCGCAAGGCATCACTACAGCACTTGCGACGGGAAGGAGCTCGACGACAACCCCTATCGACAGGATCACAACGCCTCCACCCTCAGGTGATAAGGGGGAGGGTACTGTTCAAGGACAATGGTTTAGGGTACATTCCACCAAAGGTAAAACTCATCACATACCTGAGGGGGAACAGAGGCTGAATGGAGGTACCGGTACTGGTACCACAAACAATGTTAGGAATTCTATGGCTGTGCAAATTCAACCTAGGAACTTTATGCATCAGGGGATTAAGGGTAAAAATAAAAGTACGGGGATAAGTACAGTTAAAAAAGTGAAAAGATCACGCATAGCCAAAGTATTCACGACAGGTTTTAAGCCAGGAGTGACGGCATCCGACTTGAAAGAATATCTCTCCAATAAACTCAGTCTTAGTATGGATGTTGAACCAATTATTCCCTGGTCTGATAGGCACACATATATTTCATTCAGAATAAACTGCGAGTGTCCAAATCCCGAGGTGTTTATGGATGAAGAACTTTGGCCAGAGGAAGCATCGGTGTACTGGTGGAGAGAACGTAGGGCACAGGTACCGGTATCAACAAATGAGGACTCTATAACTACGGTAACCCACCCTCCCAACAACTCTTAATCATGGATATAAAGTCTACTTCATCTCCCAACAATTTGCGTATTGCTACTTATAACTGTAGGGGGCTCCCTAAAACCAACAGAGGGCTTCTCCTACGCCCTGATGTAGTAGACGTATTTAATACCAGTGATATTGTGTGCCTGCAGGAGACTTGGTATTTTAAACAGGATTTGGGTAACCTCAGTACTATCTGTGATAATTTTCATGGGTTTGGGGTCTCGACAACCGATGCTATGGATGGTCTAGTAGCAGGTCACCCACCGGGAGGAGTAGCTATTTTGTGGAGGGACTCTTTAGACAGCCGGGTTAAACCACTTGTAACAAATTTACCATGGTGTACAGGTATAGAAATAGAAGATATCCAACGGAAAGTAGTTATTCTTAGTGTGTACTTGCCCTACCAATGTAATGAAAATGAAGAACAATACCTGGAATGCCTTGGAGAGCTAAGTGCTCTTTTACAAGAACTAAATACCACCTGCTACTCTGTAATAGGGGACTGGAATGCTAATCTGAAGGACATGAGTAACTCTCTGTTTGCTAGTCATATGACTAACTTCTGTGGTGAGCATGATCTAATTATCTCTTCTCAGCTCATGCTCCCTCATAGTAGTTACACATGTGTCAGTGCAGCATGGGGCTCAACGTCTTGGCTAGATCATACCGTAGCTAGTGCTGATTTCCATGATATGATAACAAATATGGAAATTCAGTATACATATACAGATGAAGATCATATCCCATTGACCTTAACAGCTAGTTTGGAAAGAGCGCCAGAATTAACCCAGTCAAACAATAGTGTAAATCCAAAACTGCCATGGGGCGGGCTTGACGAGGAGGAGTGTGAGCAATTTTGCACTTTAACACACACTCTCCTTTCTGAGCTTGATCCTGGCAGTGAGGATGCCATTACCTGTGAAGACCCCAATTGTGTTAATGCTAGTCATCGAGAAGAAGTCAGCAAGCTGTACAATAATATTATATCTTGTCTTACTAAGGCTAGTGACATAGTATTTCACAAGCATAACAAAAATTACTCTTTTAACAAACCTGGGTGGAATGACCATGTTTCAGAACTATACCAGGCATCCCGAGATGCTCGTAGTGTATGGCTGGATCATAACAAACCGAGACAGGGACCCATTTTTGACATGTTCACCAGACTAAAGGCTAGATGCAAGTATGCAATCAGATATATAAAAAACAATGAAAATGTATTAAGAAGAGAAGCATTGGCCAAAAACTTTGCTAGCAAAGACACATTGGCCTTCTGGAAGGATATTAAAAAAATGCATAATAGCTGCACACCTCTACCCGTTAGTGTAGATGGGATCTCTGGTACTAATAACATAGCCAATCTTTGGAAAACACATTACCAAACTTTGTTTAACTCTGTTGGGCACCAAGGAAATACCATTGCTGCTACAACAGAGTGTAACAAAGAAGAAAAATATGACACAATTAAAGTTACAAGTGAAAAAATCAAGGCTGCAATAAGTAGGCTAGATGGTAACAAATCCTGTGGTTTTGATGGTATATATGCTGAACATTTGAAGTACTCCTCCACTCTCCTCTTGGAGAAACTCAGCAGTTGCTTTACCAGCTTTCTAATCCATGGTTTCCTACCAGAATCTATGATGTCCGTTACCTTGATACCAGTAATTAAAGACAAGGCTGGCAAAATTACATCAAAAGACAACTATAGACCTATTGCCCTTGCCAGTATTGTAAGTAAGATACTAGAGTTAATCATTTTAGACAGAATCTCAGTGTATATCTCAACTAATAGTAATCAATTTGGTTTTAAAAAGAATCATGGTACGGACCAGTGCATCTACACTCTGAAGGAGCTAGTGGATGGGTACATCAAAATGAACAGCTCTATTTTTGCATGCTTTCTTGATGCTAGTAAGGCATTTGACAGAGTCTGCCACAATATCCTGTTTGATAAATTAGCAACAAGGGGAGTGCCATCCTATATACTGAGAATCTTGAAGTACTGGTACGCCAATCAAACATTTAATGTAAGATGGGGTAACATTATTTCGGATTCCTTTACAGTAACCAATGGAGTGAGACAGGGTAGTATTCTCTCACCTTACTTATTCAATGTATATATGGATGAATTAAGTGATAAATTGAATAAAGAGCAGATTGGATGTTATGGTGGGAATAAAATCATCAACCATCTCATGTATGCTGATGATCTGGTCATTATTGCACCGTCTTCTGCGGGTCTGAGCAAACTTCTTGATATATGTGAATCTTTTGGTAGTAAACATTGTGTTAAATTCAACCCACTGAAAAGTGCTGTTCTTATATTTAGATCAAAATTACTGTATAAAAGTAAACTGCCAAATTTCTCACTCAATAATCAAATTATTCAAGAAGTAAACAAAATAAAATACCTGGGACACATTATCTCAAACGATTGCTCAGATGATGCAGATATCGGCCGTCAGCGCAGACAGCTATATTTACGTGGTAACACCATCTTGAGAAAATTCCACATGTGTAATTGGGAAACTAAAGTAACTTTGTTCCGGACATATTGTTCCTCTATGTACACGGCCCATTTGTGGTGGAAGTATAAGAGAGCCACCATAAATGGTCTGTGTACATCCTATCATAATATACTCAAGATGTTCATTGGTCTCTCTAAATATGAAAGCACTAGTATGGTGTGCACACTGTTGGATGTGCAGTGCTGTCGGGCTGTCATCAGGAGACTGGTGTACAGCTTTTCGCAGCGACTGCAATCCTCCAGTAACACGCTGATTGTAGCTCTTTGGTCTAGTGATCATATCTATGAATCCCGTATTATATCTCACTGGCAGAAGCTGCTGCCCACATAGTATGTACTGTAATGTAATATATAGGTCTAATTGAACTATGAGCAATGATCTGTGCAATAGGTGTTAACCAACATTGAGCAATAGCCTTAGTTAGCCTATCTGTTATATTGTGACAAAATGTGATATGTGCTCTATTCTGTAAATAGGCCTACTGTATTTTTTATTTTATTGTGTCTTTATTAATATATCTTTGTGTATAATTATTATCTGTGCTCTGACGAGAAGTGTATGTGATATGGACCATTAGGTCGTACTGTATTTATACTGTATCTATCTTATGTGTCTGGAATAAAGAATTATTATTATTATTATTATTATTATATGTAACCATAATTCTATCCAATGATTATGTACACATGTTTCCAGAGAAAATGCCGACCGATGTACCCAAAAATGTTTTTCCCATGCCCCCAGAAATGTTCAACTATCCCACAACCAACAACAATTCCCTGGTGACAGTTTTCCGTCAGTAGCTCCCTTTCCCCCCACACCATTCACACCCCTAAAAAATTTCACAACCCCACACTTGACTCGCCCTCTCATGACCAACAAACTCACCAGTCCCACATAACCTGTAACCAGACCGTTACTGCCACCAAAAAAAAATCCTCACCGTCCTGTCAACAACCCCAAATCAATACACCAGTCCTACACCAATAACCCATGTTCTACACCTAACTTTTTCCCCACCAACCCTCCGCAGTCCCCCCAGCAAATCCCGTTTTCTAACTCGCTCACCTCTCACCTGACCCCGCACGCGCCGTTAATCCCCCCCTCACGCGTGCCGACCGAGGGACACAACCATGTTCCCACCATGCCCCCAGAAATACCCAGCTATTCCACCACCACGCTCACGTTCCCTCCACCACCTCCACAATTGACCCATTGCAACATCTGCAAAACACCCTCCATACCGCCCAGATCTGTCAGGACACCAAAACTGATAACATCGATGACAAAAACCCTTTCGCCATCCATGACACCGTAATGGTAGCCAACCTCCCTATCACCAACAAGTTAGGCCCTCGCTATGTCGGGCCCTACACCGTCATACAAGTCCCAAATGCCTTTCAAGTCACCATCGATTATCACGGCGTGACTCGCACGTTCCGAACTAGATTCGTCCGAGCGTTTAAACCTCTAAAGCCACAAGACATTACCCCACCCCACACGTCCGACCCTAAATTAAACACCCTTACTCACCCTCCCACTCAGGCTATGAATATTCCCATACAAATCACTAAGGACCTAAGCCCTCCAGCACCGAACCGACAAATCATTTCTCAACATACCCCCCAAACTAATCTCCACAAACCCCAAGCCCCCACTATCACACCCTCTTCCACCATGACACCTTCCTTCACTTCTGATAGTCAAGTGCCTCCCCAACTTATCCAAGTACGAAAACCTCCACCCACAACCCCGACCACAACAGAAACCCTCCCGTCTAGCCCCGACATACCTCCACCAGGCACCACAGTGAGAAAACCACCACCCCCACCCCAAACCAAGTACACACCCAACCGCACCACACAATCTACCTCAGTAACCTCACACTACAACTTACGCCCACGACAAAAATCGTTTAAAACCTCCAGAAAACACACCCTGCTAACCAAGTTCCGTAGGGCTGCCAGACCACTATCCTCCTCCTCCTCCTCTTCTTCTTCTTCGTCGAATTCTCCCCCACCAAGGGAAAGAAGACGAATAATATCCAGCAAATCACCAACCTCATCAAACGACACACCCCACACACGCCCCTACCCCCAACCCTCCAACTTAAATCTACACTCCTTACCCACCCGTCTAGCCCCCCCCGCATCCGCCCCTTTCCCCTCCACGATCCCCACCACCCCACCCACACACCGACCAACCTCCTCATCTCACCGAACCCCCAACCAACCAACCCCTAAGGAATCCCCCCCCCCCCCCAAAGTCACCCCTGAGAAAAACCCCAGATGTCCTTTACCTGTAAAACGTTCTTCCCCTCAATATAAAACATCGTCGAGCGACTCAAGTCCCACGACAAACATCTACCTTCCCACCAGGACCGCCAGAGGTAGAATAATCAACAGGCCCATCAGATTTAAAGACAGCGATACAAAAATAACACCCCGTTCTGACACTCAGGACACAAGCCATACAACACACACACCCCCTCCTTCCCACACACCTCCTTCACCCACCTTACCTAAACCGATCTTACTATATATTCCCAACCTACAACACCGCCCAAGAAAACCAAATAAAACCCAGACTCACATTCCCCCTTCATCCCCAGCTCTGTTGTCACGCGTGAATCCCCTTTCGGTTAATAACCCATTCACCACACTAAACAGACCTCCTGTCAATCCCACACACCTCACTCCGACCCCCACGGGGGAAAGCTACAAACCATTCATACGAAAGGTTAAAGTAAAAAACCCCCACTGGACACTTGGCCCGTGTACCACACCCACATCAAGCCCGGGCAGCCGCCCGCCACAACACAGAGGACACATTCTTACAGGTATACATTGACCTGCAAAAGAAACCTGACCGTCGCTCTCTTGCTTGGTGGAACCTTCTAAATACCCTTAAAATGACCCACCATGACTATGCTTCTTTTTACTTCACCCTTGAGGCTCGAGGACGAGCCTATAATGAAGGAGAGGGAAGTAAAATGCCCCAGAACAAGAAGCCCACCACAGAAGCCACGAGCGAATACCACACAGAAACACCCGAAAGAAAGGTCCACAGAACGAAAGGACCAGCTGACCGAGCCAGCCATTTCAGACAGGCCCAAGCCCGCAGGGCTAAGCAGCTCCAGGCCGCACCCACCTACCTTTTCTAAACTGACCATTTTCCACACCTCACGTACACTACCCCCTCGTGTCCTACACTCCTAACTACAATGATGATGAACAGGAATATACAGTCATATTAAAAACACCCATGCCCTGTCCCTATGTTGAGCCAATGCCAACACATCAGACAGCCATAATTATATCTATGTATGTTCTTACATCCGAGAAGTAGATGTTATATATCTTAGAAGTTAAAACACCCACGCCTGTCCCTAGACCTCGTATATCATTTCCCATGACGAGTATAGATATATGTAACCCGTGCTCAGTCCCCCCTTGCATTGTTCCTCTAGTAACTAAGTGTCTCTATAATATTAACTGCCACCAGTATTGATACGACATAGCGGCACTGTCCTTGTGTCGTATTGTGTCCAAGTGCAGATCAACCAGGTTTCATCACCTTATTAGGACGACGACTATAATGTCGTCGTTCATCGATGTATGCAATCCTTAGGTTAAGTATTTTTTATCCGCCATTGTGTTCACCTTTTTCCATTTACTTTTCCACAATTGTCATACGTCTTCCCCTTGCCTCCTTCGTATCCACAGTCCACACTATGCCAATTTACTTCGTGTCATACACCTCTTACCCCAACCAGAGATTGTATAAGATAACCTTGTTACCAGTATCTGTCATAAGTACCCCGAAACAATAACTAAGTACCCCTACGAACTGCCGCTTTTGTTGGTATATATATATTTCATAGAAAACGCAGTTCCCAGGGCCAACTAATAGTATCCATAACCCCTCGGACTGATCACATAACTCTATCTTTTCCAGACTCATATACCACCCCATAGTTGCATTCCCCGGTAGCATTTGGCTAACGTACTCCACTGCCTTTTCAAACTCCCATATCAACTGCTGCCTAATGCCACCCCCACGCCCAGAGACCTTAGGGTCAAATTCCCCTATAGCCCCCCTGAACTCCTCCCCTCTCATTATAAGACCCCGCGCTTCTCTACTCTTGTCCGACCTAGCCTCTCTCTCATACCTCTTGAAGATCCTTGAATTTCCCGTTGCTAACGCTCTCCAACCTTTTATATATATACTCCTATCCAGCCTACCTTCACTTAGTAGGCCAGAACAACATTAGAACTTTACTAACCCCTTGCATGCCATCTATTCTCTTACAACCCATTCACAACCCTGCACCCAATGGTCGTCGGTGCGAGGCTAGCCGCCTCACCAGTAACTAACTTCTATTTGCCATACTTCCAGATAAATGTGGCAGAGTTAGCAACCCAGTCTCCACCACATCCAGCAAACCCTACAATTAACAACCAGCCGAGTAAAACCAGCTAGCCAAGGCACCTTCGGTTTTGGTATTAAGGACACCCACATCTGTCTCATACACAGAGGGTTATTACAAACACTGGTGATATGGCAAGCCCCTAGCCACAGCCGCCGGACGACTATCCCAGAGAGAGGGCGTCCAGCTACCCCTTTTTACCCACCCGAGGAGGGAGACCCCCACCCCCGCGGAGGTATACCTGGCCCCTGTTTTGACTTCTGGGTCATTGCCAGGTAGCACAGGAATTCTTCCTATCAATGAACTAACCATGCATAACTAACACCTTAGTTAACCTCTATTAACTCACAATAAACCATTTACCTTTCTTGCATACTCTGATCCCTAAATTAGCACCTCAGCTATACCATAGAATAAAGATTGAACAATCTAGCGCTCCTATCACAGCTGTCCCCATCCTCCTCGCAAAGTAGATCCAGTCTCTCTCCCCTAAATACTTCCAGTATAGCCAAAATAGTACCTCTTACTAAGGCTCAGTTATATTAAAATATGAAGGCTTCCTATAGCCATGTGCCACAACAGTAATCACCATCTTACCTAGTCCCCATATATATTGAGAGCTCAAATAAGTCCATAAGACTCGCGATCCCTACTGTCTACAGGGTCCAGAACCGAGCCTATAAACCTAGCTCCCGCCCCCAGTCAAATCAGTTGAAAGTTAGACACCAACCAGTGGTCACTACCCTGAAGTTAACCTCTAGCTCTGCCCTTGTGTTGTTCCTGAATTGAGAGATTCCCGAGCCGGCAGACTCCATGGCAGAAGTTAAATAGAAGATCTGTCCATGTACAAGTCCTAACGTGCACCTTATAACCTTCACACAAATTAGTGGGTATATAAGTGTGTAACCAGCAACGATCGTCAAGAGATCCGACTTGAGAACTTCCTACATTTTGGACCACCTGGACGGCCGAGGGACCAGTCATTAGCCCCCAACATCACCGGAAGCAAGATAACCAGGACCAGATCTACAAATACTATTCAAGATTCATGTTGCTAGTACTAAGTGTTATAGTACTAGTTTGACACTCACTTATTAACTTTCTATAAAGTGGCTAAAACCTTGCCCAGTGTAACTCATATTTAACCATTCCATTTGGGACGTACTAAGCGTATCAGTGCTCATTAATTAACAGGCGACATTGACTCTCGTAATTACCTTATTCAGATATTAAAACTCTAGTGATATCTAACGTTCGCCCACTGATTTGTGTTCTACGTATTTCTGCCATAAGAATATAAAACTTAGATCAGTACCCCCATGAGGTTACTAGAGATTCCGTGTTCTACAATATACGCGTGTCTAATCCTAACTGTGAGCTGCTACTTGGGCACGCGACCAGCCAGTAAGAGATCAAATCAGTGAAATTGAATTACATGAATACATTGAGGTCTTCCAGTAAAATAAAACTTGCTAATTAAACCCGTGATCAGAAGAGTATACCTGAACGTTGGAAGTGGGAGACTAGGCTCCATCCAGATCCGCTAATGCTAGCAGTTCCCTTCTATTATTTGTTTTGTGCGAGAATTACTATCTTTCCCTGCTCTTTATTTACTTACTTCAATAAACTTGAACGTGTGTCGTGTTACCGTGTGTTTATTTTGTGTTCTCTATTCCTCATACCTTGTATTGTGCATGCAGCCTTATATACCCAGTCAATTAGAACTCACATTACCCAAGTTAAACCTGTAGAAAAACAGGGCATAACACAACCCATCTCGTTCTATCTAATTTCAAGTTGAAGCTCTATTGTTATGGTTAATTTAGATAAGTGGACTGTATATTATTGATATTAAAGGAACATTAACCATATAGAATATATTACCCTTTGATGAACTCAGCTGGTGATTGGAGGATGGCGGAAAATAGGCTAGATGACTGGAAGTGGTTAGTATAGTAAACAGAGTATGAGAAGAGGCTACAATAGGCTAGGATAGGCTAGATATTTACGTTAAGTTGTGCTAAGTAACAAAGATGATGATGTAGTGACTATGGAGTATGAGATGAAAAGTGAAGCGAAAACACCTGGTGAAATAACTAGGAGAAAGAAGGCTTAGCGTGTATAGCTGGGGCGGAGGTTGGTTGGAGAGTGAGCGAGCGCGCTATGTTTGTCTCTGTCGTGACATACCGCGCACGCGCATAACATATGGAAAATGTATCCCATCTTCTTTACAATGAGATACTTATAAACAATCTTAAATAATACAAATATATATATATATGGGAATTATAATCCTACAATACTTTCCCATATACAATTATAGAATAATATATTCTACCCAATCATGGAACGTTCGACCAAGGTTATGGAAGCGTTCAACTTAAGACTACGGAATGATACGTAATGCTACATCAACCCAGATTACGTAACATCGAGACTGTTCATACTAGTTTGAGTACACTAAATATGAACATATTCCCACCAACAGAAAATATACAAAATTTACATGATTAGATTTGCCCGGAGGCAATCTTATCCCGCCAAGCTTGGGAGGATATCTGGGCTGCTTGTCGACGTGGGCGTTCGCCAGACGCGTCAACAGGCTGCGCCGAAGTAGAAGCCAGAGAGGGGACTTCAATGGACAACTGATCCGAGGGGGTGTCCTTGCGATCGAGGTCACCCTCAAGAGGATATAGTCGGACTGTTGGCCGTGTGATTACTCCAGTCCTGGTGCGAACCTTTGCTACCCGAACCTCACCATCACGACCTGGTAATAACTCCTCTATCCGACCCAATTTCCAAAATGCGCGCGGGCCCTCCTCATGGATGGTTACCACGTCCCCTACCCTAGGCCAATGACCTTTTAATGGTGTTAGTTTATTCTTTTGCGCTTCCCTTAAAGTCACCAGATATTCTGTTGACCAGCGATGCCAAATATCTCGCGATAATTTACGAATGTATTTGTAGCGGGCCGATATCACTTCCTTACTTATGTAGTATGGATCTTCCATAGTATGCTTGTCATGCTCTTCAGGAAGATCCCGCAGTCTGTATCCACGTACCAGTACTGAGGGTGTGATTGGGGTAAGGTCTTCCAAATCACCAGAAGCATAGTATAGAGGGCGATCATTTACGGTGGCTTCAATCTCCAAGAGTATGGTGTTGAGTTCCTCAATCGAGATGAGAGCTCTACCCAACACCTTCAGACCCGCCTTCACGATGCCTATGGCTCTCTCCCATATGGCGCCAAACCAAGGCGCTCTGGCGGGAATGAAACGCCATTCGCATTTTACATCCGCTAGGCAGGTCTGAATCTTAGGATTGTTGCTCACTTCTTTAAGATATGTAGATGCCCCTATGAAAGTCCTTGCATTGTCACTCAGCATAATAATCGGATATCCCTGTCTACTGCAGAATCTTCGGAAGGCATGTAGGAAGCTATCACAAGTGAGGTTGGTGACCAGTTCCAGGTGAATTGCCCTGGTAACAGCACAAGTGAAAAGTATCATATACACCTTAAGATTGGGTGAATCTTTCACAGGGATTGCTCCACTGTAGTCAACCCCGGTAACTTTGTAAGGGTCACCTGGCGTAGTTCGCAGGTTTGGTAAGGGAGGAATTCCGACGGGATCATAATGTGTTCCCTGTACTGTTTTACACTTTAAGCATTTGCGAAGGACTTTCTTGACCACCAGCCTGATTCTAGGCACCCACCATCGTTGTCTTACATAGGTGACTATATGACCAACCCCATAATGACAACAGAGTCGGTGACACCTATCGATGATAAGATGGGTGAGGGGATGATTGGGGGGCAGTAGTATTGGATCCTTACATGCCTCGGAGAGGGCTGCCAATCGTAATCTGCCTCCGCAATGTATCAAGTCCCCCTTCAAGTGTAAGCCCAACTGGTTGGTCAGGTTATTCCTAGACTTTGTTCCCTTAACCAGTAATTTATATTCCTGCGTATATATTTCTTGTTGACAGAGCTTATGTAATAATTTATCTGCAATTCTGATCTCCTTCACATTGAGGTAAGCACTACCTGTGGGCAGTGTGCTTTTAATTTTTGCTTTTACATTTTCTACAAATCGTAACACCCATGCTGTAACACGTTGCAACTTTTCATAGCTGCTGAATCTATCCCAGTCCCATAACCGTGTGTCTTCGTCAGGCACTGAGTCAATTACCGGTGCCACAATAGCAGTGTGTTGCTCGCTCAAATCTATGTTCTCTGGCCATTCGTCGGGATCGTTAAGTCAGCATGGGCCATTCCACCACAACGCAGAAGATTTGAGAAATTTAGCAGAGACACCACGAGTAATGCAGTCACTTGGATTCTCTTTGGTAGACACATACCGGAACTGTGCGGTTGGGAGCAGGGTACGAATTTCGTCGACACGGTTGGTGACGTACACTGGTAGCTTCTTTCGTCTATGTAACCAGTAGAGCGTAATTTGGCTGTCACTCCATATAACTGTCTCCGAGATATTTAGCACATTTTTAAAAAGTTTCCTCTACAAAGTGAACGAGTCTAGCAGCCAACAGAACTGCAGTCAGCTCTAATTTTGGGATGGAAAGGGATTTGATCGGGGCGACTTTCGCCTTCGCCATGACTAGACGGCTGCCACTTGTGTCATTAACAAAGTATATGGCGGTGCCGTACGCGACCTTGCTAGCATCTGAGAAGGCATGAATGGAAACAGGATGGTCCTTGACAACTCTCCGAGGAAAATTAAAAGCCTTACAGAGACGAAGATCCGAAATAATGTCTTCCCACTCCTGAACCAGATCGCCAGTCAAAACCTAATCCCAACCTAATTTTATCCTCCATAATTGCTGAAGGAATAATCTTGATTTGATCGACACCGGTAGAACTATCCCCAAGGGGTCAAAAGGTTTAGCCGTCATACTCAAGCAGATTTGTTTTGTAATCTGCGAATATTGCGCGTACTGAACGCCGAATGAGAGGGTAACGGTATCCTCATACGACGATAGTGCTTGACGCTCAACCTGTGAGTATTCCTTAGGGGTTATCCCGATATGATCTAATTCCCACAAAACATTTAAGTCATTTTTGCATGGTGGAATATTACCAGTGGACATGTATTCGTCCATTGGTGTTACTGCTACTTTCAATACAGTAATTACTTCTGTGCTGGAGCTGGTAGGCTGTGTCACATATGAACCACTGATGGCGTACCCGTACTTGGTAGGAAGCAGAATTAGGCTACCTGACCTTTTATACCCAGGTCGCTCTATATCGTAGTAGTGATCCGCACCGATGAGCAGCTCCAGCTGATCTATGTCCGTTGCGTGAGGATCGGCTAATTTTATGCCTTTACTTTGTAAACTAACCAGTTTAGACTTTAGGTTAAGTTCACCTTTATGTTCTGGCAATTCATCAACCACTATTGCGTCTAGATGATGAAATTTACCTCTGTGTTTGTATTGCAGTGCCACAACATTATATTCCCTAGAGGCCTGTTTCCCGGTAAATCCGTGAAGACATAACTCCTCAGTTCCTTTAGAAATGTAGGAAAGGGAGGATAGAACAGAAGACTTCACAAAGGTCTTTTGAGAACGTTGGTCAAGTAGCGATCTGATTTTAACACAATTATTATCCTTACCCTTTACCGGCAGCTGTACGGTGGCCAAGATTACTATATTTTTACCTGTGGCAACGGACATTGTAGTTGAAGTAGCAGCAATCTGCTCTCTCTTGGTGTTATCCTCCGCTGGTCTACTTTCCTTCCCTTGTTTTTGTGTACACAGGGAATGAAAGTGTTTGCCCTTACAAAACTTGCAGCTTCTTATGTTAGGATTAGTACAACCCGAATGGCCATGGTCTTTTGAGAAGCACCCAGTGCAGAGACATAGTTGATGGGCTCTTTTAACTTTAAGAGGCCCTGTCTTATACTTCATACACTTGTACCATAAATTATTGGTGCCACTACACAGAACACAGTTGAATTTCCTGTACTCACTTTGGGCGGTAAATGTTGCTGTAGCCATGGGTGTACCCCCTACTCTATCTTGACCCGCCATATTGTACACTTCAGCCTGGAAGCAATGGGTGAATTTCTTATAATCCAGGCTCGAGTCTCCCATTTCCCGTTTTATGGTTTCTTTTAGTGGTGATGGTAACTTATTGACAAGAATCACCACACAAAATTCCTCCAAACAAATACCATGGCTAATGATTGACCTCATCACACTCTCTGTATTGGCATAGAAGTCCTTCAGGTCAGCTGTTTGGTGTTTGGGTGACACTAATTGATTGAATTTGGTAACATAAGCTGCCTTGATTCGATCTGGATGCCCATATGTCTCTTGGAGGAGCTCAATTGCTGGGGCATAGCTTGCACTTTCGATAATGAATCCTTCGACTAGCTTATGTGCATCACCCTGAAGCTGACCCTTTAGATAGGTGAAGCGTTGTATATCTGTGAGGTCGGGATTGTCATGGATGGTACACTTGAACATCTCCCAAAATCCCGACCACATGGTGGCATCACCTTCAAATTTTGGAAGAGTAAGATGTGGTAATTTGACTGCGGATTTCTTTGGCTCTTTCTTGACCTCCTTCTTGACCTCTGTAATCAAGATCCCCTTCAGTGTGGCAACGATTACTTGTATGCCCTCCATATATAAGGTATCCTCTCTTATCACCTCGATATACTTGGCGTCCTCGTAAGTGTCGGCCAGGTCCTCCTGTGTGACCTCATACTTGTCAAGTTGCTTTTGAATACTGAGCAACCTGGCCTCCACCTCCACTCTAGACGCCGAATCAAGGAATTCGTCAATATCAGAGGTCAAGACCGTCAAAGAGCCCTTAAGTCCAGCCCGACGCTTTTGTACACTTTTAGCCATGATTATACGGGAAGGAAATCTATTGACGTTAAATCAAACTATCAATGCCAGACCGAATAAGTTGCGGACAACAATACAGTACTCCGAGAAATCAAATAAATCGCGAGCCGAAAATAAAACACCCTCACGAAACGCGGAATAAGAATTGTGCGCAATGTAGACTAGCAATCCGGAGCTTTTCCATTTAACTCCTTACATAATAGTTATGAAATTATAGAATCATTACGCCATAAGTTAAGAAAAGCCGGGAGGGAAACTTAGTACAATACAGTATAGGCCAAAAGTCTCCAGATGTCAAAAAAGAGGTACCGTTTAAAGTTATAATAAATTCAAGAATTTTAAGAGAGAGAGAGCCTATAGGGTAATTTAAACAGGCTAAACTCAATGGGTACTGCTAATTTTTTATTATTAAATTTAATAAATGTGAAAATTGTACACAAGAAAAGTTCATCTCAAGAAGTCACCAGGAAAAAGTTTTGAGTTGGATTAAAACACACTCAGCCTATCAGCTATCATATTACCCCGCCTTCAGGGCACACGACGAGAGAAGAATTTAGAAAGACATGTGAATCAATAAAGAAGTTATTGGACAGTATAAATTTGATATAGAATGAATAACCTTAACTTTTGAAATTATTATACAGTACAGTATGGATGATTTTAATCTTAGTGCCAATCAATTGTTATATAATTTGGGCCTAAAGGGTTTACAATAAAAATTTAATTAATATACTGTACCGATTTGAAGGATTATTAATCTAGGCTATACTGATTTTGTTGATCAACTCTAACGTCATGGTGGGCAAACATCTCGTCGTATGACCTGGCGACCATGGCATATTCGTCTTGCCTAAAGCACCGACGACAGGTGGCCAGGATCTCCAAATAGAGACGCTTTGATGCCTCGTGCGTGAGGTGTACCCCGTCGGGACTGAAGTCAGCCTCAGAGGTATTCATGGACTGATAGCGCTCCCGGGTGAATGGGATATGGCGCTTTAGCCATCGGTTATCCGCATTTCTAATGCGGTTAAACTCGTCCGTAGAGACCCCTCGTGGAGCCTGCCGCTTCTCTACCCCAATCACCCGGACTTCTCCCCCCTGAGAGCCGCACCACCTCCTCAGCTAGGACCTCGATCCCCTCCGCTATCCCTCTCGGACTGACCCCGCTCCTTATCTTGTTTCCTCCTATCACCAAGAAGGTCAAGTCGGGCTTCAGCTCTAAAAACTGACCCCAGGCTTCTGTTGACCTCAAGGTGCTGACGCGGGCACCTGGTGCGGCCAGAGGAGTCACGAAAAAGAAAGGCCTGTGGACGGCTTGGTCCACGTACAAATCCCTGACGTAGGAGTGGCCCAAAATTGCCACCTTCCTAATCGGGCCTGGGTACGCAGGCCTATCAACCACCGCAGGATAATCTTCCCCTACCCCACCACCCGCGGCACCATGACGCCAAAAGCCCTGGGCCATGAGGGACAGACGAAATATGGCACACAAAAAATGAACCACGTAGGCTAGGCCACCACTAACCACAAAAAAGGGGGGGGGGGGGGGCAAACTAGTGAGAGGTTTAAGGACCAATTATATGGTTAATTTAGATAAGTGGACTGTATATTATTGATATTAAAGGAATATTAACCATATAGAATATATTACCCTTTGATGAACTCAGCTGGTGATTGGAGGATGGCGGAAAATAGGCTAGATGACTGGAAGTGGTTAGTATAGTAAACATAGTATGAAAAGAGGCTACAATAGGCTAGGATAGGCTAGATATTTACGTTAAGTTGTGCTAAGTAACAAATATGATGATGTAGTGACTATGGAGTATGAGATGAAAAGTGAAGCAAAAACATCTGGTGAAATAACTAGGAGAAAGAAGGCTTAGCGTGTATAGCTGGGACGGAGGTTGGTTGGAGAGTGAGCGAGCGCGTTATGTTTGTCTCTGTCGTGACATACCGCGCACGCGCATAACATATGGAAAATGTATCCCATCTTCTTTACAATGAGATACTTATAAACAATCTTAAATAATACAAATATATATATATATATATGGGAATTATAATCCTGTAATGCCCTCGAAAATGTCCCGCAACCACAATAATGTACTACCCGAGTTGATGTCAGGTATAGCGTAAAATAGTCGTGGATGGTAAGTCCAATAAACTCATCACGTGATAACACCACGAGACTATCACCTGGTTCTTAAAAATCGGACTAAGGTTGCTATAATTTTAGTACGTCCGTGGTAGTACAGTGGGTTAGCGCGCGGGCCTGGTGGTGATGGTGGTGCGTCACTAACCAGGGTTCGAACCCCACCCAAGGCATCTCAAAACCTGTGGGTTTTTAGGAGGGTTAAATTCCCTTCAGAGGTTCGTACCCCACGCCAGATACCAGGAAAGGTTGATCCTAAAGTGGGCCTGGGGATATTTCATTCCTATTTAACCTGGAAAAACCTAGCATTTCATTGGTGTAATGCCCTCGAAAATGTCCCGCAACCACAATAATGTACTACCCGAGTTGACGTCAGGTATAGCGTAAAATAGTCGTGGATGGTAAGTCCAATAAACTCATCACGTCCGCAGACTGGCCATCACAACTAAAAATGATACAATGGGGCATGAACACCTGTCCCCGAGAAGACGGCATTTCCCCTCATGAACGTGTTTACGGCGTACCCCCCCTGTTACTGCCGTTCCACCACCACGCTCACCTTCCCTCCACCACCTCCACAATTGACCCATTGCAACATCTGCAAAACACCCTCCATACCGCCCAAACCTGTCAGGACACCAAAACTGATAACACCAATGACAAAAACCCTTTCGCCATCCATGATACCGTAATGGTAGCCTACCTCCCTATCACCAACAAGTTAGGCCCTCGCTATGTCGGGCCCTACACCATCACACAAGTCCCAAACGCCTATCAAGTCACCATCGACTATCACGGCGTGACTCGCACGTTCCGAACTAGATTCGTCCGAGCGTTTAAACCACTCCAACCACAAGACAATACCCCACCCCACACGGCTGAACCAGAATTAAACACCCCTACTGAACCGTACACTCCAGCTATGAAAATCCCCACACAAACCCCTAAGGACCTAACCCCTCCGACACCGAACAGACAGATCATTCCTCAACATACCCCCCAAACTAACCTCCACAAACCCCAAGCCCCCACTATCACACCCTCCTCCACCATGACACCTTCGTTCACTTCTGATAATCAAGTACCTCCCCCGCTTATCCCAATACGAAAGCCTCCCCCCACAACCCCGACCACAACAGAAACTCTGCCATCTAGCCCTGACATACCTTCCCCAGGCACCACACTAACAAAACCACACACCCCACCCAAAACCAAGTACACACCCAAACACACCACACAATCTACCTCAGTAACCTCACGCTACAACCTACGCCCACGACAAAAACTTTTTAAAACCTCCAGGAAACACACCCTGCTAACCAAATTCCGTAGGGCTGCCAGACCACTATCCTCCTCCTCTTCTTCTTCGTCGACTTCTCCTCCACAAAGGGAAAGAAGACGAATAATCACCACTAAACACCATAAACCCTCTAACTATAGTCCAGAAGTAACAACCCCCACCCCCGCACCAAAACACATACCTTCCTCTTCAACCTCATCCCCTCTCAACCCCCACCAAACACCCATAAAACTGCCAACGTCCACCACCAGCAAATCACCAACCTCACCAAACGACACACCCCACACACGTCCCTACCCCCAACCCCCCAACTTAAATCTACACGCCCTACCCACCCGTCTAGCCCCCTCCGCATCCGCCCCTTTCCCCTCCACGATCCCCACCACCCCACCCACACATCGACCAACCTCCTCATCACCGAACCCCCCCCCCCCTAAGGAATCCCCCCACAAAGTCACCCCTGAGAGAACCCCCACACATACTCCCACCAAACCCTCTTCCAATTCACCTACCACCCTCACCCAACAAAATCCTCCACACACATCTACCTCTCAAATAACCCTCGACCTCGCCCCCAATACATGCCCTTCACCTGTAAAACGTTCCTCCCCTCAATATAAAACATCGTCGAGCGACTCAAGTCCCACGACAAACTTCTACCTTCCCACCAGAACCGCCCGAGGTAGAATAATCAACAGACCCATCAGATTTAAAGACGGTGAGATAAAAATAACACCCCGTTCCGACACTAAAGACCCAAGCCACACAACACACACACCCCTCCCTTCTCACACACCTCCTTCACCCCCCTTACCTAAACCTATCTTGCGCATTGCCTCACTAGATTTTTCCAGCCTACAACACCGCCCAAGAAAACCCCAAAAAATCCAGACTCATGTTCCCCCTTCATCCCCAGCTCTGTTGTCATGCATTAATCCCCCGTCGGTTAGTAAACCATTCACCACACTAAACAGACCTCCTGTCAGTCCCACACACCTCACTCCGACCCCCGCGGGGGAAAGCTACAAACCATACATACGAAAGGTTAAAGTAAAAACCCCCACTGGACACTTACATCTACAACGCCCACATCAAGCCCGGGCAACCGCCCGTCACAACACAGAGGACACATTCTTACAGGTATACATTGACCTACAAAAGAAACCTGACCGTCGCTCTCTTGCTTGGTGGAAACTTCTAAATACCCTCAAAATGACCTACCATAACTATGCTTCTTTTCACTTCACCCTTGAGGCTCGGGGACGAGCCTATAATGAAGGAGAGGGAAGTAAAATGCCCCAGAACGAGAAGCCCACCACAGAAGCCACGAGCGAACACCACACAGAAACACCCGAAAGAAAGGTCCACAGAACGAAAGGACCAGCTGACCGAGCCAGCCAATTCAGACAGGCCCAAGCCCGTAGGGCTAAGCAGCTCCAGGCCGCACCTACCTACCCCTTCTAAACTGACCAATTTCCACACCTCACGTACACTATCCCCTCGTGTCCTACACTTCTAACTACAATGATGATGAACAGGAATATACATTCATATTAAAAACACCCATGCCCTGTCCCTAGGTTGAGCCAATGCCAACACATCAGACAGCCATATATCTATGTATGTTCTTGCATCCGAGAAGTAGATGTTATATATTATATTTATTAATCTCACCACCACACCCCCAATGAAATTAATTAAAGTATATATGATCCACTGGGATTCGAACCCAGGGTATCACACACATATTTTTGCCACCTTAACCATTACACCACCAGGACGGTTAAAGGTTTATGCACACGCCTACGACTTATTATCCATTCTCGAATACTGGATATTAATCTAATCATGTTCATATTCCCAACCGCACTATGGTAGCCTACTGTTTAAGTGAGAGGAAAGAATATTCATGGGGCACAGATCATATAGACCGGCCTCTCGAAGAAATATCCCTAAACCTACTAATAATATTATATTTATTAATCTCACCACCACACCCCCAATGAAATTAATTAAAGTATATATGATCCACCGGGATTCGAACCCAGGGTATCACACACATATTTTTGCCACCTTAACCATTACACCACCAGGACGGTTAAAGGTTTATGCAGTTAAAAGTTAAAACACCCACGCCTGTCCCTAGACCTCGTATATCAATTCCCATGACGAGTATAGATATATGTAACCCGTGCTCAGTCGCCCCCTTGCATTGTTCCTTTAGTAACTAAGTGTCTCTATAATATTAACTGCCACCAGTATTGATACAACATAGCGGCACTGTCCTTGTGTCGTATTGTGCCACGAGCAGATCAACCAGGGTTCATCACCTTATTAGGACGACGACTATAATGTCGTCGTTCATCGATGTATTCAATCCTTAGGTTACGTATTAATATTAACATTCCCTAACATATCTTGTCTTGCCAGACTAAGTTTCTGAAGACCCATCGCCCCCATAAATCTATGTATTCAATCCTTAGTTTTAAGTATTAATATTAACATTCCCTAACATATCTTGTCTTGCCAGACTAAGTTTCTGAAGACCCATCGCCCCCATAAATCTATGTATTCAATCCTTAGTTTAAGTATTAATATTAACATTCCCTAACATATCTTGTCTTGCCAGACTAAGTTTCTGAAGACTCATCGCCCATAAAATCTATGTATTCAAATCCTAGGTTAAGTATCTTTATCCGCCCTTGTGTTCACCTTTTTCCATTTACTTTTCCACAATTGTCATACGTCTTCCACTTACCTCCTTTGTATCCACAGTCCACACTACGCCATTTTACTTCGTGTCCTACACCTCTTACCCGCCCGATTCTACCTACACGATGATGAACAAGAATATACATTCATATTAAAAACACCCATGCCCTATCCCGAAGTTGAGCCAATGCCAACAAATCCGACAGCCACATATCTATGTATGTTCTTACATCCGAGAAGTAGATGTTAAAAACCACATGTCCAAACACATAAGAAATTAAGATACCCACGGGTACACCAGGATATAGAACCATTGCCCCCATAAGACTTAGACAAGCCATGAATACAGGTGTTAGCCACCATGCTGTAACTCCAATTCTTACCCCAACCAGAGATTGTATAGATAACCTTTGTTACCAGTATCTATCATAATAATAATAATAATAATAATAGTTCTTAAAGCTAGCACATGCTAAGCTAGCTAAGGATAGCTCAATAAGGCCGATTAGGCGTATTTCCATTGGGGTCCTGTACTACTACCCCATCCCTTTGCTCATGAGGGATGGTAACGACTCAGTGCTTGTGAAAAATCTTTAATGCGCCGAGCGTGGGCGCGAACCCGGGCCTTCTGGGTGGAAGTCCGAGACGCTAGTCACTACACCAAGCGAGCCGCTTGGTATTCCGAAACAATAACGAAGTACCCCTACGAACTGCCGCTTTCTTTGGTCTATATTTCATAGAAAACGCAGTTCCCAGGGACACCTAGACATACAAGAAATCGTGTCAAATACTAGGTCCATAACCCCTCGTATTGACGAGTAATGATACACCATGTTTTTCCCTACTTTATCCACCGTCAAGCACACACCTCCAGTTAACCTCCTTCTCCCCCACCGTCCCACAGTCCACATGATTCTATCTTTTCCAGACTCATATACCACCCTGTATTTGCATCCCCCGGTAGCATTTGGCTAACGTACTTTCACTGTCCTTTCAAAACTCCAATATCAACTGCAGCCTAATGCCATCCTCACGCCCAGGGACCATAGGGTCAAATTTCCCTGTAGCCCCCCTGAGCTCCCCCCCTCTCATTAAAATACCCCGCGCTTCTCGACTCTTGTCCGACCTAGCCTCTCTCTCATACCTCTTGAAGATCCTTGATTTTTCCGTTGCTAATGCTCTCCAACCTTTTATGTATATACTCCTATCCAGCCTGCCTTCACTTAGTAGGCCAGAACAACATTATAACTTTACTAACCCCTTGCATGCCATCTATTCTCTTACAACCCATTCACAACCCTGCACCCAATGGTCGTCGGTGCGAGGCTCGCCGCCTCGCCAGTAACTAACTTCTATTGCCATACTTCCAGATAAATGTGGCAGAGTTAGCAACCAGTCTCCACCACATCAAGCAAACCATGAAATTAACAACCAACCGATTACAACCAGCTAGCCAAGGCACCTTCGGTTTTGATATTAAAAACACCCACATCTGTCTCATAAACAGAGGGTTATGACAAACACTGGTGATATGGCAAGCCCCTAGCCACAGCCGCCGGACGACCATCCCCGAGAGAGAGCGCCCGGCTACCCCTTTTTACCCACCCGAGGAGGGAGACCCCCACCCCCGCGGAGGTATACCTGACCCCTGTTTTGACTTCCTGGTCATTGCCAGGTAGCCTAGGAATTCTTCCTATCAATGAACTAACCATGCATGTCTAACCCCCTTACTCACCTCTCTTTACCCACAATAACCCATTCACCTATTTTGCATACTCGGATAGTCAAATTAGCACCTCAGCTATACGATAAAACGAAGACTGAGTAAAATAAGAGAGACGCCCCTATCACAGCTGTCCCAGTCCTCCCCGCAAAGTAGATCCAGTCTCCCTCCCATAACTACTTCCAGTATAGCCAAAATAGTACATTTTACTAAGGCTCAGTTATATCACAAAATGAAGGCTTCCATAGCCATGCGCCACAACAGTAATCACCATCTTACCTAGTCCCCATATCTATTGAGAGCTCAAATATGTCCATAAGACTCGAGATCCCTATTGCCTACAGGGTCCAGAACCGAGCCTATAAACCTAGCTCCCGCCCCCAGTCAAATTAGTTGAAAGCTAGACACCAACCAGTGGTCACCACCCTGAAGTTAACCTCTAGCTCTGCCCTTGTGTTGTTCCTGAGTTGAGAGATTCCCGAGCCGGCAGACTCCATGGCAGAAGTTAAATAGAAGAGCTGTCCATGTACAAGTACCAACGTGCACCTTATAACCTTCACACAAATTAGTGGGTATATAAGTGTGTAGCCAGCACCGATCGTCAAGAGATCCGACTTGAGAACTTCCTACATTTTGGACCACCTGGACGGCCGAGGAACCAGTCGTTAGCCCCCAACATCACCGGAAGCAAGATAACCAGGACCAGACCAACAAATACTGTTCAAGATTCACGTTACTAGTACTAAGTGTTATAGTACCAGTTCGACATTCACTTATTAACTTTTCTATGAAGTGGCTATAACTTGCCCAGTGTAACTCATATTTAACCATTCCATTTGGGACGTACTAAGCGTATCAGTGTTCATTAATTAACAGGCGACATTGACTCTCGTAATTACCTTATTCAGATAACTCAACTCTAGTGATATCTAACGTTCGCCCACTGATTTGTGTTCTACGTATTTCTGTCATAAGAATATAAATCTTAGATCAGTACCCCCTTGAGGTTACTAGAATTTTCCGTGTTCAGACCTAGACGCGTATCTAATTCTAACTGTGAGCTGCTATTTGGGCACGCGACCTGCCAGTAAGAAATCTAATTAGTGAAATTGAATACATAACTACATTGAGGTCTTCCAGTATAATAAACCTTGCTAACTAAACCTGTGATCAGAAGAGTATACCTGAACGTTGGAAGTGGGAGACTAGGCTCCATCCAGATCCACTAATGCTAGCAGTTCCCTTCTATTATTTGTTTTGTACGAGTATTACTATATTTCTATGCTCTTTATTTACATACTTAAATAAACGTGATCGTGTGTCGTGTTACCGTGTGTTTATTTTGTGTTCTCTATTCCTCATACCTTGTATTGTGCATGCAGCCTTATATACCCAGTCAGATAGAGCCCACATTACCCAAGTTAATCCTGTAGAAAAACAGGGCATAACAAATCCTACAATACTTTCCCATATACAACTATAGAGTAATATATTCTACCCAATCATGGAACGTTCGACCAAGGTTATGGAAGCGTTCAACTTAAGACTACGGAATGATACGTAACGCTACATCAACCCAGATTACGTAACATCGAGACTGTTCATACTAGTTTGAGTACACTAAGTATGGACAATTGTTCTTGATCCCATTATAGCACTCGGTAGCCTATTCCACATATCTACAACTCTGTTACTAAACGGATAGAGGCAGATCCCTTTTACAGCCAATCTCTCCCTCTCTCGCTCTTGTTTGTTTGCACAATCTGCTCCTTATAATAAAAATAATAATAATAATAGTTCTTAAAGCTAGCGCATTCTAAGCTAGCTAAGGATAGCTCAATAAGGCCGATTAGGCGTATTTCCATTGGGGTCCTGTACTACTACCCCATCCCTTTGCTCATGAGGGATGGTAACGACTCAGTGCTTGTGAAAAATCTTTAATGCGCCGAGCGTGGGCGCGAACCCGGGCCTTCTGGGTGGAAGTCCGAGACGCTAGTCACTACACCAAGCGAGCTGCTGTAGCTTCTCCATGCCCGATAAGTTAAATGATCTTTTGATATCTGTGACACAGCATTTGTATCAAACACAATACCCTGCTTGCAAAACCGTCGAACCCCGGACAACGTTGCTTGCAACTTTAATTATTATTATTATTATTAGTGAAACCCCTAAAGAAACCTCTCCACCGCCCCCAACCTTCTGGTCGATATCTGTTGCGACCAAAACTTCCTGCTAGACTCAAGTTTACCTACACACGAAAAACAAAATGCCTACAACCAAACACATCAACCCACCAAATGTCATCCTCTCCCAATGCTTCCCCCCTAATCCGCAAACGCTCCCTACCCAGACCATTATTCCCCTCCTCTCCCCTCTCCTCTGATCCTGACCAAAATCCCCCCAAAATCGATCACGATTATGCAAAAATTCCACAACAACGAGATCCAACTGTAAAAGAAAAAAACAGCTCAACCCTCAGTGAACCAACCCCTAGCTCCTCAACCATGACCACCAACCTAACACCATCCCTTTTGCCTACCTGACTTTCACCCCCTGCACTATCCCCATTTCCATTCACTCTACCCCCTCCCCAAAAAGATAACTCCCAACCATACACAGCCCCAGGATCAAACTTACCCCCCACCCGTCAAGAATCTCCACCTCCTCCCACCCCTAACCCAAAACCCACACACTATAAAACCTCATCAAGTGATTCTAGCCCTGAACCATATATACACGAGTTGGAGAGAGAAGAAGACCTCAGTGAGCTCCTGCTGAAGCTGCTCACATGGCTGAAATACCCAAATAAGTCTGCAATTGATGACAGTTCATCCGTCCGATCGATTGCATCTATCCTCACAAGCTACATAACTGGAAAACGCACTGCATTTGAGATAAATCTCTCTGTCTTGCTACAAGGACTGACCAAGAGTAGGGAGATAGTCGACATAATGCACAAAGATAGACTGGGCATCAGTTACAATGACGTACTTATGCTGCAAGATTTTTGGGTGGTCAATGACCTCAAGTGCTCATCTGATTGCCCCTTCGAACTAGCTGAGGGTAAGCCTGCTATCGCTATAGTCGACAACGATGACTTCAAGAGCGACACACTGACCGGTGCTGGCCAGTCACACCGCACTAATGTCATGTTTGTGCAGCCAGAATAATTTGATACAGAACTTCCTTCCGAGAATCACGAGGATAGACCAGTTCCCGGTGCCAACTTTGCATCACACCTCTCGACAACTCTCAAAGAGCTCGAAGTGAAATGCAAAAAGTCAACCCATACAAGACAGCGAAGCGTGGGGAACCACCTCTCAGGAAGCCACCAGCTGATCAAAGTACTCTTCCTCCTATCACATTGGTGACTGGTTGGTTGGCCATTCTGAACAATGAAAAGCAGATCCTTTCAAACACTCGGAATGTGAATAACATCAATCGGGTGAGAACAAAGGTCCATCGCCATGCTAATCGCAAGAAACAAGGAAAAGGGAAGCATGCTGATTGCTCGTTGAGTAAAATGAAGAAGGGTGAACAAGCTGTACAGGATATAAGCGCATGTCTCACTGAATTCAAGTGTGATCCATTTGACCATACAAACAAGACACTTCGATCCCTACAGTCAGGAATCCCAGCCTCAGACGCTCTCGCTGCCGACTTGAAATCGGCAAAGGAGGATGGCACAAGCAAACTGAAACAGTTCTTGAATGAGAGAGTGTATTCCAAGACCAAGTCTCTCAACGACAGAGTTCCCCGTAGCAAGCGTTTGAACTTTTCAACTCGGGAATTGAAGAAAGCAGATGGTGAGAACCTGAAGGGAAAGACTGAGGAAATGGAGCGTAATGCCTTGGCCTCTGTTCTCAGACTGGTTGAAATGAGTGGTGCCCTCAAACTTCAAGAAGTCCTGCAGCATCGTGTTACAGCCGAGTGCCTTTCCATCTTCAACGTCAATGGAACCATCCGTAAGGCACAGAAAAGCAAGCTTCAACAAAAACTAACTATGACTGTCATTCCAGAGCCTGATGTATACACGTCTATTATTGATATGGGCCTCATCTGGCACCTAACAACTCCTACCATTGAAGACACAGAGAAGGGAGACGGTACCAAGTATACCTGGGGAGATTATGCAGAGAAGTTGGTGCACTTCGTTCTAACGAGACACAAGCATGCTGAGCGCATCATTTGCGTCAATGATTCATATGATCAGAATTACACGATCAAGGACAGTGAGAGAATACTGCGCCAAAAAAACCTGCCAATCAGCAATGTCTTCATGAAGACAGAAGATAAATTTCCTTCTAGTAAAGTTTTCCATGCTCTCCTGGGTAAACCTGAGAACAAAATCCGCCTTCAGGCATTTCTTCAAACGGAATTCCAGAGAACAGCAGCAACAACTAGCACCGAGATCATCTACTTTGTAGTTGGCAGCACTGCAAAGAATCTCACCACAGGCAAGCTTGTGCCAGAGCTCACATGCTCCCATGCAGAGGCAGATACGGCAATGCTCACCATATATAGTGTGCTCTGGTCAGACAGATACACAACAGCTGTCGTTCTTGATACAGAGGTGTGACGCTCACCGCTTCCCCCAGAACCACATGGCTTACTCGCTAGGACTCGCCAGGGCAGAGAATGTAGCTACAGTCTACCTATCATTGTGTACTTTCCTTCTCGAGAAAGCTTGTGTTGCAGACAGTTCAGAACTGTTCTTTATTTTCTTCTGTCACAATCCTTTCTATTTTATTTAGTCAATTGAATGTATTGTGTTAAGTAGTTGAATGATGGGAAGGCGAGCGGGAGAGAGAGAGAGAGAGACCAGGGGGTGTGACTTGGTGGTGAGTGTGGCGCGTGGCTGGCCCCCTTACATAGGCCTCGCGGGATTCGTTGCCTCCTGCCTAACACTGCCTACTAGGCGGCTGCTTACTGGGCGACTGTCGCGCGCCCTCGTGCCATTCCTGCGAACTGGGACTCCAGCGAGGCGGTCCCTGGGAATATCCTTGTCAGATCCTTCCCAGACAGCATACTCTAAGCATCTCCCATGAACTGTTCCACACTCTTGTCTTAGAATCTTTCTCTCCTACTGCCTCTATCATTTCCACTACTTCCTCACCTTTTATTAATATCAATCCCCCTCTGGTTCCCTGCATCCACACCTTGAATTGGTGGCCAGACTGTATTATATGCTGGATCTCACATTTCTTATGTACTAGGCTAAGGTTGAAGATAGTCGTTGTCTTTTTGGGAGATTGTATTGCTCGGACTGTCTCCATTAATCACTAATGTTTCTACAGGGTTAAATAATGCTAGACTAGGGATCAGGTACCTTGTTGTTGGTGTTTTCACTGTGTGTAGGCTACTTTTGAGCTGCACGACACTACGGATTCTGTGGGTTACCTGGGTGGATCTTTTGTCTGTGTACCTTGGAGTTTAGACTGTGTAGTGCGTGAGGGCTGCTTGCCTAATCCACCCAACACTGTTCTAACTCTATTTGCTTTTACTTTTGAGGGTCGCCAGGAGGATACTCGATACTTGTGATCGAGAATCCTCAAGAGGGCACCCCTTCATATTAACGTAATCAGGCCGCACAGACCCAAGGTCCACACTAGGCTAGGAGCTGCCTTGCTCCACCAGAATTCTGTACCTTTGCGCATCCCAGCTAGACTTTATTAACCCGGGTAGACATTAGCTGGATTAGATCATATACTCTTTTATGCATACCCATTATTTCTACACAAGCATTTTGAGGTCTAGGTTGCTGTAGAGAGACACAACCAGCATAGACCGGTTTTGTTAAGAGGAGTACTACTTTTCGTGGCGAGCATTATTACTGTTGCACCGCTTATAATATTCTTGTGTCCAATAACATTATAGGTCCAGCCTTTTTGTGTATTTAGCCTACACATGCATTGTCCTGCCTCCTGCTATTTTGTGGTTCCATTTCCGATACGTTCTTCTTAGTAGCATCCGACATTATTCAGAAGATTCCTTGTTCGGTGCTTGAGGACTTTACAACACTTTCTTTCATAAAGGAGTGACAAATATTATTGATTAAAGTAACGTTAAGTAAACCTTCTTCTTGTTTGCATTAGATCACTCTTGTGATTTAATTAAGTTAACTATCTTTTCCTTGTGTACCATAACTAAGCAACCATATGTTATAGGTAATAGGCTGTTTCAGAGAACATCAGCCTATAGTAGAAGCACATAGATACTGAGAGTTAAGATACCCCACTATCGCAGATATAACTCTGGAGGGTATATGTGTTCTTTGTTCGACGGGATTATATATCAGGGGTTGGATCTAGCGTTTCCGTTATTGCATTTATGCCAGTCTAGTCCAATGTATAAGAGCCACTGATTTATACGAGACCCGATCGTATCAAATGGCGACCTAGCTCAGGATTTGGTGAACTGACATATAATTGCAGGTTATTGTGCAGATTTTTCTCACAGTTTAGGCAGTGAACATTTGTTGATTTTGTGGAATATTTTTTGAGGACATACAAAAATTATTTTTTTAGCAAAGTAATATAGCACTTAAGCGGTCTCCGAGAATTTTTATTGTGAATATTGTGGTATAAGAGTTTGGGGTACTTCTTTTTTGTGTATCAAAGTGAAAAATCTTCAGTGAGCATCATGTCTTATAGCGGATCAGTGCAGGATGAGGACACAGTACGTGATGTAGAAGCTGAGGAGCAGCAGCATGGGCAGGTTGTTAACTTGGTGAACAGTAAGGAGGATGCAAGGAATTTTTTACAATGGCCTGTTACTTCCGACAGGTTGGTGGGTATGAATCGGTACGGTCTCCAGTGCTTAGCCGCAGCTATCGGTCATGTATGTACTAGTGGCATGACCAAGGATGACCTGATGACGTGTGTGCTGGGTGGGGTGACTGGCGTACGAGGTAGGGTGAGTGCTCAGAGCCCTTTGGCCGAGCCTCCCCTTCACTCGACTCCCAATCCTCCTATTGGAGTACCGACCCTGAGCACGCTTCCGCAGGTGGGTAGTGACTGGCAGGGTGGTTTGCCCCTGGGGGGATCACCGGGTATTTCTAACATCATTGCATCTCCTCCACCTCCTCAAGGTTTGACCCCGGAGATGCTCTTTCAGCTCGAGCTAGCTAAGATAGAAGAGAGAAAAGAGCTAGCTAAGATAGAAGAGAGAAAAGAGCTGGCTAGGATGCAGCAACAGACGAGGGAAGCTGAGCTTAGGACTGAACTAGAATCTACAAGATACTGTGCCGACATGGATTTAGAGAAGTCTCGTGTTGAGACGACGGGACAGCGACTCGGTACTGGAAACCGTGCGCATGATCAGTCTCTGTCGCACCTTCTCAAACTGGTCCCTGTATTTGACGAGTCTGGTGTCACAGAGTTTTTCAATAGATTTGAGAAGAAGTGCCGGGAGCATCAGTGGCCTGAAGTTAAGTGGGCGGCCCTTGTGTCCTCTAGACTCGTAGGTAAGGGGCTCAAGGCTTACGATGCACTGCCTTTGGAGTCCTGCATTGTTTATGAGGAGCTCAAGGAGGCTGTCCTGCGGGCATACGAGCTACAACCCGAGACATATAGGTTAAAGTTCCGGGGTGTGACTAAGGGGCGAGACAGTACCTTCTTGGAGCACGCCCGGGACCTGTCCGACGCTATGGGAAACTGGCTCAGATCAGAGAAGACAACTACGTTTGATGAGATGAAACAGTTGATGCTTCTAGAGCAGTTTTATAAGTGTACGGGCAGCGACTTGACTTTGAACCTTAAAGAGAAGAACCCAAGAACTCTCGTAGAAGCAGAGATGGCTGATCGTCGGTTGTCACTAATTCGGGGGTGCGGCTCTGCACAGAGACACGATGTAGGCGTTAAGGAGCGTTACCCTCCCCCTCCCCGGAATATGGACACACATAAATTTAAAAGCAATGACACCAAGACTGATCACAAACCTAGCACCGCCCCGTTTAAGAAGGGTCAGGGGACTTTTACACCTCAGTATAAGTCCAAGGGGAAATTTGAGCGTTATCACTGTCACAAAGAGGGGCACATGGCAAAAGCTTGTCCGAGCAGACCTCCCACGGCGGCTGTGTCATTGGCTCGCAGCATTGGGGTGTTCCAGAAGTCTTCTGTGTTTGCTGGAGGCATAAGATCAGAGGATGGAGCACCGGCAGTGAAGAAGGATCCGGAAGGCTCGAACCCTGTCCGCGATGCCTTTTGCGACCATAGAGGGCATGGCTGCGTGAAGTGGGGGGGCAAGAAGCACGGGGTACAGCTTTTGCGTGACACAGGTGCCTCTCAGACACTCTTGAAGAATTTCACTGGTAGACCCATAAACGCGGCGCGGGTAGTTGTGGTGCAGGGAGTTAATGCAACTAGGTCATACCCGCTTGTTAGAATGGAGCTTGAAGTTGACGGTGTGACTCGCGAACTGGATGTGGGAATCGTGGAGAAATTGCCTGTTGGGGGCGTCGACCTCCTTCTCGGCAATGACTCTACGGTGCCTGCTTCCAAGGTTTCACCCTTAGTCGTTGCCGAGGAGCCGGCCGACGTGAGTAGGGAGGAACAGGAGTGGGTTAAGAAGTGTCAGGTGCAACCAATGGCGTGTGTTGTAACCAGATCTCTCGCATCCAGGGAGTCACAGCCTAACCAACAGTCTTCAAGTAAGCGGAGGAACGGTCACGAGAAGGTGCTGAAAGCTGATACGGTGGAGAGTCTAGTACCAGCAGCGCTTCTCGGGGACTCAGTATTAGCACCGTTATTAGAGTCTGGAGAAGCACCACCACCTGTCACTGAGAGTGTAGAGGCAGGGCTTAAAGAGACTCAGAGGCAGCAACGGTATACACGGAGAGAGCAACGGGATGCAAAGTTCGATGTTGGGGGAGGGCATGAGTTGTTTCGCAAACACTTAGACAGGCTAGCTCCCTCAGATATTCTCAAATTGCAGCTAGAAGACCCGGAGGTTCTAAAGTGTAGTGACGGTGCTGTCGAACTTGAGAGTAGAGAACGAATGTTGCGTAGTTGGGAGTTGGCCGCAATCTGGTAGGGCTCTCAGGCCCTCATGAAGGACAGGTACGACCACAAGGTGAAACTCAGGGAGTTTCACGTGGGTCAGGAGGTGTTGATACTACTCCCTCTTGTAGGTCACCCCTTATCCGCAAAGTACGCTGGTCCTTATAGGGTAGCAGAGAAGCTCTCGTACTTAGATTACCTGGTGGCCACTCCAGACAGGCGTAAGAGGAATCAGTTATGTCATGTCAACCTGATGAAGGAGTATGTGAGGCGCCCACCTGAGCCTCTCACTGTCCCCGTGATGACTTTCAGCAGTCAAGGTGGAAGAACGGGACAGTCATGTGCAGTGACAACTGGGATTATCATGTTTCTGCAGATCAGTGGGGGAAACACGAGACAGGCGGCTCATGAGGCTTTGCAACACCTACCTGAGCAACAGCGTGTGGCTGTCGAGCGCCTATTCTGTTTATACCCTACTGTATTTGCGGAACACCCAGGCCTCACTACTCATGAGGTGCACGACGTTGACGTCGGAGACCACCTACCCTTCAAATCAGTGCCCTATAGGGTGCCCCCTGTTAAACTTCCGGCCCTCCGGGCGGAGTTGGAGTATATGTTGCAACAGGGACTGATCGAGAAGGGGGCGGTAAAGTGGACATCTCCCGTAACGCTGCAACCGAAGCCGGATGTCAAGGTGCGCTTCTGTGTTGATTACCGCAGGCTAAACGGCTTGACTCCCACCAACCCATATCCTCTTCCCCGGGTCGATGACTGTGTAGACAAGATTGGCAGGGCCAAGTTCTTGACCAAGGTGGACCTGGTAAAAGGTTACTGGCAGGTGCCTTTGTCTGAACGGGCGAAAGAGGTGTGTGGTTTTGTGGTGGATGGTGCTACATATCGTTGTAATGTCATGCCGTACGGTCTAAAGAACGCACCAGCGACCTTCCAAAGCTTGATGAACGAGTTAGTGGCTGACATTCCGAACTGTACTGTGTACCTGGACGACGTCATTATCTACGATGACGATTTCAAGAGCCACTGTGAACATGTAGAATCCCTATTTAAGAAATTAAGCGAGGCAAACTTGGTGGTCAACCTGGGAAAGTGTGATTTTGTGCGGGCTACCGTGCAGTATCTGGGGTTCATGGTGGGTTTGGGCCAGGTGTGCCCCCACAGAAACAAGATATTAGCTATTAACCACTTCCCCAGGCCGTCCACCAAGAAGCAGATCATGAGGTTATTGGGCAATGTTGGTTACTACCGCCGCTTTATAAAGGGCTATTCTACTGTGCTGGCTCCTCTGACGGACCTATTGGCCAAAGATAGAAAGTTTAAGTGGGCGCCTGAGTGTGAGAGGGCTTTTTTGCTAGTAAAACACCTGTTGTGTACTCACCCAATCCTCAGGGCCCCGGACTTTAGCCGACCATTCCAGCTGGCAACTGATGCCAGTGGTGTGGGGGCTGGTGCCGTTCTGATGCAATCAGACGAAGATGGGCTGGAGCACCCAGTCAGTTTCTTCTCAAAAAAGTTCAACTCGGCCCAGAAGAACTATTCAGTAGTTGAGAAGGAAATGCTGGCGATTGTGCTAGGCACTTTGAGGTGTATGTTCCAGCCTATGGACCAGTTGTGGTGATCTACACCGACCATCACCCCCTCAAGTTCCTGAATCAATTCCATAACCGGAATATGAGGCTGACCAGGTGGTCATTAATGTTGCAGGAATACAACCTAGACATACGCCATATTGCCGGTTCTGAGAATGTGATTGCAGATTGCTTATCGAGGGTGGAAGACCCGGGGTAGATCATCACAAGGGTAGCCTCCTACTTTGGTTTGATTAGTTTTTTTTTTTTTTTTTTTTTTTTTCTATGTGATTGAGGGAGGCAAAAGGCATAACTGCCTATAGCGAGTGCCTCCCCCATAGTTGAAAGAGTGACAGGGCCAAAATCAAGGGACGTTCGAGCCAAAATGCCTGGACACACGGAGTTTGAAGGGAAAGACTGATTCTGGGAGAGAGTTCCAGAGCTCAGCAGTTGAATAGAAGAAAGTTTGAGAGTAACGTTTCACTCTTGGGTTGGAGAGTTGCACAGAGTAGGGGTGGGATTGAGTTGCAAGACGGGTACCACCCTACGTAAAGGAGGTGGTATGCACTGGGATAGCTCTGAGGAACACTGATTATTATAGTAGCGATAGAATAGCGAGAGAGATGCAACATCGCGGCGGTAAGAGAGATTGCAGAGAGTTGGGTGGGAGTTAATGATACGAAAGGCCTTCCTTTCATTTGTCTAGGAGAGCGGTGTGAGAGGAACCTCCCCACACATGTGAACAATACTCAATACAAGGGCGCACTATGCCCCTGTACAGAGCAAGAAGCTGTGCAGGGGAAAAGAACCCCCTAAGGCGGTTGAGCACACCCAGCTTCTGGGAGGCTGCCTTAGCAAGACTGGTAATATGGTCCTTCCAAATGAGAGCAGAAGAAAAAGAGACACCAAGAATATTGAGAGAAGATGAAGGGTTGATTTTTGTATGTTTACGTCTGGTGCTTGTTGGCTCGCGTGTGTAGCCCAGCGTATTGGGTCGTAAAGTAGGAGTTGCTGTGTTGGTATAGAAGAAAAAACTAGGCTTGCCCCTGTAGTGCAGCCGCCATAAACATATTAAAAATATAAAAATCCTATAAAACTCTTTCTTTGATAGTTAATTTTTTTTTAAGTATGTTATAGCAGAAATTCTGAGTTGTACTCCTCTCAGAAGGCTGGGCTAGTGAAGCTCGCTCTTATGAGCATAACTATGTAATTTAATCTATTGTGTTGGGAAGGGTTGTTAATTTTTATAATGTGTTATTTTGAAGAGAACTGTGCTTTACATTTCATTGTCGCTGGGTGGCTAGGAGTGGCGAATTTTGTATGGGTTCTGCGTGTCAGATTTAGAGCTCATAGTTGGAGCCTCTTAAAAATCTTGGGTGGGGTGTGACGCTCACCGCTTCCCCCAGAACCGCATGGCTTACTCGCTAGGACTCGCCAGGGCAGAGAATGTAGCTACAGTCTACCTATCATTGTGTACTTTCCTTCTCGAGAAAGCTTGTGTTGCAGACAGTTCAGAGCTGTTCTTTATTTTCGTCTGTCACAATCCTTTCTATTTTATTTAGTCAATTGAAAGTATTGTGTTAAGTAGTTGAATGATGGGAAGGCGAGCGGGAGAGAGAGAGAGAGAGAGAGAGACCAGGTGGTGTGACTTGGTGGTGAGTGTGGCGCGTGGCTGGCCCCTTACATAGGCCTCGCGGGATTCGTTGCCTCCTGCCTAACACTGCCTACTAGGCGGCTGCTTACTGGGCGACTGTCGCGCGCCCTCGTGCCATTCCTGCGAACTGGGACTCCAGCGAGGCGGTCCCTGGGAATATCCTTGTCAGATCCTTCCCAGACAGCATACTCTAAGTATCTCCCATGAACTGTTCCACACTCTTGTCTTAGAATCTTTCTCTCCTACTGCCTCTATCATTTCCACTACTTCCTCACCTTTTATTAATATCAATCCCCCTCTGGTTCCCTGCATCCACACCTTGAATTGGTGGCCAGACTGTATTATATGCTGGATCTCACATTTCTTATGTACTAGGCTAAGGTTGAAGATAGTCATTGTCTTTTTGGGAGATTGTATTGCTCGGACTGTCTCCATCAATCACTAATGTTTCTACAGGGTTAAATAATGCTAGACTAGGGATCAGGTACCTTGTTGTTGGTGTTTTCACTGTGTGTAGGCTACTTTTGAGCTGCACGACACTACGGATTCTGTGGGTTACCTGGGTGGATCTTTTGTCTGTGTACCTTGGAGTTTAGACTGTGTAGTGCGTGAGGGCTGCATGCCTAATCCACCCAACACTGTTCTAACTCTATTTGCTTTTACTTTTGAGGGTCGCCAGGAGGATACTCGATACTTGTGATCGAGTATCCTCAAGAGAGCATCCCTTCATATTAACGTAATCAGGCCGCACAGACCCAAGGTCCACACTAGGCTAGGAGCTGCCTTGCTCCACCAGAATTCTGTACCTTTGCGCATCCCAGCTAGACTTTATTAACCCGGGTAGACATTAGCTGGATTAGATCATATACTCTTTTATGCATACCCATTATTTCTACACAAGCATTTTGAGGTCTAGGTTGCTGTAGAGAGACACAACCAGCATAGACCGGTTTTGTTAAGAGGAGTACTACTTTTTCGTGGCGAGCATTATTACTGTTGCACCGCTTATAATATTCTTGTGTCCAATAACATTATAGGTCCAGCCTTTTTGTGTATTTAGCCTACACATGCATTGTCCTGCCTCCTGCTATTTTGTGGTTCCATTTCCGATACGTTCTTCTTAGTAGCATCCGACATTATTCAGAAGATTCCTTGTTCGGTGCTTGAGGACTTTACAACACTTTCTTTCATAAAGGAGTGACAGATATTATTGATTAAAGTAACGTTAAGTAAACCTTCTTCTTGTTTGCATTAGATCACTCTTGTGATTTAATTAAGTTAACTATCTTTTCCTTGTGTACCATAACTAAGCAACCATATGTTATAGGTAATAGGCTGTTTCAGAGAACATCAGCCTATAGTAGAAGCACATAGATACTGAGAGTTAAGATACCCCGCTATCGCTGATATAACTCTGGAGGGTATAATATAATATTTTTTTATGTGTTCTTTGTTCGACGGGATTATATATCAGGGGTTGGATCTAGCGTTTCCGTTGTTGCATTTATGCCAGTCTAGTCCAATGTATAAGAGCCACTGATTTATACGAGACCCGATCGTAACAGAGGACACAGCCAACTACGTGCAAGCGGCATATATTGCTCAGAAGACAACAGGAATCCTGTGTGTGAAACGCAAACGTCAGCTTATCGATGCCCGATGTTTGTGCAGTGAGGCAATGGTTGCATCCATCATACCACTTCATGTCCTCACTGGGTGTGACGACAACTCTGGCTTCTATTGAGCAAGCAAGAAGCTCATCGCAGATCGTCTGGAGAAGTCTAAAGAGGCACACGACCTGCTAGCAGCATGTGGTACACAGCTCCTAGTCACAGAACAGGTCAACAGTGATTTGGAGCGGTTTGTCATTCGATATGTCTATGGTGATACCAAAAGCAAGACCCTGGGAGATGCGAGGGCAGCGAAGTGGAGAGCTCAGAAGAAAAAAAGCACTATCCGACTTGTGCCTGACTTGGACAGTCTCCGTCCACACTTGGAGCGTGCAAACTATCTTGCATATTTGCAAAAGCATTACCAGCTCTAAAGTCACCCCTCACCGATCGGCCATGGATGGCATCTTGTAAATGGCCTATGTCTGCCTGTCCGTTCAACCCAGCCCCCACTTCCCCCATCCATACCACTACCTACAAATCCGCAGGCAGAGAACAACAGTGATGATAGCAGCGAAAGTGAGGACAGTGATTCTGATAGTGGCTCATACAGTGAATCATGTAGTGACAGTGAAGTGGCAGATTAGTATGTACAATTAGTATAATACAATACAATAACAATACAATATACAATACAATACAGTACAATAACCATTTCAGTGGATTTGTAATGCCAGAATAAGTGAAAAAGACACCTCATTCGTCCTTGTAGCTCATCTGATGCCAGAGATATTACATTTCATGTTTTTCAAGATGGCGTTGGTGGCCATTTTGAATATTGGGCTCTAGCAGAGTTAGCTGTCATTTTTCAGAGTGTAGGAGCTAATTTTCCTTTCCTTTAAAATGGTTCAGGTTGTCAAATCCATCGAGAGAAAAAGGTAGGAACAAAATGGTCACGGATTCCAAGCAAATGACCCTACTATAATGAAAAAGACGTCGCCGGTACAGAAGGAGTTGACTTACAAATAAACAAACAAAGAAATGACTCGCCTCTCGTTGAACACACCCTCTTTGTTAGTAAAATACAACCCTCTGTTTTTCTTTTTTTCTTTGAAGGGGGGTTGGTTGATTTTACTGCTGTTTAGCCCCATTAGTTTTCCGATTTTAAGACGTTCGGCCCATCAGTTTGATGATTTTAAGACCTTTCATCCCATTTCTATAAATTTTAAGACCTCTTATGCCATTTAACACACAAAGAGCGGGTGGTAGGGTGTTTTACACTGTGCCGCCCAGCGTTTTTTTTAACCCTAAATAGGGTTGTTTCCGTGCTCATTTTCATGCATAAACAAGACCCAGAGCGTAAAACAAGTATCTATCCCTGAAAGGGCATAAACAGAGCTTTCCAATGAAACCCGAACCATCCTTGTATGACCACTGGTTCTCTTGCAACGATCGTGCAACACCAGTGCAAAAAACCTAAAATAAGGTAATTTCCGTACATAATTCCCTGTGTAGCGAGTGAGATGAGGGGGGGGGGAAGGTGGAATACTGTTCAGTACACCCACGGGGGTCGTGGGGAGCGGTCATAAGGTTACTACGCTCGTCCCACCGCTCAGCTCTCTCTCTCTCAGCAACATTACGTGCTGAAAATGGCACTCGACATATGTGGTGCACCGCCACATAGTCCAAATTTATTTAACTCGACAGATGTCGTGCGCCGTTGGTTAAGGGTTAAGTGTCGAATTTTTGATGGCGAGCGACAGCGAGACTCTAATTTAGGAGGAATGGGACCCGGGACATCTTTCTACCGCCTAAATGTAAAAAAAATACCTTGAAACCCCCTGGGGGTCTTCGGGGTATGTTTTAAAGCTTGATGGATGTCTAAGAAACTAAAAACCTTCCCTTAACATTACCAGTCTACAGCTACCAGAGTATGTGTGTGTGTGTGGGGTGGGGGGGGGGGGGGGCTTTAAATCTTATTTTACAGTCACATTCAGGCCCATGTTATCACCATAGTCCATGTATGGACTATGGTTATCAGCTTCTAATCTAATAGTCATACGTACACAATATTATGCCCCGTTCCAAATAAGTAGGCCTAAACTCTTGATCTCTTTAACGTTAACCTCTTTGACATTAACCTCTATAACCCACAAACGACTAGAGTAATCGAACTACAATTTCTGCCATATATGGGAAGGGTCAGCCAAGGAAGAGGTGTGGAAATTTACAGCCCATTTGTTCTAGCCCTTATTGAGCTTAAGAGGTTAGTATATTATTTAAGTATATTTTATATATATATATATATATATATATATATATATATATATAAAATATAGCCAACGTCCTGCTTAACCCCTTCATTACCGGTGCCGTCTTTTTAACTTTTTCCTGGCTACTGTTAGACGATTATATTAAATTTAAAAAAGGCCTCCAGCAATTAACAGACTTCGAACTATCTCACTTATCCCTTTTTGCTACCACAGATCCTACTTAAACTGCACAAAATCGTGTACATATAGCTTTTTCCTTTACCATCATTATCTCCGATAGACTGGAAATGGTGTCGTATTTCACACCCAAATGCCATAAAAGGGTGTCCAATGTCAAGCCAACTCAACCCTGCTCCTAAACAGGCTTGAGGAAGTGAACAACTGGGTTAAAGTCAATCCGATTCGGGCTTTACGTATATATCTGTAAGCAAGTCATCATATTTCATTGGCGAGTGTTAAAAAAATATATCTATCTAAATGTAGTCTTAAATTAACACAAACATACGCCAAAGTAAAGATTTAGTAGCAGTCTCTACGTTTCCAACGTAGGGCTTATGATCTCAGCCGCTACCACAGCGGGCCGATTTATCGGTACTCACGCGAAGTACCAAATAATCTCTAGAGTTGCACCTCAATTCACTACTAGGCACATTGTACACACTCCGAGACGACTAAAGAAGGAAGAGAAAGCAAAGGAGAGAAAGAATTGTTATAGTTACCCATTTAATCTAGCTGCTCTCATCATAGCCATGCTCCATTTTCTGAGCCTACCCCAGTACATGAAACAGTATCAGTCACTTCGCGCCCACCGTCGATGTCACACGCCTTTTTTGTCTGTGCTTCGCGAGTGCCTGCTTTGCCTACCCCTTCGCTTCGACTAAGTGAGTGTGAGCCTTTTCAGGCTGTTGAGGTTTTAGAAGGATGTTTCAGTGATGTAGGCAGCACTTTACTACGGATTTATGGCGTGTTTATGGGTGTGCGCGTAGTCCTGGAGACGTGTTTATTTTTATTGTTTTCTTCGAGGGTGGTTGGTCCTCAACGCCGCGTAGCGGTCGTTGTGTGTCTATTCTACCCTCGCTTTTCGGGTTCATGTTCACTTTAACTGTCCTTAACGTAACTTTGGGGGGGATATATGCTTCCCGCGTGATGCATTGTGTTTCTTTTCCCTTTTTGCGTGCATTTTGTTTTATTTTGTTTTTCGTAAGACTACGTGTCGATGTTTTACAAGACTTGAGCATGAGGTTTCTCTGGATTCTGCTTTTGTGGGAGCATGGGGCACACAGCCTTTATTCTCTCTCAGACATGCTGCTTTGGTCTCAACTGACCTATAGTCCTTCTGACTTGTTTATTCAACATGTCCATAGTTGGTGGTCTTATATTTCGTCGCATGGTTCACGCTTTTGTCAGTTCCTTTTCGTTTCCCCGGGCCTACTTGGCTCGAGGATACGTGGTTCTGGTAACAGTGTCGGTCAACCCCTAGGCTATCCTAACTTTTATTTTATTCCTTTAACGCAATTGTGGGGATTCTCGGGCAGTGTTTAGCTTTGTTACTAGGTTCTTTCACTCATGGATTGACGCTGCCCTAGTGTTTTCTCTTTTTCTGTGTTTTGTGTAACTAGGCTAAGCCTGTTTTATACCTTGAGCAGACCACCGTCGGATTGGGCCACACAGGTCCTTTCCTTCTGTTTTCCTCTTGTCTCTACTGACTTGATGGTTATGGTCTTCTACGCTCTTGTTAAAATTCTCACCTTTGTTTTTGTGTGTTTAAGCTAATCGGTTTTTTGCCTTGAGCTGCCCGCCGTTGGAATGGTCCACACAGGTCCTTTCCTTCTGACTTCCTTTTGTCTCAACTGACTGGGAGGTCTCAGTCTCGTCGCTCTCGTTAAAATTCTCGTTTTTCTTACATTTTACCTGTTTCTGTTCTTCCCCTGCCTGTGTTAGTGTGTTTACTTGAGCATAAGGGGGGGGGGGGGGAGATATCTGGAAACTGTAAGGGCCCCACTCACAGGGAGGATAAGCTTGGACAAGTTGACTCGACTTTCGTGTTTACACACGTTTTTTCGCCACACAGGCGGGGGTCTTCAGGTGTCCTCAGCTCTTTCATCTTTTTAGTTTTCCGCTATCCAAGCGAATTTCTACTTTTGATGTGCCCTGTGCCTTGTCAAGGATTCGGCCACATAGCCTTTTGCCTTGATTTTTGTATTGGCGCCCTGTTATACCCCTTTTTAATTGTACCTGGACAGGGCTCCTTGGACAACAGCTGCTTGGCTGTTTCCTCTCCCTTGTGACCTCCTTCTGTACCAATTTCCGCCCTACAGGCGGCCTCCTAGTATACTAGGTGGACCCAAGGACCTCCTGAAAAGTCCTAGGACTCGACCCAAAGTGGCGATTGTCCTGTGTGTATTGGATTCCCTCCCCTCCCCTATTTCCACTAATAGGGTACTGTTGGGTTGCTCACACTTGACCTTTTTCCTTCCAGCTGGTGCCCGCTCTACTGCCGGCCAAACCTACACCGCCGCCGCTTCGCCCCTCCTCCCTCCGCTCTCCCAGAAGGTTCTCAGGTATTTTGGATGGGGTCTTTTTTCCCCAGAGGAATTGGACCTGTTTCCCAGGGTTGGGGCTTGTCCCAGCTCTGGTGTTTATGGTCTACTGTGTGGGTGTTTGTTATTTGACTTTCCTTGTTCTTTGCTACTTGGCGTCTTCCTGGATATTGTCGTACTTGGGTTTCCAATGCTCGTTTGGCTATACTGCCTCATACTTTTACCCTGTCTCACCTCCACTGGTGTGTAACGCTCCCCCCCCCCCCCCCTCCCCCATTTTTCGGTGCCGTAATGCCGGCTCCTCTCTGCTTCCGCCTGACATGCAATCGGTCGACCATGCTGGACCGTCGGGGGTGCTGCCTCCACACGGCATGCTACGGCGAGGATATCTACGACCCCCGCCGATGTGAAGTTTGCCTCTCCGCCCTTCAACTCCTGGAATCGCTCCCTGCTTCGGTGGAAGGCCGACGGGCCAAGGGGTCTCTCCGTCCATCATGGGATCTCATCTCCAATTACGTACACCTTGCCTCTGCCCTGTGTCCAGCCCTCTCCTCTCCATTCCCCGTTCGGTCTCACTGATGTCCTCGAGATGGCTCAGGAAGGGGGGGAATGGTCGCGTCATGGACGACCTGTGTCGGCACACATTCCCTTGACAAGTTGACTCGACATTCCTGTTTACACGCATTGTTTCGCCACACAGGCAAGGGTCTCCTAGTGTCCTTTGGCTTTTCATCTTTTTCTAGAATTCCGCTCTACAAGCGAATTTTCTAATTTTTGATGTACCCTGGATCTGTTTCTGGGAATCGGCCACCCCACCGTGGCCTCCGCTTTTGTGTCTGGCCTGCTGCTCCGCTCCTCGGACTTCACTGGGTTCTTAAGCCTTACGTTGACTTCGCTTTTCCTGCCCAGTCCAGGACGTTCGCCACCCATTGCCGTCGGCAGGTTCGGGTGGTTTTTTCTGCTCGTCACCCCCTGCCGACGTCCGCAGCCACCTCCTCCTGCCAGACCTTTTACATCCGGGACTGACGTTCCTCGGGGTGGCTTGGCAGGTGGCTTTCTTGCTTGTGCTAAGCGACACATGCTCCGCACAATGGGAGGTCGTGGCGAAGCCCTCGTCATCCTCCTCCAACCATGCGAGTGGAGGTCAGTCGCCGGGGCCTGGGGGCTTGGGCTATGGGATGGGCCGCGTGGGGCGTTGTATATGCTTCTCCCATGGCCGTTCGTACCCGGTTTGCCGTTCCGTCCTGTGGGTGGCCTATGCTGGGACCCTCGTCCTACGCTCCCTTGCTCGGACAGGAGGGGGACGGGCCAGAACGCGAGGCCCGCTCTCCGTTTTCGTCGGGACGGCCAGGTGGACGGGGGTTGGCCATGGTAGTTCCTTTCTCCGTGACAAGTTACGGGAGGCTATGCTCCGCACAACGCCTATCTCCTCCTGGCCAATACCCTCTCCCCTCACCCGGCCGTATCATTGACTTGGTGGTGGGCCTGCCGCAAAGCGCCCGCACCGGCTTCTCCCGTCCCCACTTCCGGCACTAGCCACGCCGGTCGTGGGCACGACGGTGGTATAGAAGGGTCTGGCCTGGAGGTGGAGGTATCAACCTCCTCTCGGGTGCCTTCCCCGTCATCGACGCAGTGTCTCAGGAGGTGGCCCAGGAAATCCGGTCCTTGTATGGGGGAGGTGCCGTCGCGATAACATCTCCACATATTGTATCCTGGACACACTCGCTGTAGTCGTCCGTGTCGCGTGCCTGGGGTTCGCAATCGCAATTTAACAAGGCGGGCCTCCCACCTTCACACTGCAGGCCATGGGACCTACACAGTGCTCCTGTTCCCCGGAGTCGGGTGTACGCGTCAACACTTCGCGTGTCGTGTTCTGCCCGTTTCTCGTTCACAAATGTGTTCTGGGATCATTACCTTGGGTGGCACTGACCGTGCCTGTAGGCCTGCTCGGACTCGACCACCTTGTTCTGCTGGTCCCCTACCACTTCCCTGTATCGCCCCCCCCCCCTTACTGGCTGTGGCGGTTCCGCGCTTGCTACATATGAGACTGTCACACTGGGTCGCTCGGGGCTCGCTCGCTGCGGCGGTGCCCTGGACTGCTCCCCCGGCGGCCATCTGGATAGACACCGATGCGTCATGTGAGGTGGGGTGGGGCTCCCAATCTCATATGGGTCGTCGCCACCACGGCAAGTGGTCAGGGCTCTTACGCTTCTACACTGGCATAACCGACACAGGGTTATGGTCCCCCCGCCGTGCATTTGTCTCTTCGTACCTCTCCATGTCCTCGGCCGGGCTGGGTATACCTTGGATTAAGTTCAACCAACGTGTCACCTGCTTCGTCATCCATCCTGATTCTCTTCATGCTGTATTCGTCCCATACTGTATTTTCTTCCTTTCCCTGAAAAAGGGGGGGGGAGGTATTTTGTATGCTTGTACAATGCCTTTCTTTCAATACATGTATGTCTTGTCTGTTTAGTATTGAGGATGTAGCTCCTACGGTTTTTACATTCTGACTCCACTGTCTCCGGGTCTTGTGTTGGTATGCTTATACCTCCTACCCATGTCATGTAACTACGGAGTGACCTATGATGACGTCCGGCAGCTATGCCATGCCTTGTGTTTTTGTGAATACTTTACACTTGGCTTCACTTTAGGATTTCGCTCTTACAGTTTTTACATTCTGACTCCACTGTCTCCGGGCTTTGTGTTGGTATGCTTCTGCCTCCTACCCATGTCGTGTAACTACAGAGTGTCATATGGTGACGTCCACCGTCTCCTGTGTCTCTTCGTCCCATACTGTATTTTCTTCCTTTCCCTAAAACAGGGGGGGAGGGAGTTCTTTTTGTATGCTTGTACAAAGACTTTCTCTTTCAATATTTGTATGAACAGTACTGTCTGTTTCGTGTTAAGGATGTAACTCTTAAGGTTTATTACATTTGGACTATACTGTCTAGCAGTTTTTGTATTGGTATGCCTATGCCTCATACCCATGCCTTGGCCTTAAGAGAGTCTTCGGAGGTCATCTACATGCTGTGCCGTGCTGTTTGTTATTCTAATACTTTACAATTGACTTCACCTTTCCCATGTTGGTGTGCCATTCCATGGTCGACATGACCTATTCCTTTGCCTGCCTGTGCATTTTAGACCCTAGACTGATACGCTAGTAACTGTATTTTCTTAATATGCACCATACTGTTACGCTCTTTTTTCCTGATTAACTAAACTGTTTATTTGTGTCTTTTCTTGGTCCTCTACTTTGCTAAGGCTTGGGTTTTTGTGGTTTATTGGATGTCCGCCTCCAATGTGGGATTCAAGCCCTACGTTGGAAAACGTAGAGACTGCTACTAAATTGGGAGGTTTGACGACCTCCCTTATAACCAAATAAGGAAAACCTCTTATTTGGTAGCAGTCTCGGAGTATCCAATGTCACAGTATCCCGCCCTCATGCCAATCCCCTGCCCATCCAATCTAAACTGATTACTTGATACCTAGATACTGTTTCATGTACTGGGGTAGGCTCATAGAAAATGGAGCATGGCTATGAGGAGAGCAGCTAGATTAAATTGGTAACTATAACAATTCTCTCTCTCCTTCGCTTTCTCTTCCTTCTTTAGTCATCTCGGAGTGTGTACAACGTGCCTAGTAGTGAATTGAGGTGCAACTCTAGAGATTATTTGGTACTTCGCGTGAGTACTGATAAATCGGCCCGCTGTGGTAGCGGCTGAGATCATAAGCCCTACGTTGGATACTCCGAGACTGCTACCAAATAAGAGGTTTTCCTTATTTGGTTATAAGGGAGGTCGTCAAACCTCCCATTATTCACGATCATTCAAAAGTGGGCTTTTGTGTATTTCCTCTTTAACAAGTAAGTGTTTATACTTATAAGAGTGTGCAAAATATAAATATGTTCTAATGTATAACTAAGAACCCCTAAAGATTCACCAAACCCAAATATACGAAGCGTTTGTTTAAGTTCTTAAAAACAAAAACAAAAAAGCAACAGCTTGCGTACGCTTATACGATATCGGGAAAGTAATGCTCCTTTATTAAACCCTCTAAGTAGCATATTATCATTTATTATGTAAATGTTTGTTAAACTAATGGAACTGAAATTGTGTACTTCGACTTCCAAACCAATCTGATGATCTCTGAACTTTGAAATAATTGTAATAGTTTCGAAATCTGACCTTGTTCATTATAACGGAATGAAGGTTCTTGGTACGATGTTGCCAATGTAGCTGCTACCGCTAAATCCAGCGAATCACTTCCATCACTTCCATCTAGCGACATCAAGATGTGATGAATTCTGCGATATTCAAGTTAGTTTCTCTATTTTAAGGAATTGGAGAGATGTTTCGATTGTTAAAGATTATTCTCGATACTTCAACATATGTTTTCTAGTGACATGCAAGTGTTTAGTGTCTGGTGACTATCTAGCGATTTGTCAATGCTATTCTAGCATACATTTGTGCTTTAGTTTATCTTGCATTTTTGTTCTAAATTTGCCCTATTTCTCCAGAAGACGGTAATTCTGCATAACTACTACTCCTGCTATTTTATGTTTAATTTATTTTATTTGTGTATGTTAATGCTTTGTAAGTTTGTATTTTCTATTTAGAAAGTGAGGAAAGCCCAATTTATTAGCATTTGTATTATTAATTGTAATTCCGATACCTCAACAATCTAGGGGAGAGTTTGGGAATGCGGGGTTTTGAGTGGGGTAAAAATAGGGGTATTATGGGAATAACTCTAAAAATGTAATAAATACAATTGAAAAAAACCCAAAATGTTGAAATCCGGGCCAAGTTTTGGCAAAAGTTGGCTCGGATTTGGCCTATTTTCAGAGTCCAAAAAGGGCAAAATTGGGAAAAAAAATTGGCTCGGATTTCACCCTTTTTCAGCTGAAGAAAACCCCAAAGTGTTGACCAAACTTGGCTGGTGTTTGTCGAATTTTCAAAGTCCAAAATCACAGTAAGCTCATTTGGAAAGTTGGCTGGGGTTTTCTTGTTTTTCACTGTTGAAAAACTCAGTAAGGATGTGGTTAACATTAGCCTAACCTAACCTAGTATAATGGGTGGGGGCTGCCGCCCCCACATCCCCGCTAAATCCATGAAATCCGAGCCAAGTTTTGTCATTAACCTAACCAAATAACCTAACCTAACCTAACCTAGTATTATGGGGTTAACATTAGCCTAACCTAACCTAACCTAGTATTATGGGTGGGGGCTGCTGCCCCCACACCCCCGCTAAATCCATGAAATCCGAGCCAAGTTTTGTCATTAACCTAACCAAATAACCTAACCTAGTATTATGGAGTTAACATTAGCCTATCCTAACCTAACCTAACCTAGTATTATGGGTGGGGGCTGCCACCCCCACACCCCAGCTAAATCCATGAAATCCGAGCCAAGTTTTGTCATTAACCTAACCAAATAACCTAACCTAACCTAACCTAGTATTATGGGGTTAACATTAGCCTAGCCTAACCTAACCTAACCTAACCTAGTATTATGGGTTTTGCCCTTTTTGGACTCTGAAAATTGGCCAAAACTTGGCTCGGATTTCAACATTTTGGGGTTTTTTTCAATTGTATTTATTACTTTTTAAGAGTTATTCCCACTGTCCACAATACCCCTATTTTTACCCCACCTGAAACCCCGCATTCCCAAAGTCTCCCCTAGATTGTTGAGGTATCGGAATTACAATTATTAATACAAATGCTAATAAATAGGGCTTTCCTCACTTTCTAAATAGCAAATACACACTTACAAAGCATTAACATACGTGAGTGTGTGTGTGTGTGGGGGGGGGGGGGCGAAATTGGCCTTTTTTACATGGAAAAGACCCTGTAATGCAAGCCCTAAGGGTCTATTTACGGTTATATATTGAAGAAAGATATCCATACTCGAGAAATACCGCCAAAAATACCCCTAAATGTGAGGAAAACTAACCTGGCATGAGGCCTTCCAGGAGGTTGTGTTTGAAACTGACGTCACACTTCACAGGCGAAGTGCATTGTGGGTACAAGTTAAAATGTATTGTTACAAATCGATATCCCAAAAACTATATGTAGAAAAATTAGAAAGTATTAATTCAGACAGTGTGTAAAACACTGGAAGAGACAATTGTAAAAGATAATAATAATTTGTTGGGAAAATAAATCACTAGGTGAAGCTCGACTGATTGGCTAATGAACATCCGGGAACTTCTGGGAGGAGCCTAGCATGTAAACAAAGTGTTGTGGACTGGACTGGACTGGCTGGACAAAACTAGGGCCTAACTCTGAAAATTGTATAGGGGGTGACAATGAAATTGACAAAATAAAAAAAGTATCCCTTATCCGCGCATCTGTAGGGTCCCTTGAGTAAGGTAAGATCAACAACAAATAATTACCTAAGACAGGAATCCCGTAATCGCGGAGTAGTAGTGGTGCAGTTAACCCCTGATGAATATGAAGCAGTGATATGCTGGACGATGAGAACACTGGATGTAAACATGTCTCGGATATCACTGACAATTTTTGGCATTTTCTGCCAAAAGCCCAATGGTATCAGTGGTGCCTGTGGTGGTAACACAAAATGCAGCTTTCGATGAAGTTGTCGGTACAGAAGGGGTTAACTCACCTGTATATGTCCGTATGTTATGACCAGCAAGTACAACACAGGGAGCTACTTCACACCCTGGACCTACCAGTAACGCGTCTACTAGGACACTGAGGAGGTTACTAGATATAATTATGGTCGTTGTTACTATGCGCAATATCAGCGCAGTGTTACCACATCCTCATACGAACCTCAAAAATTCCCTAGATTTCGTGATAATTTCTTAGTTTTTATTTTCTTAGTGTACATATTTTTGTTTTACATTTCAATACAATGCAAATTTAGCAATATTAATACTTCAAATTTGTGAGGATGAAAAACTTGAAAACATGGTGCTATGATGGTTTGACTTAATCAGCTGCCTCATCCTCACTCAAGGTTACAATTAAAATGCCCCAGAACGAGAAGCCCACCACAGAAGCCACGAGCGAACACCACACAGAAACACCCGAAAGAAAGGTCCACAGAAAGAAACGACCAGCTGACCGAGCCAACCAGTTCAGACAGGCCCAAGCCCGCAGGGCTAAGCAGCTCCAAACCACACCTGCCTACCCCTTCTAAACACTGACCTTTCCCACACCTCACATACACTACCCCTCGTGTCCTACACCTCTACCAGCACAGGACAACCAGGAAGGAGGACCGAAGACAGCGAGGGCGGCAACCTGCGAAGGAATTAAATGCTAATCTGTCAAGAACCGCGAATTTGGATAAAGCTCCACCAACACGACCCAAATTCAAAACCGCGAGGGATAACGACCGAGGACCGATGACAGCCATGAATGTAAATGTAGATCCGACCACAACCAAAAATTTGATTAAAGAACGTTCTGTGAATTCTAAAACCGCAACTTTAAAGGTATTCAATGCAAACGCTCGTAGCATACGCAATAAATTTTCAGATTTAGAGGAACTAGTGTTTACTGAAAATTATGATGTGATTGGTATAACAGAATCTTGGCTCAATACAGAAGATAGATACTTTTTAGCAGAGTATTCACTTCCCGGTTATGTATTGTTTGAGAATAGCCGAATAAATAAAAATGGAGGTGGCGTTTTATTTTATATCAAAGAAAGTCTTAACCCGACCCTCTTGTCAAAACCTCAAATTGTGAACGTCGACACATCTTTTGTGCTAATAAAGAATAATAAAGGTACAAAAATAACACTTGCATTAATATACAGACCTCCAGCTCAATCAGTGCAAACTGACCGAGAAATTTATGAACAAATTGCAGATGTAAGTAACTCACAAGATACCGTATTTTTTGGCGACTTTAATTTACCTGTGACCAAGTGGGGCGATACTCTTACTTCACACTCCGGACATGACTTGTATACGAACTTGCAAGAGAGTTCGCTTTATCAATTTGTTCGAACACCGACCCGTGGTAATAACGTTCTTGACATTGTACTTGCAACAAAGAAGAATTAATAGAGAATTTGAATGTTGGTGATGAATTCAGTAACAGCGACCATCGTACGATAACTTTCACTTTAAACTTTATTAGTAACGAACCAAATAGTAGCATCGAAAAAGTCCCTAATTTCAAGAAAGCAAACTTTCATAAACTTAGAGCTATGTTTAAAGAAACTGACTGGAGCTTTTTAATTAACAATAACGACATAAATACATCTTGGAAGTTATTCGAAACCACTTACCTAAAAGCAGTGCAAGACTGCATACCATCGAAAATACGGCGTCCAGGCCATAATAATAAGCCCAAATGGTGGAATAAAGATATTTCAAACTGCCTGCTTGCTAAAAAATTTGCTAATGATAGATTAAAATCCTCACAAAATGACGAAGAACGGGTGAAATTTGTAGAGCTACGACGCAAAGCCAAAAAGTTAATTAAGCAAAGTAAAAAGACCCTAGAGTTACATATTGCGAATCAAAGTAAAACAAACCCGAAAGAATTCTATAGTTATATCAGAAAGAAAAAAGTAGTTACTTCAACTGTTGGACCGTTAGTTGATGAAAATGGAGAATACACCAAAGACGAAGTACAAATGAGTAATGCCCTCAATACCTTCTTTGCATCAGTTTTTACAACAGAAGACCTCAGTGATATCCCTACACTATCGCCGATTCAGATTGATAATTCAGATGTTCTAAGCAATATCACCGTTACAGAGAGAGAAGTATTGAATTGTTTAGATAAACTCAAGGTAAATAAAACGCCTGGACCTGATACAATCTCGCCTAGAGTTCTAAAGGAAGCTAAGGATGAGCTCTCCAATCCACTGAAATTACTATTCAATAAATCCTTGCAGTCTGGAACTATGCCTGATCAGTGGAAGATAGCCAACGTAACACCGATATTCAAAAAAGGCAGCAAATCCCTACCCAGTAACTATCGTCCAATTAGCTTAACCTCAGTTGTATGTAAAATGCTAGAAACGGTCATAAGAGACAGACTCGTAAATCACTTAGAGGAAAATAACATACTTAAAGATACTCAACACGGCTTTTCGTAAAAAACGTTCCTGTTTAACAAACCTCTTAGACTTCTTCCACGATATCCTCAACCTCTACGATGAGAGTAAAGCTGTAGATATTATATACCTTGATTTTCAAAAGGCCTTTGACAAAGTTCCCCACAAACGTTTACTGCTAAAACTAAAAGCGCATGGAATACAAGACGGTGTATTGAAATGGATAGAAAATTGGCTCAGCGACAGAAAGCAAAGAGTAGTCATAAACGGTAAGGCATCTAAATGGACCAATGTAAGTAGCGGGGTACCCCAGGGATCGGTACTAGGACCAATTCTCTTTCTAATTTACATCAACGACATAGATGAGGGTCTCACCTGTACAATCTCAAAATTTGCTGACGATACAAAAATTGCAAATAGCGTACTATCAAAAGAACAAGTTGACAATATGCAACACAATCTAGATAAATTGTCACATTGGGCCCAAATTTGGCAAATGAGTTTCAATGCGGATAAATGTAAAGTACTACATATCGGATACCTAAATGAGAAAGCAAACTATTCGATGAATGGCACTCAGCTTAAGAATGTAAACAGAGAAACCGATCTGGGAGTAACAATATCGAGTAACCTAAAACCGAGTCAACAATGTTCAGAAGTTGTTAAGAAGGCAAACAAAATAATTGGCTTTATAGGCAGGTCATTTGAGCATAAATCCAAAGACGTTATCCTAACCCTTTACAATTCCTTAGTCCGCCCTCTTCTGGAATACTGCGTTCAATGCTGGTGCCCTTATTACCAAAAAGACATAAACAAGCTAGAACGAGTTCAACGTAGAGTTACCAAAATGATACCTAGCCTAAAGAAAAAACCATACGAAGAGCGTCTTAGAGAATTAAATCTATTTCCTTTAACCCAGCGCAGATTAAGAGGTGACTTAATTCAAGTGTTCAAAATCATCAAAGGCATCGACAATATGAACTGTAGTAAGTACTTCACTATAGACCAATCTAATTATACGCGGGGAAACGGTTGCAAAATTATTGGTAAATCCTTTAACTCACACGAATCTAAGAATTTCTTCTTCAATCGAGTTGTCAACTTGTGGAATGGGCTTCCCCGAGACGTTATAGACTGCAGCACCGTTGATTCATTTAAACTCCGCCTAGACAAATATCTCGCAACAAACCCACGACTGACTGCGTTTGTAAATGAATAACTTTATTTTATCCTCCCCTCAGTTACTAACCCATCTGTCCCCTACTAACTTCCTAGTCCTGCCACGGACATTAGTTCCAGGGCAGTAGTTCCCTTTCCAATGTTCCCTTACCCACTCTAAACCACTGTTTGGACACTTGATCCTCAGTGTTTTGGAGGACAAGCAGCCTAGAAGGGTTACTAGACCTGTTGTTGCTTGATTTCCTTTGTACTCCTTTGTACTCCTTTGTACCTACATGATGACGAACATAAATACACCGTACAGTTAATACACCCATGCCCTGTCCCTAAGTTAGGATATTAATATCAACATACCCTAAAATACCTTGTCTTACCAGACTAAGTTTCTGAAGACCAATCGCCCCATAAATCTATGTATGTTCCTCCAAGGTTAAAACACCCATGACCTGTCCCTAGGTTGAGCCAATGCCAACCAGTTCAGACAGCCATAAATCTATGTATGTTCTTCCATCCGAGAAGTAATATGTTCACCCCTTAAAATACCTTGTCTTGCCAGACTAAGTTTCTGAAGACCAACCGCCCCCATAAATCTATGTATGTTCTTCCATCCGAGATGTAATATGTTCACGCCTTAAAATACCTTGTCTTGCCAGACTAAGTTTCTGAAGACCAACCGCCCCCATAAATCTATGTATGTTCTTCCATCCGAGAAGTAGTATGTTAAAAGCCCATGTCATAATTAATAAGAAACTATGATACCCACGGGTACACCATTGTATATATAACCATTATTCCTGTAAGACCTAGACCTAGATAATGACTGAAGATGTTAGCCACAATGCAGTAACTCTAATTCTTACCCCAACCAGAGATTGTATAGATAACCTTTTTTTTTCCATTGTCTATCATAGTAGCACGAAACAATAACGAAGTACCCCTATGAACTGCCGCTTTTCTTTGGTCTATATTTCATAGAAAACGCAGTTCCCAGGGACAGCTAGATCAGCAAGAAATCGTGTCAAAATAATAGTGTCCATAACCCCTCGTATTGACGAGTAATAATACACCATGTTTTTCTCTACTTTTATCCACAGTCAAGCACACACCTACAGTTAACCTCCCCTTCCCCACAGCCCACAGTCCACATGATCCTATCTTTTCCAGACTCCTATACCACCCCGTATTTGCTCATCCCCCGGTAGCATTTGGCTAACGTACTTTCACTGTCCTTTCCCCCCAAACTCCAATATCAACTGTAGCCTAATGCCACCCCCACGCCCGGAGACCTTAGGGTCAAATTTCCACGTAGCCCCCTGAACTCTCTCCCTCTCATTAACACCCGCGCTCCTCGACTCTTTTCCGACCTAGCCTCTCCCTCATACCTCTTGAAAATCCTTGATTTTTCCGTTGCTAACGCTCTCCAACCTTTTATATATATACTCCTATCCAGCCTACCTTCCCTTAGTAGGCCGGAACAACATTAGAACTTTACTAACCCCTTGCATGCCATCTATTCCCTTACAACCCATTCACAACCCTGCACCCAATGATCGTCAGTGCGAGGCTAGCTGCCTCGCCAGTGACTAACTTCTATTGCCATACTTCCAGATAAATGTGGCAGAGTTAGCAACCCAGTCTCCACCACATCCAGCAAACCATACAATTAACAACCAACCGATTAAAACCAGCTAGCCAAGGCACCTTCGGTTTTGGTATTAAGAACACCCACATCTGTCTCATAAACAGAGGGTTATTACAAACACTTGTGATATGGCAAGCCCCTAGCCACAGCCGCCGGACGACCATCCCAGAGAGAGGGCACCCAGCTACCCCTTTTTACCCACCCGAGGAGGGAGACCCCCACCCCTGCGGAGGTATACCTGACCCCTGTTTTGACTTCCGGGTCATTGTCAGGTAGCACAGGAATTCTTCCTATCAATGAACTAACCATGCATGACTAACCCCCTTACTAACCTCTATTAACCCACAATAACCCATTCACCTTTCTTGCATACTCAGATAATCAAATTAGCACCTCAGCTATACCATAGAATGAAGACTGAGCAATATAAGAGAGATATAATATCACAGCTGTCCCAGTCCTCCCCCAAAGTAGATCCAGTCTCCCTCCCCTCAATACTTCCAGTATAGCCAAAATAGTACCTCTTACTAAGGCTCAGTTATATCACATTATGAAGGCTCCCCATAGCCATGTGCCACAACAGTAATCACCACCTTACCTAGTCCCCGTATCTATTGAGAGCTCAAATAAGTCCATAAGACTCGAGATCCCTATGGCCTACAGGGTCCAAAACCGAGCCTATAAACCCAGCTCCAGCCCCCAGTAAAATCAGTTGAAAGATAGACACCAACCAGTGGCTGACCCCCTGAAGTTGACCTCTAGCTCTGCCCTTGTGTTGTTCCTGAGTTGTGAGATTCCAGAGCCGGCAGACTCCGTGGCAGATTGGAGATAGAAGCATCTGTCCACGTACAAGAATCTACGTGCACCTTATAACCTTCGCACACACTAGTGGGTATATAAGCGTGTAGCCAGCACCGATCGCCAAGAGATCCGTCTTGAGAACTACCTACATATGGACCACCTGGATGGCCTCGGAACCAGTCGTTAGCCCCCAACATCAATGACGCAAGATAACCAGGACCAGACCAACAAAATACTATCCAAGATTCACTTTATTAGTACTAACGTGTTATAGTACTAATTAGAAATTCACTTATTAATCTTTCTATGAAGTGGCTATATCTTTGCCCAGTGTAATTCATATATAACCATTCCATTTGGGAAGTACTAAGCGTATCAGTGTTCATTAATTAACAGGCGACATTAACTCTCGTAATTACCTTTATCCAGATATTAAAACCCTAGTGATATCTAACGTTCGCCCACTGATTTGTGTTCTACGTCTTTCTACCATAAGAATATAAAACTTAGATCAGTACCCCCTGAGGTTACTAGAATTCCCGTGCTCTAAAACATACGCGTGTCTAATTCTAGTCTGTGAACTACTACTTGTGCACCAGACCTGCCAGTAATAAATCTAATTAGTGAAATTGAATCCATAAATAACATTGAGGTCTTCCAGTATATAAACTTGCGAACCAAACCAGTGATCAGAAGAGTATACCTGAACGTTGGAAGTGGGAGACTAGGCTCCATCCAGATCCACTAATTCTAGCGGTTCATTTCTATCATTTGTCTTGTACGAGTATTCATACTTTCTTATGCTCACTATTAACCTTCTTAAATAAACGTGATAGTGTGTCTTGTTACCGTGTGTTTATTTTGTGTTCTCTATTCCTCATACCTTGTATTGTGCATGCAGCCTTATATACCCAGTCAGTTAGAACTCACATTACCCAAGTTAATCCTGTAGAAAAACAGGGCATAACATTGGCGGCAGCGGTGGTTCTTGATTCGGATAAAAGGTTGCATTACATTGCAAGTTTGGAACAGCCAGAACACGATAACATCATGGCGCACTGTTCTCACATTCCCATCCCACATTATGATGGAGAAACTTACGAGATCGAAACGTTCATGACATAGTGAAACCCGTACTTGACCTAGTTTATACCACGGATGCAGAAAAAATAGCTGTGACATTAACGCACCTGGGAAAAGCCGTTTCCCTGGTTGCCTACCAAGTGCACCCTGCTCTCGCATGGGACGAATTTCGCCCAATAGTGATAGAAGCCATTAAGCCTTCGTTGGGTGTTTTCGTGGCCCACACCCGTATCCAAGACACTAAATTCGAAGGCGATCTAGATGCCACAGTGAATAAGATCGCCCAACACATAAAAGTTTCTTTCCCCACATAGACCAGAATCCAACAAGAACAGCAGATTCTGGTCAACCTTGTATCAATATTGCCCTCAGCAGTAAAAGACCATTTCCGTGTGCACGATTTCGTCGGATACCAAAAAGATCTCATCACGATCCGAGGTATTTTGGCAATGCGCACAGAAGCACCCACCCAAATCGCTGTGATCAAGAGGTTTCCCACACACCCGCAGCACCCCGACCACCAAAACTCCAAGAATGCCTACCCATCCTCATCCTTCCACAACAGACCCACCTACCCTTCCGGCAAGCCCCAACCCAGTAGACCCCGGTTCCCACCTACCCAGCCACGCAGAATCTTCAACCGGAACAAAACCTACAACACCTACCAAAGTAAAAACCCTACCTTAGTAATTATCAACCCCTATGAATTCCCTGCCTGTAATGCTCAGTGTGCCCTCCATCAAATTCGTGACTCTGCCAAACCTCGCCCCTTTACTCCTCGCATTTCTGTAAATGAAGAGGAGTTGGGACAAGAGGAAGAAATGGAGGAAAGGCACACTGGAGAAATAGCCCCTATCATGACCTCAGAGGATACCGAGGAAACCCTGGAGGAGGTAGATACCGACTCCCAGGATTTTTAAAGTACCCCCCGCCCAAGATGGCCTCGGCGGGGGACGCCATAACTGACCGCAATGCCCCCATTTATTACATGGCCAAAATCAAGGACATTCCTGTCCGCTTGTTAATCGACACGGTAGCTGCCAAGTCATGTTTGTTCAAGTCTTATTATGATCAACACCACCGACTATTTGGCCCCTTGTTAACCACCAAAGCAGAACTAATCTCAGCTGCTGATACTTACTTAAATCTCCTAGGAGACACTTTGCCCCTATCAGTAACTACTCCTGCCCCCCATGCTCGTTGTTATCACACGTTCACAGTATTTTCCTCCCACTGTAAACATTACGATGGTTTCCTTGGACTTGACCTCCTTCAAAAACTCCAGGCCCAGGTTGACTGCGGCCAAAGGCTGATCTCATTTAAAAACAAATTCCAACCCAAAGCCTCTGACAAACCAATCACGCAGAAACCCATTCACAAAAAGAAAAAACACCTTCCCCCTCAACAAACCCTGAGTCAGGGTTACCAAGTTGCAGCTAGCACTAAGGTGACTCCTGAACCCTCCCCTTGCCCCGAGTTCTCTCAAAATATCACCCAATTCAGTAAAAAAATGCCTCAACAAACGAAAGAAGACAAGTCCAAGCAACTCCCTCTCGGTAATCCCTTCAATTCTCGTAACTCTGTCCAGGATAAATCCTCCCATGTTTTCAGGACAGACTCTGATATATGTAACCATAATTCTATCAAATGTTTATGTACACATGTTTCCAGGGAAAATGCCGACCTATGTACCCAACAATGTTTCCCCATGCCCCCAGAAATGTTCAGCTATCCCACAACCAACAAAATTTCCCTTGTGACAGTTTTCCGTCAGTAGCTCCCTTCCCCCCCCCCCCCCACACACAATTCACACCCCTAGAAAACTTCACAACCCCACACTTGACTCGCCCTCTCATGACAAACAAACCACCAAAACCATATAAACTCCAACCAAACCGTCACTGCCACCGACAACTCCCCAAATTCGTCATTCTAACCACCACCAATCCTCACATCAGTCCTCCACCAATAACCCATCTTCTATACCTCACTCTTCCCCCACCAACCCTCCACAGTCCCTCCAACAAATTCCGTTTTCTAACTCCCTCACACCGCACCCCACTGATCCTCCCACACGCGCCGTTAATCCCCCCTCACGCGTGACCCCCACCAAAGTGACCTTTCCCCCCTTATGCGTACCAAGCACCTGCTCGCCAGTCAATCCCCCACCATCATAGCCCAGCTGTAGTTCAAGATAAATGCCAAATTCCCCCCCGCCATCAAAAATGGGTGAACCTTCGACCCATACCCCAAACTCACATGATATTTTCCCCCACTACCACGTCCACCAACCCCAATCGTTGCCTCTTACAACCCGCCATCATTTCCGCTCGCATCAACCACATTCTCGTGGCAAATATCTCCGAGGAATCCCTCACATTACCAAAAGGTCTCATTATAGGAGACCTCGAAACTTTTGATGACCTCCCCATAGATTTTAATGACACCCCTACCAGCCTCCAATTGCCCCCTCTCCCGGACACATTATCCGACCACCAAAAAAACCGGCATGTACGACCTATTGCTACAGTTCAGTGACGTGTTTGCCCAACAACCCACCGAAATCGGACAGACCGATGTAGAACAACACATCATTAACACCACAGGCCCCCCCATACGACAACCATCCCGTAGAAAAAATCCCATACAACGTCAGGAAGAGGAACGCCAAGTCCAAGAGATGTTAGAGGCCGGTATTGCCACCCCGTCCATTAGTCCCTGGTCTTCCCCTGTTGTCCTAGTCAAAAAGAAAGATGGGTCAACACGTTTTTGCGTCGATTACAGGAGGTTGAATGACGTAACCATTAAAGACGCTACGCCATTACCCCGGATAGACGATTCCCTTGACTGCCTATATGGATCCAGATGGTTCACTACCCTCGACTTGCAAGCAGGGTATTGGCAAGTGCCTATTAAGGCCGAGGACCAAGAGAAAACAGCATTTTCCACTAGTGGTGGCCACCACTACGAATTTAACGTCCTACCTTTTGGCCTCTGTAACGGACCCTCCACTTTCTCCCGGTTGATGGAAGCGGTATTACATGGCCTAACCTGGGAAACCTGCCTAGCCTATCTAGACGATATTATTGTGTACTCACCAACCTGGGAAGAACACCTCCTCAGGTTGAGACAAGTCCTTCAAAGAATCCGAGCCGCCGGGTTGAAATTAAAACCCTCAAAGTGCGAGATTGCCCGAAATAAGGTAGATTTCCTCGGCCACGTAACATCTGAACATGGTATTGCACCAGACCCAAAGAAACTTCAAGCCATACAAAACCAACCCCCACCCACCACCGTTAAAGGAGTACGTTCGTTTTTAGGTTTAGCCACATACTACAGACGTTTTGTCCCCCACTTTGCCACCATAGCCAGACCCCTCCACCAACTCACCCACAAAGACACCCCGTTCACCTGGACACCTGAAAGAGACCTCGCGATTAACACTTTGAAACAAAAGCTAATCCAAGCCCCTATTGTCGCTTTCCCTGATTACCATAAACCTTTCCGTCTTTATACCGACGTATCTCTGTACGCCGTTGGTGCAGTTTTAGCTCAAGTCAGAGACGGAGAGGAACATGTGATAGCGTATGCCAGCTCCACCCTCAACCAAGCACAACAGAATTATGCAGCCACCAAGAGAGAGTGCTTAGGGATCATTTGGGCACTCAGCCACTTCCGGTCATTTGTGTTGGGCGCAAAACTCGATATAATCACCGACCATCAATCTTTGCAATGGTTGCGTAAATGCGAAACCAACTCAGCCATTTTGGTACGTTGGAGGGAGACACTAGAGGACTACGACTTTACAATACAGTATCGTCCAGGAAAACTTCACACCAATGCAGACGCCCTGTCACGTTTGCCAGTACCAAAAGACCCCCCCACCAACCTAGCCGCCTTACAAAACACGGAGCTTTTATCCACCCTCATCCCCCAACATAATTCACCCTCAGCCCCCTCCCTAATTCAATCTTGGGAAGCAAGAATCAGACCACCCTGGATACCGTTAAATGTCTTCAGGAAACTGACTCGCTGGGGAGATCAACTCGCCAGACTCTGGTCACATAATCTTAGACCCCACCATTGCCCACGATTACATGATTGCCATCCACGAGGGAAACGGCATACACCTTGGACAAAAGAAGATGTTAAAAATCTTCACAGATCAATACTGGACCCCCAACCCCTCCAAAATTGCACAACGAGTGACAGAATCCTGCAAACCTTGTTTATTGGGGAAGGATAGATCACGCACCCCAGGCCCAGCTGGTACCATGTCTGCTAACAAACCGTTCCAAGTCCTATCCCTCGACATCATGGGCCCGTTTCCTTCTTACGCTGGCAACCGCTATATCGTCACATTTGTTGACGTATATTCAAAATATTTAATAGCCTGCCCAGTTAAAGACCACACAGCCACCACAGTCGCCACACTGCTTGCCACAGAAGTGTTCCCTATATTCGGCTTTCCCCTTGCTCTTCTATCCGACAATGCCCCTGAGTTTAGTGGACACGTTTGGCAACAGTTCACCTAACAATGTGGTATTAAGATTAAACACTCATCCCCGTACTGGCCTCAAGGAAATGCTATATGCGAACGTAGCCATCGCACCATCAACAATCAGTTACGGACAAAAATGATTGCTCTTAACACCTCAGACTGGCCATCACAACTAAAGATGATACAATGGGGCATGAACACCTGCCCCCGAGAAGACGGTATTTCCCCTCATGAACGTGTTTACGGCGTACCCCCCCTGTTACTGCCGTTCCACCATCACGCTCACCTCCCCTCCACCACCTCCACAATTGACCCATTGCAACATCTGCAAAACACCCTCCATACCGCCCAAACCTGTCAAGACACCAAAACTGATAACCCCGATGATAAAAACCCTTTCACCATCCATGACACCATAATGGTAGCCAACCTCCCTGTCACCAACAAATTAGGCCCTCGCTATGTCGGGCCCTACACCATCACACAAGTCCCAAACACCTATCAAGTCACCATCGATTATCACGGCGTGCCTCGCACGTTCCGAACTAGATTCGTCCGAGCGTTTAAACCTCTAAAACCACAAGACAATACCCCACCCCACACGTCTGAACCGGAATTAAACACCCCTACTAACCCTTCCACTCAGGCTATGAATATTCCCATACAAACCCCTAAGGACCTAAGCCCTCCGACACCGAACAGACAAATCATTCCTCAAAACATACCCCCCAAACTAACCTCCACAAACCCCAAGCCCCCACTATCACACCCTCCTCCACCATGACACCTTCTTTCACTTCTGATAGTCAAGTACCTCCCCAACTTATCCAAGTACGAAAACCTCCACCCACAACCCCGACCACAACAGAAACCCTCCCGTCTAGCCGTGAGATACCTCCCCCAGGCACCACAGTAAGAAAGCCACCCCCCCACCCAAAACCAAGTACACACCCAAACACACCACACAATCTACCTCAGTAACCTCACGCTACAACTTACGCCCACGACAAAAATCTTTTAAAACCTCCAGAAAACACACCCTGCTAACCAAGTTCCGTAGGGCTGCCAGACCACTATCCTCCTCCTCCTCTTCTTCTTCTTCGTCGAATTCTCCTCCACAAAGGGAAAGAAGACGAATAATCACCAGTAAACACCATAAACCCTCTAACTATATTCCAGAAGTAACAACCCCCACCCCCCCACGAAAACACATACCTTCCTCTTCAACCTCATCCCCTCTCCACCCAACCTCATTACCCCGAATTACCTGCTAGATCTACCCCCCCACCAAACACCCATAAAACCGCCTACTTCCACCACCAGCAAATCACCGACCTCACCAAAGAACACACCCCACACACGTCCCTACCCCCAACCCTCCAACTTAAATCTCCACTCCCTACCCACCCGTCTAGCCCCCCCCCCCGCATCCACCCCTTTCCCCTCCACTATCCCCGCAACCCCACCCACACATCAACCAACCTCCTCATCTCATCGAACCCCCAACCAACCAACCCCTAAAAAATCCCCCCCCCCCAAAATCACCCCTGAGAGAACCCCCATACATACCCCCACCAAATCCTCTTCCATTCCGCCTACCACCCTCACCCAACAAAAACCTCCACACGCATCTACCTCTCAAATAACCCCCGACCTTGCCCCCAATAAATGCCCTTCACCTGTAAAACGTTCTTCCCCTCAATATAAAACATCGTCGAGCGACTCAAGTCCCACGACAAACATCTACCTTCCCACCAGGACCTCCAAAGGTAGAATAATCAACAGACCCATCAGATTTAAAGACAGTTATACAAAAACAACACCCCGTTCTGACACTAAAGACCCAAGCCACACAACACACAAACCCCCTCCTTCTCACACACCTCCTTCACGCACCTTACCTAAACCGATCTTGCGCATTGCCTCACTATATTTCCCCAGCCTACAACACCGCCCAAGAAAACCCAAAAAAACCCAGACTCATATCCCCCCTTCATCCCCAGCTCCGTTTTCACGCAGTAGTCCCTCCCCTTCGGTTAGTAACTCATTTACCACACTAAACAGACCTCCTGTCAGTCCCACACACCTCACTCCGACCCCCACGGGGGAAAACTACAAACCATTCATACGAAAGGTTAAAGTAAAAACCCCCACAGGACGCTTTGCCCGTCTACAACGCCCACACCAAGCCCGGGCAACCGCCCTCCACAACACAGAGGACACATTCCTACAGGTATACATTGACCTGCAAAAGAAACCTGACCCTCGCTCTCTTGCTTGGTGGGACCTTCTAAATACCCTCAAAATGACCCACCATGACTATGCTTCTTTTTACTTCACCCTTGAGGCTCGGGGACGAGCCTACAATGAAGGAGAGGGAAGTAAAATGCCCCAGAACGAGAAGCCCACCACAGAAGCCACGAGCGAACACCACACAGAAACACCCGAAAGAAAGGTCCACAGAACGAAAGGACCAGCTGACCGAGCCAACCAGTTCAGACAGGCCCAAGCCCGCAGGGCTAAGCATCTCCAAACCACACCTGCCTACCCCTTCTAAACACTGACCTTTCCCACACCTCACATACACTACCCCTCGTGTCCTACACCTCTACCTACATGATGACGAACATAAATACACCGTACAGTTAATACACCCATGCCCTGTCCCTAAGTTAGGATATTAATATCAACATACCCAAAAATACCTTGTCTTGCCAGACTAAGTTTCTGAAGACCAATCGCCCCATAAATCTAAGTATGTTCCTCTCAGGTTAAAACACCCATGCCCTGTCCCTAGGTTGAGCCAATGCCAACCAGTTCAGACAGCCATAAATCTATGTATGTTCTTCCATCCGAGAAGTAATATGTTCACCCCTTAAAATACCTTGTCTTGCCAGACTAAGTTTCTGAAGACCAACCGCCCCCATAAATCTATGTATGTTCTTCCATCCGAGATATAATATGTTCACCCCTTAAAATACCTTGTCTTGCCAGACTAAGTTTCTGAAGACCAACCGCCCCCATAAATCTATGTATGTTCTTCCATCCGAGAAGTAGTATGTTAAAACCCCATGTCATAATTAATAAGAAACTATGATACCCACGGATACACCATTGTATATATAACCATTATTCCTGTAAGACCTAGACCTAGATAATGACTGAAGATGTTAGCCACCATGCAGTAACTCTAATTCTTACCCCAACCAGAGATTGTATAGATAACTTTTTTTTTCCATTGTCTATCATAGTAGCACGAAACAATAACGAAATACCCCTACGAACTGCCGCTTTTCTTTGGTCTATATTTCATAGAAAACGCAGTTCCCAGGGACAGCTAGATCAGCAAGAAATCGTGTCAAAATAATAGTGTCCATAACCCCTCGTATTGACGAGTAATAATACACCATGTTTTTCTCTACTTTTATCCACAGTCAAGCACACACCTACTGTTAACCTCCCCTTCCCCACAGCCCACAGTCCACATGATCCTATCTTTTCCAGACTCCTATACCACCCCGTATTTGCTCATCCCCCGGTAGCATTTGGCTAACGTACTTTCACTGTCCTTTCCCCCCAAACTCCAATATCAACTGTAGCCTAATGCCACCCCCACGCCCGGAGACCTTAGGGTCAAATTTCCACGTAGCCCCCTGAACTCTCTCCCTCTCATTAACACCCCGCGCTCCTCGACTCTTTTCCGACCTAGCCTCTCCCTCATACCTCTTGAAAATCCTTGATTTTTCCGTTGCTAACGCTCTCCAACCTTTTATATATATACTCCTATCCTTAGTAGGCCGGAACAACATTAGAACTTTACTAACCCCTTGCATGCCATCTATTCCCTTACAACCCATTCACAACCCTGCACCCAATGATCGTCAGTGCGAGGCTAGCCGCCTCGCCAGTGACTAACTTCTATTGCCATACTTCCAGATAAATGTGGCAGAGTTAGCAACCCAGTCTCCACCACATCCAGCAAACCATACAATTAACAACCAACCGATTAAAACCAGCTAGCCAAGGCACCTTCGGTTTTGGTATTAAGAACACCCACATCTGTCTCATAAACAGAGGGTTATTACAAACACTTGTGATATGGCAAGCCCCTAGCCACAGCCTCCGGACGACCATCCCAGAGAGAGGGCGCCCAGCTACCCCTTTTTACCCACCCGAGGAGGGAGACCCCCATTCCTGCGGAGGTATACCTGACCCCTGTTTTGACTTCCGGATCATTGCCAGGTAGCACAGGAATTCTTCCTATCAATGAACTAACCATGCATGACTAACCCCCTTACTAACCTCTATTAACCCACAATAACCCATTCACCTTTCTTGCATACTCAGATAATCAAATTAGCCCCTCAGCTATACCATAGAATGAAGACTGAGCAATATAAGAGAGACAGCTGTCCCAGTCCTCCCCGCAAAGTAGATCCAGTCTCCCTCCCCTCAATACTTCCAGTATAGCCAAAATAGTACCTCTTACTAAGGCTCAGTTATATCACATTATGAAGGCTCCCTATAGCCATGTGCCACAACAGTAATTACCACCTTACCTAGTTCCCGTATCTATTGAGAGCTCAAATAAGTCCATAAGACTCGAGATCCCTATGGCCTACAGGGTCCAAAACCGAGCCTATAAACCCAGCTCCAGCCCCCAGTAAAATCAGTTGAAAGATAGACACCAACCAGTGGCTGACCCCCTGAAGTTGACCTCTAGCTCTGCCCTTGTGTTGTTCCTGAGTTGTGAGATTCCAGAGCCGGCAGACTCCGTGGCAGATTGGAGATAGAAGCATCTGTCCACGTACAAGAATCTATGTGCACCTTATAACCTTCGCACACACTAGTGGGTATATAAGCGTGTAGCCAGCACCGATCGCTAAGAGATCCGTCTTGAGAACTTCCTACATATGGACCACCTGGACGGCCGCGGAACCAGTCGTTAGCCCCCAACATCAATGACGCAAGATAACCAGGACCAGACCAACAAAATACTATCCAAGATTCACTTTATTAGTACTAACGTGTTATAGTACTAATTAGAAATTCACTTATTAATCTTTCTATGAAGTGGCTATATCTTTGCCCAGTGTAATTCATATATAACCATTCCATTTGGGAAGTACTAAGCGTATCAGTGTTCATTAATTAACAGGCGACATTAACTCTCGTAATTACCTTTATCCAGATATTAAAACCCTTGTGATATCTAACGTTCGCCCACTGATTTGTGTTCTACGTCTTTCTACCATAAGAATATAAAACTTAGATCAGTACCCCCTGAGGTTACTAGAATTCCCGTGCTCTAAAACATACGCGTGTCTAATTCTAGTCTGTGAACTACTACTTGTGCACCAGACCTGCCAGTAATAAATCTAATTAGTGAAATTGAATCCATAAGTAACATTGAGGTCTTCCAGTATATAAACTTGCGAACCAAACCAGTGATCAGAAGAGTATACCTGAACGTTGGAAGTGGGAGACTAGGCTCCATCCAGATCCACTAATGCTAGCGGTTCATTTCTATAATTTGTCTTGTACGAGTATTTATACTTTCTTATGCTCACTATTAACCTTCTTAAATAAACGTGATCGTGTGTCTTGTTACCGTGTGTTTATTTTGTGTTCTCTATTCCTCATACCTTGTATTGTGCATGCAGCCTTATATACCCAGTCAGTTAGAACTCACATTACCCAAGTTAATCCTGTAGAAAAACAGGGCATAACAACGATGGTGCTACATATCTATTTTATGTCAAACAACTAAAACAGTTATATTATTTGTTATGCCCTGATTTTATACAGGTTTAACTTGGTATAGGTGAGTTCTGCAAGACTGGGCTATTGGATTTATTACAACTTACATAAAGGGAATCAACAGAGGACATAGAAAAGCTCGGATAAATGGTTTGTAATACAGCTTTATTTTAATAACACACTCGGGTATATGGTCCGTAATTGGATTCGCACGAACAATAGATGTTGGAGCGCGGGGATAGGTTAGTGGCCTTTGTATCGTCTCTTAGCACTGCTCGCGAATTTGAATAGAGTTCTTTCGCTTCCCACTTCCAACGTTCAGGAATTATTCTTCTGATCACATTACTCAACGATACGTAGATTACTTAAATCACAAGGCTAGGCATTTCGTTATCTTGAGTTGGTGTGTTGGGGGCTAACAGCGACTCTTTTGCCGTCCAAGTTGTCCGGGAGTGTAGAGAAGTGTACAGTTGGGCTAATTTGTCTAGCCGTTGGTGACACATCATTATGGGACTCCTACTGAAAGCCTTAAATGCCTCTGTGATCGGCGTAGCCAGAGAAAACAGTGGATCGAATTAACGTAAGACAGTCGGGAGAACGACTTTCCTTACTATTTCGGCCTTATGGGAGGTTCAGACGTGCAAACGGCTTTTCGCCTTTCGGTCAAACAGACAATTGTTTGCCCAGGAATCTTCTCGTCGAGTCTTCTCCTAAACTCGCGTAATCCCTTCTAACATAACCAGATCTTTCTACCTGAGACCGGTTATGAGTTATGATTGCTCTTAAGCCCAAAGTAGTGGCGAGCCGGCTGACAATACGTTGATGAGACAATCAAAAAGAATTTATGAATCGGTTGTTGAAAGATATAATCTTGCCCCTGGTTTCTCAGTTGCAACAATATATTTGTCAAGGATTGATTCACTCCCTCACAGAGGCACTTGGATCGCGAACACTGCAAATCACTGTATATCCTGAGGGTGGAGCTGGGAAATATATCCACAAATGCGGCACTTCTGTTACGTGGTTTAGATCTTCTCGAACTGGCTTGTTTTTGGCGCGGGACTATATATATGGAGGGGGTTCCTTTGTCTAACTTTTGGATGTCGGAGGGGAATACAAGTTAATTTAATCCCTTGGTTGAAGAGAGTAGCATTAAAGGTCTATTATAAAGTTAGCATGTAGGCCGCAATATGATTTACCTAATTTTTTCTGACATTTACTCTAAGACAAATTATTAATAGGAGTCGAGAGGAGGATGTTGGGGAAATAAAAAACTAGTTTGTCCAGCGCCTTTGGACTCAAGCGGTAAGGCAACCTACGTTAATATTATCTCTAGGATCCTCCTCTGAGCTAGCTGAAATGCTATTAGGAGTCTAAGACGGGTTAAGGGGGACTTGGGGATTAGATAGGAACGGGATAGGAATAGGATTTAGGCTGGAATCGAAAACTTGGAGGTTGGTATGGGTTGTAAATACCCGGAGTTTCTAGCAAGAATTTGGCGGGCATGAGGATGTCGGTAGTCCTACGCGAGGGGGAGATGGTGGGCCTCTTCGAGGGGAGGAAAGGGGGGTTAGCCTCGCGTGCATTAATTCACTGCCCCAGGTTGTAGGGGTGGTTAGTTAGGTTAGGGGATAGTTAAAGGAGGTACTCTCTGCTTACGAAAGCTTGAGAAAATGACTTGCTCGGCACAAATTAACATCCTGATGGCGTCCTTTTTAGAGGGAGTTATTAAGCTCGGGTTGGTATGGAAAAACGACAGGGTGGATAAAAGGTTACCTGAGCATGCTTGTTACTATGCAAAGTATTGGTGGATTAATGAGAGTTAACTTAGGAAAAAGTGACATGCATGAATTGGACGGTAGTTTGCCGTCGTTAATATAAAAGTATAGAACCTGGTTGAATAACTCAAGTTCAATTGTATAACTACTTAGGTGCTAGAACGAATGCCGGAGCATGGGGTAATATACGTTTATCTTCTTAAATGGAGAGAAAAACTAGGTGGCTTCCCTAGAGCTCTCTGGAGAGGATTGTATTCAGATTTGTCATAATTAATCTTATATAAAAACAACAGAGATACGAAAGCAGAGTAGTGTGGACTGTGGACTAGAAGGGTGACTGATTAGAATGTATAATAGGTGTGGAAAGAGACGGAAAAGGAGGAACACAAGGGTGAAGGAAAAAGAAATACTTAACTTACGAAAACGAAATGCATGCATAAAATGACGGTATTAGTCGTCGTTAAACTAAAGCGAATGAACCCTGGTTGAAATGCACGAAATACGATTCGACATGGACAGTGCCTCTGTGTCAGATCCATATCGATTGGGCAATTTCTGGTTCATATAATATCCTAGGCACTAAAACGAAACAGCTGAGCTTGGGGTCGGTGAACGTGACATTTTTATGGCCTATAACCTCTTTCAAGGGGGTGGGAGGGGGGCATAGCCTCGCGCGTTCTACCCCTACGGTTCAGGTTGGGGGTGTGGTTTACTTAGGTCAGAGGATCGTGAAAGAGATACCAGAATAGGTTTGCACTCTCTGTATACTGGGGTTCGAGTCGGAACTGACTCGGCATGGAATATAAAAAACATCCTGATGGGCGTCATGCGAGGGAAGGTTTGTGAAGTTGGGTTGGTAGGCCTACGGGGAGAGAAAAAGAAAAACAGGGTGGCTCAAAAGGTTACCACTGGGCACGCGGTCACTAAGCAGAGTATTGTGGATAACACTTTTTCTTTAACTTAGGAATGGGTACATGCATGAGTGACATCGATCTATCTCATAATGGAGAGAGAGAGAGACTAGGTAGTTTTCCTGCACTTCTCTGGAGATGATCGTATGCAAAATGGATATTATTAATTATATAAATCAACAGATATGGATTAGTACAAGCACAGGGTATAGGGTTAGTTTTCTGTGGATTGGTGGCATACATAGGAAAACGGGTTTTCCTGGGGTAACAATTTTGAGGCGGTTGTACCGAGTTTGACCCGTAGCCAAACTCACGCGAACTTAATACGACGATATTGTCCGGCACGACCTTACCTAAGCACAGGCCTGCATACGAAATTGGGGATGGTCTGGGGGCTTTCCAAATCAATGAGTAATTGCCTAATTAAATCTCGGAACTACTCCTAGGTATCTTGTCTAGTGAAATGGAGGTTGCATTAGGAAGGTTGGGAACATATAATTGTTATATAACTAAGTACAGGGCTGACGTAATCAGATAGACATGTAGATGGTATATTAATTCAGGTAACGTCTATCTTGAGGAGTTATAGAATCGTCTCGACATAATCATTTCGATCTCCAACTCTCGAATATAAATTCGTAATCGGGGATGTTTTCTCATCTGAAGAAATAGTAATAGTAACACACAAGGGCTAGGGTACATAATAGGTTGAGGATAAATCCTACACAAATGTGGTTAAGAATCTCAGTGAATTACTGGCAACAAAGGTGAAACATGAACATCGTATTAATCGCCAGTACTAATAACAATCGATATGAGTCGAGTGTCTTAACCCTTAACTGGCGGTGCCCGGCTATTGTCGAGTGAAATAAATGTGGCCTATGTGGCGGGTCACGGCTATTGTCGAGTGCAATTTTGAGCACGTAGTGTGCTCTGAGAGAGAGCGGAGCGGTGGGAGGAGCGTAGGTTACCTCATGACCGCTCACCACGGTGGCCGTGGAGCTACTGAGATGTACTCCTTTGTACTCCACCCTCTCTCACTCGTTTCACACGTAATAATGTAAGAAAATGACCGTATTTTACCGATTTTGCCCTTTGGTTGCACGATCGTTGCAAGACAACCAGTGATCGTAGAAGGATGGTTCTGGTGTCATTGGAAAGCTGAATTAACGCCCTTTCAGGGATACATACTTGTATTACGCTCTGGCTCTTGTTTATGCATGAAAACGAGCACGGAAACAAGCTCATTTACGGTAAAACCCCCTGCTGGGCGGCACAGTCAAATATACTCCACCACCCGCTCTTTGAGTGTTAAGTGACGGATTAACAACAAAGAAACAATTAATATCTCAAGTTGAGAGACCTGGGGAGTAATGAAACAATTAATTGCCCAGAATGACTAGGCGAGTCACACGGCTGAGGTTCGTATTACCGAACAGTCGTGGTGGACTCCCGAACAGAGGGGGAGGGGCATAGGTTTACTGAAGTGTCTTCAGATCGCCGTCGTACCTACACAATGAAATTATTATAGTCTGCATGCATGGTTGGTACCTTAATTAAATACATACTTAGTTGGTACATACAAATGTTAAGGAATAAAGTAATGTGGGTTGTATACTAGAAGGCGGTGATTGGAGAGACGTATACATATGTGGAGTTATGTGGAAGGGAGACAACGAAGTTGGTGTGGTGATCCTTGTAGCTATCCTGGCCTGTGACACCGGTCCTTTCGTTCCTGTAGCATTTTATTATTTGAAAAAAAAAAAAAAAATCAGAGCTGATAATTCTTAAACTTCCTAATAATTATGTCAAATTCCTGAGAATATTGCTTGAGAGGCCTAACATTCCTGAAAATCAGGAAAATTCCTTGAAACTGGTAGCACTATCAGCGATTCTTGAGAAAATTACGGCCCACTTATATGGCAATAGTTCCAGCTAAGGTATATTAACCTCGATTTCAGCTAATTGACTTGCGCGACCATGATAAAAAACAAAATTGTAAATTCTACGTAGGGTACGTAGTACCTGACTTGCAACACAATCCCACCCCTACTCTGTACAACTCCAACTCAAGAGTGAAACTTTACTCTCAATCATTCTTCTATTCAACAGCTGAGCTCTGGAACTCTCTCCCTGAATCCATCTTTCCCTCATCCTATAACTTAAATTGTTTCAAATTCTGTGTGTCCAGACATTTTGGCTCGAACGTTCCTTGATTTTTGCCATGTCACTCTTTTAACTCTGGGGGAGGCACTCGTCACAGACAATTTTGCCTTTTGTCTCCCTCATCCACATAGAATGAAAACAAAAATATATATATTGGCTAGGTGGGCCGTTATTCCGATAACAAGTAGGCTTATTCCCATTGCTTGACTCGTGGCTTGACGCGTGACTATCAGCATAGTAACAGAAGAATGTGATGAAGGGTAGAGGAATCTGCCCCAGGGTTTGGACAGAGACAAGGTGCAAGAGGCGGAACAGAAGACAGAAATAGTGACAGTGGTATGGCTTAGGTTGCTTTATTATTTGTATTTATTATTATTATTATTATTATTATTATTATTATTATTTCTTTTTAATTACTGTATATATATTTATATATTTATTAATTTATTTTAAATTTGTGTTGCGGATTAGGCGTTAACATGTCAGAATTCACCTTCACAAACTCGGCTGGCTGCAGAGGGGACTCGAACCTCCGCTAGTCTACACAGGATCCACACAGTGTGTGGATCCTGAGTCTACAGGCCGACCTTTGGGGTCAAAGTTCAGAGCACAGTATAAGTAAAATCAAAGTTGTAATACTGTGGATTAACTACACACATACACACACACACATTCTCTCTCTCTCTCACACACATAAATACATACATACATACATACATGCATGCATGCATACTGTTCATATATACATAAATGCGCAAACCAATTTTTACAGTGTGTGTGTGTGAGTCACAAAACACACACACACATTAATGCGTACACAATTTTTTTATGCGTGTGTGTTTGTAATACGATCCCAAAACACATACACACACACATCCACATTTTTATAAGTGTGTGTGTTTGTGAAATAGTCGCAAAACAATACATTATGGGATTAAATTATTGGAATATGTAACACCTATATATACTCGTATGCCTATTGAGAGATATTTACATAGATTTACACATATACTCTGACCACACAGACCTTAAGATCCCAGCGAGGTGGTCAGGACTTAATTCTAGTAAAGATAGCTACCCTGAGCGTACGGGACAGTGGAAGGAAAGGATAGCAAAGACGAAGGCTCTCTCCCCACCCTCCGTCTCTCCGGCAAATGCCTTACATGAAGACAGTTGGAAGTGAATAACCTTGCAGATCATGGAAACTGCCTGAAGGAGTTTATAGAAAGTTAGAAATGGAAAGGAAATTGCATGCAAACCTTTACCTGTAGTAATATATATACAGTATATACATACATGTTATACCAGGTTTTTGCTGGAGTTAATTGGACTAATTAGGTAGATTCTTACTTGACTGGAGAAGTTGAATCAACATAAACACATACACAAAGGTAATAGAGGATAAATATAATACAGAGTACACACATAAGTTATATTGTTCAATGTAATTATAATTGCTGTCAGACAAAAGATAGGTAAATATATACAGTTTATAACGCGCACAAACGAGGATCCACAATTAAATTCCCAGGGGAATGACACTGCACTATTTGTTTGATGTCATACTTATTACTTTCGACGATAAGGCATTTCACTAGTACTTCTTTTGAGGTCACACTAAGCACTTCAACAATAAGGCACTTCTGTAGTATTTCCGACAAGGGTCTTGGTCGTGGAGGTGGTCCTGTCGTGGATGGTTGACAGCGGATGGAAGTTGATGGAGAACTCTTGGGTTTAGGGTCTTGAATGAATATGTTCTGTTATACCAGTTTATACGTATACATATCATCGAACTAACATGAGAAGTTATACCAGTATTGTACTGTCTCACTCAACTATTCTGACCTTTATAAGAGTTTTGATGAAGAACCTTTCAGCACTCTTGGGTGTAGGGTCTTGAATGAATATGAATCTACTATGCCAGTGCTATGCATATCATATCATCGGACTAACGTAAGAGGGTTGTTATGCAACGTCTCTTAACTGATATGAGCGTTATGAGAGTCTTTCAGGGACTTCTGGATGGGTTTATTTAGGCCTTTTACGCATATGTGTCTTAATGCCAGTGCCTGGGACAACGTACCGTACGGACTCTATGCAGAGTACCGTTATGCTTTAAGCTACAGTATCTCGCGAGCCCTACCTTTTAAAAAGCAAATTGCCAGTGTGTGAACTGTTTAACCCTTGTCGGACGGAAACATTTGTTACTTTTATGTCCTGTGTGGCGGGCAGATTTACCCTAAACGAGCATCATTCCATGCTCTTTTTCATGCATAAACAAGAGCCAGAGCATAATACATTTATGTATCCGTGAAAGGGCGATAATAGAGCTTTCCAATGACACCTGAATCATCCTTGTACGACAACGGGTTCGCTTGCAACGATGTTGCAATGCGAGTACAAAAACCCTAAAATACGGTAATTCCCGAGATTTTACCCTATCTAGCGAGACGAGGGATATGTACACATGTTGTGGTGAGTCGAAAAGTAATACACCCTGTATAGCCTATAGTTTCATATAGCCTACATAGTGTCAAGTGAGATAGTTCAATAGCTCATATACATATTAAAGAATTGGCTTCACATCATTTAGCCAGGGGAGAGCAGTGGGCTTTGAAGCGACTTTCGAAAGAAGTGTAAACAATCTCGCCTCCAACTACCGAACAGAAACAGATTTTCCATTTCCGATTTTGTTAGCTCAATAAAATTTGATACATGCAATGTAAAATGAAGAACAGTCTTTTAATAGATTCATAATATCCTGTTGTGCTTTATAGATACATAATAGCTTGGTACGGGAGATGTGTCTCTCTCTCCACAGTCAACAGTGACGACGTTGGAGGGTTATTTTTTTTGCTCAGCGCCGCGTACATTTAATATGAGCGTACTTACGTATTTGTTTCCTCAATTGTGGTTAGAGCATAGTTTTATTTCGCGTAGATAAATTGCGCGTAATTTGAGGGTTCACTGTACCCCAAATCTTCCAGCTCTTAAAATATCTTCCAGTGAAGTATGTTTTAAGAGCTTTCCAACTGTTGAAGATCTAAACTTTGCCTGTCATAGTCTTACCTCTTCTGGCGTTTCTCCCGGTGTCACTTCTCTGGGTAAGAAGGGCAGCTCTGCTAGGAAGAGGCCCTGGGGTGGCTGGGGTAGCCCCTCTGGACTTCCCTCTCGTGGTGGTGATGCGGCTTGTCTGGTCATCACTCGTGTTGCTGATGGTGATGATGAGATCTTTGCCGGGTGTTGGAGGGAGTGCAGGCATGATTGAGGCGACTCGGGTGGGCGTATCTTGGTGGTGGGGTAGTTAGAGCTTCCTTTCTTGGGGGTGTGGTTGTATGGTTGGTAATATCGCTTGGTGGTAGTGGCGTCATGCTTTCTTTTTCCTTTATATTAATATATATATATATATAGATTTTTTTTTCTCAGTTAGCTCTCTTCAACTGGAAGCAGTCTTCGTTACTACTACATCGTTCTAACATTGGTTATTACCTACTCCATCCCTATTTCTCTGTGGTATGAGTCTAGACTTTTTTTAAATGCATCTATTGAGACACTATCTATTACTTTATCTGGGAGCTTATTTCACTCACTAATTATACTGTGAGTGAAGACATTTTTTGTTGTATCCAGGTTTGCTTTCTTACCTATTAATTTTAACTTATTTCCTCTTGTATAACTCTCCTTGGCTATCTTAAATAGTTTTTCAGGGTTAATGTTACTGAATCCTTTTAAAATCTTAATACACTCAATCAGTTGTCCTGTTATCCTCCGTTTCTTAAGTGAATATAGATCGAGTTCTCTTAGTCTCTCATTATATGGTTTATTTGTTAGAGAAGGGATCAATTTAGTTGCTCCTCGTTGCACAGATTCCAGCTTTACAATGTCCTTTATGAGGTAGGGAGACCAGAACTCCACAGCGTATTCTAGATGCGGTCTCACTATGCTTTTATATAATGGCATAACCACTGTATGTATCTGCTGTGATAATGAAAATGTCTTCTGATGAAGCCTAATGCTCTGTTTGCTTTGTTAGCTGCTACCGTGCATTGGTTTGAAGATTTTAAGTTTTCATTTATAAGCACTCCTAGGTATTTTACATGTGTTACGCTATTAACTTTCTCCCCGTTCATGTAATATTCATATTTATTGTTTTTAGAGCCTATTTGCAATATCTGGCATTTGTTTACATTAAAGGGCATTTGACAATTCTCCGACCATTCTGTGATTGTATTTTTACCTGTTTGTAGACTGATTCTATCACTTTCCGAAATTATTGCATTTCCTATCTTAGTATCATCTGCGAATTTAGAAACTATATTATTGATACCATTTTCAATGTCATTGATGTATATTATGAACAAAATCGGTCCCAACACTAAGTTCGAGGGACTCCACTATTCACTGGAGTCCATGATGATTCGACACCATTAATAACTACTCTCTGCTTTCTTTCACTTAGCCAGTTTTTAATCCATTCGTAGGTTTTGCCCTGTATTCCTAAACCCTGGACTTGCTGTAGCAATTTGAAATGTGGGACCTTGTCGAAGGCTCTCTGAAAGTCCAAGTACACTATGTCGAGACTCGTGGTGAAGTAATTTAAATTGAAAAGTCTATCATAAAATTCTATTAACCTCTGAAGTGCGCATGGGGGGTATGAGACACCTCTGCCTGTGCGCATGTATTTGAGCTGTTTCCATCACTAAAATATTCATTTTACCATAAATAGCATTAATACTTCTCCATATGCACCTATTATAGGTTGATTATAAAGGTATTAACCTGTTACAACAATAAAACAAGTGGAAACTGCGTTTGGATGGTCAAAATCGGCGAGAGTTACATAATGAATGGATGAGGCAACCTCCTTTCCCGCCACTTTTCCCCAAGGCTGGAGAGACACTGTCGATCGATACTCTCTCTCTCTCTCTTGCACTCGCTTGCTAACAGTGATGACAATGCCCTGCTTGCAACTCGCTAATGTTAGCACGAAAATATACCACAGAATAAGGGAATAACAGGGAAAATAGGTGATAACTGAAGGAGGGGAGGAAAGTGGGGAAGGAGGGGAGGTAGAGGAGTGATATTTTGCATGGCCCAGGGGCATTTTTTTTTTTTTTTTTTTTTTTTCGGTGTTTAAAATTGATTTTTTTTTCCCCTGACTCTTAAGAGTCTTCCCGCAGTCCGCCGGGGGAACTCTTAAGAGTCTTCCGGCAGTCCCCGGGTTAAGTTCGTTAGGCATGATCTCTGTTATGCGACGCTATAGTTTAGCATGCTTTATACCAGTTCGTTATTTCCACCATAGGAAAGCTCAGAACTATAACACTCAACAGGAACACAGCTGACTTTAATATATAAACCTTATACCAATGTCACAAAATACACAGTTTCGGCACACAAGTTTTATTTCCTTATTAGCTAGGGTACAAAGCAAATCATTAAGATTGAGTCTCATCTATAGTAAATAAACTCAATGTAATTAATAATAATAATACAGTTAGTATAAATACTCTTGATTAATATACTGGCAGGAAATGAATAATATGCAATTGCAAAATAGTATCAATGAAGCATACAGATAACTATGTAAATATAGTATAAATAAACACAGAAAGGTTAGTCTCAAATCACAATAACCGATATCCTTAAAGTAAATAGCAAACGCGAGGTAGCGAGTGAAGCGTGGTAAGTCATGGCCTTCTATATACAGTAGAAGGCCGTGGGTAAGTAGACAATACCGCATAGACACACACATAGTGACAAAGTTATATGTAAATTACGATATCAGTTGAGAAGTGAATAACTTGACGTTAATTCAACATAAGATAAGATATAAATCTAAATCAACTCATACAGTTACAATAATAAATATAAATTCAGTGAGTAGGTAATAAATTATATTAGCCTGTGTGCGGGGCTGAAAACCTCGCCGTGGAGAAGTTAACGCGACGAGATATTGACAGGAGTTTACATTCAACTCAAAATAAGACATAAACTGAGTTTGAAGTCAGGAAGCATAATCTTTACAATAGTCTAACTAAGAGACTGATAAATAAACACTCTCTGTGAACACTTATACATGCAATCACGTACCCAGCTAATAACAACATATAGAATAAAATCTGATAGGGTGTTCACTGGTTGTTGTTGTTGTTGTTGTTCCCTAAGCTGCCTGGCCGAACAGCCCCGAGTCCCTGAGAAAGGCCATGGCCACGATCGGGCTTTCCCACAGAGCTCTCATTGAGTGTAGATTGTGTTGTTGGCGTAAGTGGTTGTGTGAAATGCAGTCTTCTATGATGTGTTTAATGGTATGGGGTGCTGTGTTACATCCCGGGCAGGCGTCGACAACGGAGTCATCCAGTCTCTTCTGATAGCTCAGGAGAGCTGGATGGTGTCCGCATCTCAGCCTGGCCAGGTGGACTCTGTCCTCGCGAGGAAGGGAGGATTCGGAAGGATGGATTTCGGGAGGTCGTGCATGCAGCTGCGTGTTGTCTGTGAGTGAGTGGATGGATCGGTGAGAGATATGAGTATGGATGTGCTTCTGGAAATTGGTTCGGGGTGGGCAGGGAGGGAGAGAGGACAATAATTGTGTGTGATACCGTGTGCTGGGTGTTGTTTTGATATTTCTTGGTGTCTGTGGGTGTGTTGCCATGTAGTTTAGTGGGTGGTCTTGGTTCGTGGAGGCTGCTGCCAGGAATTGAGTGCCTCTAATGTCCAGATGGTCTTTGACTTTGAGGATTTTGGTTTCTTGATGTAGGTGATCTGTGGGTGAAGTAGCTGTGCAGCCTGTAATGATCTTCAGGGCTTTGTTTTGAATAGTCTGTAAGGTCTTATGATGTGTTTCAGCTAGGTTAGAAGCCCAGGCTGGGCTTGCGTATTCCATCACTGATCTTATGTATTGTTTATATACTGTGGTGGTAGTTTCTTTGTTGTGTCCAAATTTTGTGTGAGCAAGTGACCTGAGGGCGTTAAGTCTGGGTGTCAGTTTCTTTTTAATGTTTGTAGTGTGCTGTTTGAATGTCATATGAGTATCATATGTTACTCCTAGGATTTTGGGTGTGTGTGTATGTGTTAGGGGTGTGTTGTTTATGGTGAGTTGAGGGATGTATTCGTGTTCTCCTGTCCAACTTGTGAGCAGGGTTGCGGTGGATTTGGCTGGGGCTAGATTAAGTCTGTTTGTAGTGCACCAACCATGTAGTGTGTTGAGATAGGGTTGAAGGAGATCTGTTGCTCTTTTTGGGTCATGGTGTGTGCATGTGAGTGTTATGTCATCTGCATAGGAGGCTAAGTTTATTTGGGGCGTATTGGGTGTAGTTATATCGTGCATGTACAGATTGAAGAGTGCGGGCGATAGGACGGATCCTTGTGGGACTCCGTTTGGAAAGTTTCTGATTTTAGATGACTGACCGGCAAAAGATACGTGTGCACATCTGCCTGCTAGGAAGTTGGCCAGCCACCTTTTTGTGTTGTTGTGCATGTTTGTGTTGTAGATTTTGTTTGTTAGGTTGTGGCGGGGGATGGCATCGAAGGCTTTACTAATGTCGAGTGTGGCTAATAGTGATCTGTGTGGTGGTCTAGCTGAGTTGATGCCGTCGAAAGCTCTTTGTGTAAGGTCTGTGAGAAGAGTGTTTGTGGAGTGCAGTGGCCTAAAGCCATGTTGTGTTGGAGCTAGGGGTAGGTCAGGTGTAATTAGTTGTAATACTAGGCATTCCATGACTTTGGAGGGGGAGCAAAGAAGTGTGATGGGGCGGTGCGAGGAGGGTAGCGTGGGGTCTTTGTTGGGTTTGGGGAATGTGATGATGATACCATGCTTCCAAATGTCTGGTATTGTGTTGTGTGAATAGCTGTAGTTTGATATGTTAGTGAGTGCTTGTATGCCTTGTGGTCCCAGGTGTCTGAGGTGTATGTTGCTTATGTTGTCTAGGCCACAGGCGGGTGAGTGCTTGAGATTGTTGATGATATGCTTTGTCTGGTGATTGGTGAAGGGTGTATAGTCAGGGTCTGTGGGGAATTGTCTCTTACGTCGGATGACACGTCGGTCGTCTTTGTGAGGTTTTAGGTGGCTGATATGTGAAAAGTGATTGATGAGAGTGTTTGCTTGTTGTTTACATGAAGGAGTAGAGTCTGTTGTTGTGATTGCAGCATGTGATTGTGTTGTGTTGCTGTTGGAAAGTGTGATGCTGTTTAGTGTTTTGTATAGTTTTTTGGGGTTTGTTTTGTGATCAAGTGTTTGTAGGAAGTTATTCCAATTTAGTTTTTGTTGTTCTTGTATTTTGTTGTTAGTTTGGGTGTTGAGTGCTTGAATTTGTTGTGTGATGTCTTGTGTGTGGGGTGCTGGGGAGTGTTTCAGTATGTCGCGTTGTCTGATGAGGTTTTGAATTTCTGGTGTGAAGTTGGGGTTGTGTCTTTTCCTGTTACCTCTTGGAATGTGTTTCTTGTCAGCGTTTTGGATAGTTTTATTGAGTATGTGTACAGCATTGTTGATGTTAGTGATGGGTGTACTGTTTAGAGTTGTGAAGTGTTGTTCTGTCTCATTTGTGAATGCTCAGTACGGAATATAGGAAACTATATCCCAAGAATTATAGATATATCAATCCCACTTATAGAATTTGTTTTGTTCTCTCAACACGAGTGACGATGGCTAGAAGGAGAGAATTAATAATCTCTTAAGATGACGTTAAAATTAACACTAACATATCTTATATAACCTTCGCAATAATCATCAAAATATAGTATCAAACAAGAGGCACTTAATTTGGTTGAAGTATAGAAGTAGGAGCCCATGAGAGATCTGGTCATACGTGGCGACTGAGTCCGTTGTCCACTTCCTGTTGACACCAGGGGGACGTCTTCCTCACACGCATTAAGGCATACCATACCGTAGGATACAGTAATAAAAGCCCCTGCAGTCCCAAGCACTGTGGCAAAAATGGCAGGAGAGACCACCTTTTCTCCTCAAGAGATGGAGCAAGACTGGCCCAGTCACACTTCAGCGGGTTTTATATAAGCTGAGAAGTGTTACCAGACTTGTGTGCCAGGCGTTGTGTGTGTGTAAGTGTGAGAGTCCGAGTGTAGGGGGTGAGACAGTGAAGCACGGGAACGAGGTGGCTTCAGAGATGGGGTCGTTTCGGGCCATGAGTGAGCACCGTGCCTCATGTGAAGGCAAGATGGCAAGTGCTCGTTGTACTCTACGTGCTTCACATGTCTCACTCCCTAGACTGGAACAAGACCTCACGGGCTTCACTGTTCATTGTAAAGCGGTGAATGTTAAGGCTCTCAGCCTATGCCCGAGAGGAAGTAAGTTGGAATATAGAAAAAAAAAAAAAAAAAAAGACTGGTAGCAGTGCTTAAACAGTCGTGTTACCAACTACAGGGTTGTACAGGCAGTTACAAGGAAAGTACATTACTGACGAATATAGTCGGGCCTGGGACTGGGGACTTACTTAGCTACTGACGAATATACTCGGGCCTGGGACTGTAAGGGTTAACTAGAATGGTCACTTCTAGCTCACCTACCCCACTTCTTCTTGGTCACTTCACACCATAGACTACGCTTCACACACACAGCCGCTTGTAGATACCTTTTAAGGGGATTTAGGCTAACCCCTACGGAAGTATGTTCCGAGTTGATTACCAGCTATTAAGCACGTTCGCCCCGAGAGGAGAGGTACCCGAAAGTGGAATAATCTTTGCCTACCAAATTCTTGGCTCGGGCAGGTAATATTCCGTTTTTAATTTTGTGTCTGGGTAGTGTGTTTCGGAATATGAGAGGCATTTGAATTCTAGTTTTTTATTGTTGCGGTTATTAAGGTTCTTAAAATTACAATACATATATGGTTACATAAGTAATTATATTCTTTATTTATTAATATTAGAGGTATGGGTGAAGAAGCTCTGATGTATGGATGATAATTGGTTTACAGTTTTGGATGTTCATAAGCATTTGGCATGTTATATGTAATGCCTTTATTGTGAGGGGGAATAATGATATTGTAGTTGTTGGTTCTCGTAGTAGTTGTACAGTAGCTGTAGTTATTTTCTTCTGAATGAATACGTGGGAATTGAGGAGGTTGATGCCGTAATTGCATAAACATGGCCTCGTCGTAGTCCAGGTCTGGTTCGGGTAGGGAATTCTCACCTCTGGCAGGGAGCGGCCATTTTTGATCTTGCGGTTGGAGGGGATTAGAGCGAGGGAGCGGCTCGTTTTGGCCCACACAGGTAGTGGGGCTTTGTTTACCTTTCTGCTGGTGTTGGGGAAACTTATTTGCGTATTTCTTCTGGTGTTGGGGGAACTTATTTATTTATTTCCTCCTGCATTGTATGGAGGCAATGCGACATGAAGATGTTGATGGCTCTGTAACATACGGGAGCAGGTTCTGGGGACGTCTTGGCTCATCTTCTTCCAACTCCGTCATCTCAATCTCTTTGCCCTGAATCCGTGTTACTATTACACTTCAGAGGATTGGCTCAAAAGTGTAATAGTAAATATATACAAAGGTAAAGGGCATGCGCTAGATAGAGGAAATTATAGGGGCCTGAAAATGCTTAACCAAATCATGAAGGTCTGTGAGAGAGTCCTTGAGGGCTTGATCAGGCAAAGCATCTCTATTGATGATATACAGTTTGGTTTTATGCCAGGACGGGGTACAACCGATGCTATCTTCATAGTCAGGCAGATACAGGAAAGATACTTACTAAAAGGCAAGGATCTTTACTTTGTGTTTGTAGACCTGGAGAAGGCCTTTGATAGGGTGCCTAGAGATGTTGTGCAGTGGGCTATGAGGAAACTTGGCGTGGAAGAGTGGCTGGTGCGTGTGATAATGAAGATGTATGAGGATTCGCGAAGTGCGGTCAGGGTGAAGGGTGTACTGAGTGATGAGTTCGCAGTCCGTGTTGGAGTCCACCAGGGTTCAGTGTTAAGCCCCCTCCTCTTTATTTTGGTCTTGGAGGCACTGTATAGAGATTTTAGAGGCAGACTCCCATTGGAACTTTTATGCAGACAAATTAGTCCTAATAGCCGACAGTGTGCAAGATGCTGAGGCCAAATTCAGGGAGTGGAGAGAGGGCATGGCGAGCAAGGGTTTGAGAGTCAATATTAACAAAACCAAGGTTATGCATTGTAGATTGAGACGAGGCAATGTGGAAAAGAGCGGTGCATACCCATGTGCAGTGTGTGGAAAGGGAGTGGGCGCTAACTCAATTCAATGTAGCATCTGTCGATGTTGGGTACACCATGGGAGTAAGAACTGTAGTAGAATAAAGGGACCCCTGCCGAAGGTTAAGTCAGAAATAGAGAAATTTGAGTGCGTAGTGTGCAAAGGCGAGCTTGCGTTAGGTGATGATCCTGTGGCTGTGAATTTTGGAAATGAGTCTTTGGAGCTGGTGAACAAGTTTTGTTACCTAGGAGATACCATCTCTGCCGGTGGTGGGGCTGAGGCTGCCACTGTTGCTAGAATTAGGTGTGGCTGGGGGAAGTTCAGAGAACTGATGCCAATCCTGACCATGAAAAGAATGCCTCTCCCCCTGAGGGGAAAGGTGTATGCCTCATGTGTTAGAAGTGCAATGACGTATGCCTCAGAAACATGGGCCGTTAAAGTAGAGGATGTCAACAGAATGGAGCGTAATGAGATAAGAATGGTGAGATGGATGTGTGGGGCCAGGCTACAGGATAGAATAACAAATGTTGAGCTGAGGAGACGTTTAGGTATAAAGAGTATTAGCGAGGTGATGCGTACAAGTAGACTGGGATGGTATGGACATGTGGAGAGAATGGATGAACAAAATTGGGTGAAAAAATGCAGGTCTGTGATTGTGGAGGGAGCTGCACCAAGGGGTGGACCGAGGAAGACCTGGGATCGGACTATACGTGCCGATCTCAAATCCAAGAACTTGACAAGTGAAGCAGCCCTTAACAGGGTTGCCTGGAACGCCGCCATTAGGACAAGAAACTGAAACTGCACTTATGTGTGGAACACTCAGTCTTAAAATTTTATGTATGTATGTATGTATTGGTGATAAGATTGTTGTTTTCGGTGAAAAATACTATTTCATCCCTAATAATTGATTCCATTATTTTTCCAATTACGGAAGTTAAGCTAATAGGCCTGTAATTATTAGGTAGTTTTTTGTCACCCTTTATGAATATTGGTGTTATATTCGGTGTCTTCCAGTCGGTTCGTAAATATCCATGTTTGAGTGACATATTAAATATTATGGTCAGTGCTTCAGCGACTTCGTTTTTGACCAATTTTTGAATTTTAGGGACGAACAGGTCTGGGCCAGCGGTTGTGCTTACTTTCAGGGAATCAATCTTTCTCAGACATCTGATTTAGTAATTTTGAAGTCTCTAAGCACAACTGTGCTTGTTTGATTATTACCTTGTGACACGCCCAGGTTGCTAGCAGCATTAAACTCAGAGCTGAAATGTTCGTTTAGAGTAGATGCTTTATATCTGCTATCAGATTCAAGGTCACCTTGTTTATTAAGTATCGGCCCAATACCACTATTAATTTGTTTGTTACTGTTTATATACCTATACAAAACAATTGGAACTATATTTACTATCCTTAGCTACTGAATGTTGATTTTGTAATTTCTTTTTGCCAATTTTATAAATGATTTAACTTTTCTTCTGGCAGTCGAGTACTGGTCGTTTATGGTACTATTCTCTGCAACCCTCTTTAGTTTGCGTAAACGATTTCTTTCTCTAATTGCTCTACTGATATAATTATTATAACATAGGGGTTTGTTAACATTTTTGTTGTGACGTTTACGCAAGGGTAAATGTTTATTCTGGGCACTCATGAATATTTCTTTGAATTTAATCCACATTTCGTCAGTGCTGTTAAGACCTTTAATTTGCATATTAATGTCTTTAAAATTTAATAGGGGAGACTTCAGTATATATTCTAAATTAAACTTCTAGAAGAGACTCATTGCTGGCCTTTTGACACATATATGCTAAAGGTGTAACGGTGACTCGCTGAAATTTTCATCATCCTATGTGAGCGCATTTTTAGTTTTTTGTACCAAATATCTAGTGATCCGAAAACCACTTTACAAAATTGTTTTATATTGTGCATGAGGTACCCTATATAGACTGTCTACAACTCCTCAGAAGCATATTGCCAAGTTGATACGTGATAATGGTTAAAACCGCAGGTAAATTATCAATATAACTAATTTACCCAATTTTTTACCATAAATAAATCATTTGAGTATGGAAAATATTTCCCAAACTCAAAAAGCTTCTGAGGGAGTGTGTATGTATACTTGTTCTACTTATATGGCGAAATTGGAGACAATCGGACAGTAAATGGTTGATTCATTATCATATTAGGTGAATAAACATGCACTATTCATGAATAAAGATTGAAATTTACTCGTAAGTAAAACTTATTCTAGGTTGAGCCTGTGAGAAATTTTCCTTGAGTTACCCCTACAATGGCTTCTTCCCGAATAGTGCCACCCGGTCGCAAAGAAAACCTGATAATTTGGGGGACTAAACTATTTTATATTAATATTTATAAGTGAAAAAATTACAAAAACAAAGATAAACAAAAACATTTGTGGCTGAAAAAAACAAATCTCGTTTTTCGGGGGTCGAGGTCGAACCCCCGGCCTGGGGGGTTATGGATGCGATATGTTTTTTTGTTCCTTCCTATGCTATTCTCCTATGTTGAAAGAAGCAGTTTACAGAGAGAACACAAAAACTTGAAATGTTGACCAGAGCCAAAACAAAAAATGGAGTCTCCCCTTCTTTTAAGTTCATTTTTTTAAGCCGCTAAATTCTGCCTTGTTATGGTTGGGTATAAGAGTCTCGTTAATAATACTGGAGTGTGCCATGTTCAATTGTAACCTGATGGTATTATGATTACAACCGGTTAATAATTCACCAACTTCTAGGTTTGATATTAGGTTTTCGTGAGTTATGATGACCAGATCTAGTATATTGTCACCCCTAGTGGGTGTCTGAACTAATTGCTGTAGGAAATTATCGGTAATGAATTCGATCATTCTATCAGATGCTATGCCTGTTCCATTAATATCATGCCATGTAATATAAGGCAGGTTAAAGTCGCCTACGATAAGAGTTTCTTTTGTTGAAAAAGTTTTATTTATTGTATTGTAGAGCGATATATCCTTTTCGTTTGCTATCATTGGGCGCCGATAAACCACTACAACATTTATTTCTATACCCTTGTTATTTATTTTGACACATAAAAGTTCGGAGTTGTTAGAGAGGGAATTGTGACTTCTAATGAGCTAATGATTTCTTTGATATACAGCATAACACCACTGCCTCTCTTGGATGATCTGTCTTTGTGGTACAATTTATACAAGTTAATCTGGTATTCATGTAAGAAATCGATGTTATTTACAGTGGCGGATCCAGCTCAGGCTTAAGGGTGGGGGGGGGGGGGGGCTGATATATATACTTGAGGGGCGCCATAATTCACACAATATTCTTTATATGTATTGTATTTCAGATAAAATGTTTGAAAGGGCGCAATATAGTCACTAAGAGGGGGGGGGCCGCCCCCCCTCCCTGGATCCGCCACTGGTCATTTATATCTAGAAATGCTTCAGTAATTGCAATTATATGAATTTCCTTTTCTTCGTTTAATAGCATACGTTTGAGTTCATTTATTTTATTATGTAGACTTCTCACATTAAAGTACAGTATATTGATCTCGTACGACTTAGCAGTTTTTATATTCGTAGTCTTAACCCTTGTCTGGCGGGACCGGACTTAAGTCGGTCTAGAGAAGAAAGGACTATGTGGCGGGGACCGACTTAAGGCGGTGTGCAATTTTGAGCAATAGTTGGCTCTGAGAGAGAGACGAGCGGTGGGAGGAGCGTAGGTCGGCTCTGACCGTTCGGCACAGGTCCCGCGCGGAAACTGACGTCCCCTCCACACACATCCACACTCACTACCTGCTACACAGGGAATTATGTAAGGAAATTACCGTATTTTAGGGATTCTTCCTTCGTCTTGCACGATCGTTGCAAGAGAACGCGTGGTCGTAGAAGGATCGTTCTGGTGTCATTGGAAAGCTCAATTATCGCCCTTTCAGGGATACATAATTGTATTACGCTCTGGCTCTTGTTTATGTATGAAAAAGAGCACGGAAACAAGGTCGTTTAGGGTAAAACCACCCGCTTGACGGGTAGTAGAAGTTACTGACGGGCCCGCTCGTAAGGCGTTAATATTCATAGTGGATTCTGTCAGCAAAGAGACTTTTGGTGGTTGTAGAGAGCTTATAAGTTTGTTGACGAATTTGACCTGAGTTTGTGACGAGGCGAGGGTATCCGGGTGGCAGAATTGCCTTGAGCTACTACGTTTACCTGAGAGAGAAAGAGAGAGAGAGAGAGAGAGAAAGAAAGAGAGAGAGAGAGCGGGTCAAGAGGGGGCATTAATGACATCACAGAACCAGCACGTGGGAAGAATGGATTATACCTACACTGAAGGTCTACGTATTATGTGTAGAGGTGGTCTTATATAGAGACCTTGACTAGCCTGTGCATTCAGAACATCATATATCACCCTGTTCCTTAACCCTTTCAGTACCAGTGCGGTCCTTTTAACTGTATTTTGGCAACTTTTAGACGATTTTATCAAGTTTAAAAAGGGCCTCCTCCAGCACTTAACAGGCTTCGAACTAACTCACTTAACTCGCATATATCTATATGTATATCTATATATATATATAAATATATATATATATATATATATATATATATATATATATATATATATATATATATATATATATATATATATATACAGTATATATACATACCTATATATATATATATATATATATATATATATATATATACTGTATATACAGTATATATACAGTATATATTATACAAAAATATTTATTAGTATTTAGGCCACTTAATAGTGCTTCAAACCATTTTTTCCTTATTTGTAGCTACAATCTTTGAGGTTTTTTTTTTAGTTTGCTTCCTAGAGCACCACCAAGATTAACAAAAAAAAAAAAAAAAAAAAAAAACCCCAAAGACCCAAATTCCAGGTACATTTATCGGTAGAAAAATGTCTTGGCCGAAGGCCGCTTCCTCCTGAAATTCAGTCTCGCTATTGCTCGCTAGGCATAAAGTCGACACTTTTTAAGTGTCATGAAAGGTCTTACTGTTGCGAAAGAAAGGGGGCGAATGATCTTACAATCGCCTAACTAATGAATATTTAACAGCCCCAATTGTACCGTACTCCGAATATTTAACAGCTCCCACTGTACCGTGTTCGTTAGTCTCCAAATGTACCGTCCTCCGATTATTTAACAGCCCCAACTGTACCGTGTTCGTTAGTCCCCATATGTACCGTCCACTGAACATTTAACAGCCCCCACTGTACCGTTCACTGAATATTTAACAGCCCCCACTGTACCGTCCACTGAATATTTAACAGCCCCACTGTACCGTCCACTGAATATTTAACAGCCACCACTGTACCGTCCACTGACTATTTAACAACCCCCACTGTACCATTCACTGAATATTTAACAGCCCCCACTGTACCGTCCACTGAATATTTAACAGCCCCCACTGTACCGTTCACTGAATATTTAACAGCCCCCACTGACTATTTAAAAAAACCCACTGTACCGTCCACTGAATATTTAACAGCCCCCACTGTACCGTTCACTGAATATTTAACAGCCCCCACTGTACCGTCCACTGAATATTTAACAGCCTCCACTGTACCGTTCACTGAATATTTAACAGCCCCCATTGTACCGTCCACTGAATTTTTAACAGCCCCCACTGTACCGTCCACTGAATATTTAACAGCCCCCATATTATTGTAGCAGCCCAGGCCCCCATGACTGTGTGAGGGCCCAAGGAATAATGGGTGGTGGAATATTTGATGCCGCAGGTGTCTCGTTCCCCCTGACGGAGGCGGGAGTGAGGGCCAAAATCCGCGGCTACATTTTCGCGCCAAATTCCTGTTCCCGCCACTTTCATTTTCCCGCCATTTTCGGTTTCCCGTCACTTTCATTTTCCCGCCATTTTCATATTTCCGTCACTTTCATTTTCCCGCCATTTTCGTATTGCCGCCTTTCATATTCCCACAGGTTTCGTATTCCTCTACTTTCATATTCCCGCCACATTCATATTCCTGCTAGTTTCACATTCCCGCCACTTTAGTGTTCTCGCTACTTTCATATTCCCGCCACTTTCGAATTCTCACCAGTTTCGTATTCCTCGCACTTTCATATTCCTGCCACTTTCATATTACTGCCACTTCATATATTTCCGCCACTTTCATATTCCCACCATTTACATAATCCTGCCGCTTTCATATTTCCGCCACTTTCGTACTCCCGCCACTTTCATATTCCCGACACTTTCATATTTCCGCCACTTTCGTATTCCCGCCACTTTCATATTCCCGCCACTTTCATATTCCCGCCACTTTCATATTCCCGACACTTTCATATTCCTGCCACTTTTGTATTCCTGCCACTTTTGTATTCCTGCCACTTTCATATTCCCGCCACTTTCATATTCCCGCCACTTTCATATTCCCGCCACTTTCATATTCCCGCCACTTTCATATTCCCGCCACTTTCGTATTCCCACCACTTTCATATTCCCGCCACTTTCGTATTCCCGCCACTTTCATATTCCCGCCACTTTCATATTCCCGCCACTTTCATATTCCCGCCACTTTCGTATTCCCGCCACTTTCGTATTCCCGCCACTTTCATATTCCCGCCACTTTCATATTCCCGCCACTTTCATATTCCCGCCACTTTCATATTCCCGCCACTTTTATATTCCCGCCACTTTCATATTCCCGCCACTTTCGTATTCCTGCCACTTTCGTATTCCCGCCACTTTCGTATTCCCGCCACTTTCGTATTCCCGCCACTTTCATATTCCCGCCACTTTCATATTCCCGCCACTTTCATATTCCCCCCATTTCGTATTTCTGCCCCCATAATCCTTTCATTTTCGTATTCATTCAAGTGGACGAGGAGGAATACCTAACAAGTGGACGAAGAGGAAGAACTAACAAGTGGACGAAGAGGAAGAACTAACAAGTGGACGAAGAGGAAGAACTAACAAGTGGACGAAGAGGAAGAACTAACAAGTGGACGAAGAGGAAGAACTAACAAGTGGATGAAGAGGAAGAACTAACAAGTGGATGAAGAGGAAGAACTAACAAGTGGATGTAGAGGAAGAACTAACAAGTGGACGAAGAGGAAGAACTAACAAGTGGATGAAGAGGAAGAACTAACAAGTGGATGAAGAGGAAGAACTAACAAGTGGACGAAGAGGAAGAACTAACAAGTGGACGAAGAGGAAGAACTAACAAGTAGATGAAGAGGAAGAACTAACAAGTAGATGAAGAGGAAGAACTAACAAGTGGATGAAGAGGAAGAACTCACAAGTGGACGAAGAGGAAGAACTAAAAAGTGGGCGAAGAGGAAGAACTAACAAGTGGATGAAGAGGAAGAACTAACAAGTGGATAAAGAGGAAGAACTAACAAGTGGACGAAGAGGAAGAACTAACAAGTGGATGAAGAGGAAGAACTAACAAGTGGATGAAGAGGAAGAACTAACAAGTGGACGAAGAGGAAGAACTAACAAGTGGACGATTGTCCCCCAGGCAGCGCAGGGTACCTCAGCTAGTCTATCTATTTATCTATCTATATACTCAGGCCCAATCCCCATTTTTCCTTTTTTTTGGGGGGAGGGGGGGGGGGGGACTCAAGACAGAGCAAAAATAGGGACAACACAGAAAAGCAGAAAACCATGAACACACAAAAACAAAATACAAATTCACACACATCTAGGTTCTCCAGGAGAAGACCCATAGACCAGGGTCACCAAGGTCCCTCCAGCACTCCCCCGGCCCCCGACCATCCGGAGAGGTAATAATACATAAAATACATAAAATAAAATATATAAAATACAAACCCTTCCCCTCCACCCATCTCTCCCGGGTCAATATCCAGGAGGAGGTATATTGGAGCTTGATGATGGCCGCTCCTGCTCAAATCACAGCTGGAGTGGTTTGGGTCAATTATGGAAGAGCATAATTATGGAGGGAAGTCACGCGGGGAGTATTAAGGCGGTAGTACTTGGTTTTTGGTCTATATAATTATTTATTAATTAATTTTTTAGTTTCCTCGCTAGACCTCCATCAAGCATAGAAACACACCCCCTAGACCCCCTTTTAATATATATTTGTACATTTTTCGGTAGAAAAATGTCCAGGCTGAAGGCCGGTTCCTTCTAAAATTAGAGGCTAGCTATCGCTCGCCAGTAAAAGATCGGCAAGTAAAGGGCATGAAGTCTTAATATTGATAAACAAAATAAGGCGAAAGGTCTCAAAATCGGCAAACTAACGGAACAAAAGTCTTAAAACCTCAAAACTAATATGCTAAACATGAGGGAGAAGGGGGTCCAGAAAAAGCGAGTACTACCCCCTTAAGCCGGTATCACACGAGAGCTTTTATAGTCAACATTCGATGATTAAAACATTTCTGGCAACATTTCTGGAATATTTTGCACTGGTATCGGACATTAGACTGATGGTAGATGAACTCTATAGGTAACCGAAATATTATAAATGTTGACTTCATAAGCTGCCAGACCAGTGTTGAGGATAAATGTTGATAAATGTGATACCGGCTTAACTGTTTTTATCCCCTTCTTCCAACGTCTCCAACTTCCCTTGAATATGGCTCTGTCACTCTTTTGGCTGTGGGGGAGACACTTGTTACAGGCAACCTGCCTTTAGTCTCCTTCATACACATAGAACAAAAATATAAGTAGAAAATAAAGTAGGTATATTAATTAATAGTGAATTATTTATAAATAGTATGTCTGTCCTCTGTTCCTATTCTGATGAGTGTGTGTGTGTGTGTGTGTATTTATGTTTATGTATGTATGCTATGTATATATGTATATATGTATGTATGTGTATGTGTATATATGTGTGTGTGGCTATGTGTGTGTCTGTATACTTTATGTGTATTTACTGTATGGTGTGCGTCTGTGGGCATGTGTGGTGTGTCTGTATGTGTGTGTGTGTGTCTGTATATGTGTGTGTGTGGCGGGTGAAGCGGGTCCCACGATACAGCTGTCTTCTTTCCCACACTACACCTCCACCCTCACTCACTCACTCTCTCTCTCTCGCTCTCTCTCTCACACACACACACACACACTCTCTCTCGCACACACTCTCTGTCTGTCTGCCTCTCTCTTTTCACTCACTCTGTTGCGTACTCATTCGCTCGCACTCTCTTCCTTCTCTCTCTCACACACACACTCTCTCTCTCTCTAGCCACACTTCCATATACCCATTGTATCTCTGGTAATGAGGCTACATACATAATGACCAACAGAAAACGTGGCTAGAGGCCGGGGGTGACACACACAAACCTCTGCACAAATACTGTATATGCTACGGGTACTAAACATATTAAGTTTGTTTTTGTTTTGTTCCAGGACCCCCTTCTCCGTCATGTTTAGGCCCATTAGTTTTGAGATTTTAAGACGTTCGCCCCATTAGTTTGGCGATTTTAAGACCTTTCGTGCCATATAGGTGAAGATTTTCTTTTCCGACGAGCGATAGCGAGCCTGTACTTCAGGAGGAACCGGCCTTCGGCAGGGACATTTTTCTACCGAAAAATGTACACATTTATATCAAATGGGGTCTTGGGGGTATACTGCATATTTTTAAGCTTGATGAAGGTCTAGGGAGCAAACTAAAAACCTCCCCTTAAACGAATGAAACAAATTGTTATGTGTATAAGTTTTGTTACCTTTAAGCACACACATTTGTTTACTGCGTAGAAGGTATGAACAATGTATGGAAGGTATTCAGGTATGTCTTCTGAAATGTATGGAAGGTATTCAGGTATGTCTTCTGAAATTATCCTAATGTTATAATCTTACTCTTATCCTTTTATCCAAACTCTAAGACATAATGCTGACGAGAATAGCCCTCTACGATTCCCCCAAGAACTCTAATAAAGTACACTCAGGTATCATAGTATCTAGTCCACTCATACGAATTTGGGGACCACATATGTTTTTCTTTATGCAATTATAATTAGCTAGATTGATTTTTGGATAGTACTTTCTTTTCAATATATAGTATATATATACTGTATAGTTTCAATATATAGTATATACTGTATAGTTTCAATATATAGTATATACTGTATAGTTTCAATATATAGTATATACTGTATAGTTTCAATATATAGTATATACTGTATAGTTTCAATATATAGTATATATATACTGTATAGTTTCAATATATAGTATATATTGTATAGTTTCGTAGCTGATTTATAGAAAATTGTATTCATAAGTTGGTTTCCAGAGATATACTTCCATAGTTAGAAATAGAGGAACTCCACGAATATTTATGAGTGGGCTACAGACTATTCTATCCGAGTGTACAGTCGCGCTAATAAGTGATGTCTCGGCACTAAGTATGGTTTGATCAATATTTGGTATCAGCCATATCTAAGCATCATTTCTTCATATCGAGTGAAATATACAAACATGTTCCTACACTTACCCACCCTATTCAACATCCGACAGACATTAATACAGCACGGAGCAAGCAAAACGCAACGACAGCTGGGACATGACTTATTAGCGTGACCGTATACAGTGAGTTAATAAAATGTAAATCAACTTGGTGGGCTAATGAAGTTGCTGGGTTACAAAGGTATGGTGTATTGCACATGGACCACAGAGCACATATATCACATGTATTTACAATATTCTACACTTACGGCGGTGTCACACGGGCGCATTTCTGGCAATTTTCGATGAGCAAGATTTTCTCGTACTATTTTTGCGGCTTTTTCGCATTGGAACCGGAAGCTAGATCGAAGGTAGATTATTTTAGGTACCGTCAATCTTATGGAACTTATATTTTGAAGCTCCCAGACAACAATTGCCCATAGATATTGACGGAAATATCGTTCGTGTGACACCGCGACTGTTTACCCAGTCGCCGAAACTTAAGGGGAGATTTTAATTTGAGGGATTGTTTTCTGGACCCCTTTCTCCCTCATGTTTAGCCCCATTGCTTATGAAATTTTAAGACGTACGCCCCATTAGTTTGGCGATTTTAAGACCTTTCGCCCCATATCTGTCCATTTATAGACCTTTCGTGCCCTTTAGGTGTCGATTTTTTCCTGGTGAGCGATAGCGAGCCTGTAAAATAAGAGGAACCGGCCTATGGCCGGGATATTTTTCTACCGAAAAAATTAAAAATTTATCTTGAAAGGGGGTCTACGGGGTGTAATTTTAAGTTTGATGGAGGTCTAGGGAACAAACTAACATACTAAAAACCTCCCCTTAATTACACCAGAATCTCCAGCTGTCGGAAATTAACCCTTTGAGGATCTATGCCGCACTTCCTGGGAGTCTTCTGGCTATTATCAGACGAGTTTATTCAGATTAGGAAGGATATATGGAAGTAAGAGGGTTGATTCAGAGAGTCTCTTACCCTATTAATGCCCACAGATCCTTCCTAAGCTGTGTAAAATCGTCTAATGATGGCCAGAATAAACTGTCCGAATGCGTCATGGTCCTCAAGGGGTTAATAACAATACACAGAGCCACACTTTATACTTTCCTCTTTTGTTCAAGTAGTGTAAGTACAAAAGTGAAGATAATGTCTGTTGTTATCAAGATGCTGGTACCTCTATAAGTATTAGGTACACTAGGGGTGGGGGCAGGAGGATAGGAATCCTCCTCCCCTTGTAAAATTCTCCTACTCAACGAGACAGAGAAAGGGGCGAGGGAACGCTAAAGTGGCCCCGGATCCTAAGAATTGGAACTTTAATGGTTTCTGTTCGGGTTCTGTCTCGAGTCAGCCACCCCCAGCAATGGGGTATGTGCCTGAGTATATACATTCATACATACATACATACATACACTAGGGGTGCAGCCTGTACACCCTAAGTGAATGGTTCGTAATCGACTGGGATGGCTAAGACTAGAACAGAGTACACGAATATGGTATATAAGGTTATTAATTAAATAACAGAGTGGAACAAAGATATGTACATACATAGCTGAATGAATTACAAGTTAAGGTATATGGAACAAACAGAGTAAAGAAACTATGATAAATAAATGGCACGGAAGAATCATATGTATATACAATTATGCAAATTTGTAGAACCTATGAAATACAATAAGAAAGGTGGCGTGGGGGGGGGGGGGGACACTAGCTAAGTACAAAAGAGTAAGTCTAGTTTTGTTGTTTGTAGTCGTCTGCTTGCTGTTCGTAATTTTTTATTTTTTGTTTTTTTATTTTGTTTTTATTTTTTTTATTTTTTTTATCTCAGTCACTTTGCCAGAGTATTTAGGTATTGGGACCTCGATAGGTCCAACTGTATGTGTTGATGGTGGAAGGATCCCTAGTCACTTTACCCGGGTCCTTCTTAGGGGATGTGGGCTTATGTGCAGGATACCCAGCAGTTGCCTGGAGATGATGTCTACTGGAATGTATTGGAGTGCTGGAGACAGGATACCGAGCCTCTGTACTGTGGGGTTTTTCAGGGGAGGTGGGCTTATCTGCAGGATACCTAGTGGTTGCCTGGACAGGTCACCTAGTAGAGTGTACTGAAGATCTGTCAGGATACGTATAGGAGGAACCGGGTCTGGATACCTAGTCACGGGTTTTGCCAAGAGGATACCTACCTGATCCTCGTGAGGATACCTACACGAATGAGTACTCTGCCTTGGGAAGGGATCAGGTCAGGTAAAGGTATTGAGGGACAAGCCTTTACAACGGCACCTCGTAGCTACTTTCTACTTTACCTATTTTCTGAATAGTGTAGAGAGGGGAGAAGGGGTGTTGGAGAGAGAGGAAGCTGTTGGAGTGGCTTTGTTATGTGTGTTATTAGTCTGTATACGTCGTCGAGGTGTCCCCCGACTGAGTGCGAGCATGTGGCTCATGAGAGTTGGTTCTGTCAAAATATATACCTCAGGTAGATGGAACTCATCAGCCTTGGTCGGCATCCCGAGTGCATGAAACATCTTTTCATCTTCAGCCTGGATATTATTAGTTTATATAGGGGTGTTTTTTCTGGACCTCCTTCTCTCTAATGTTTTGCTCCCTTAGTTTTGAGATTCTAAGACGTTCGCCCCATTAGTTTGGCAATTGTTATACCTTTTGCCCCATTTCTTTGTCAATCTTAAGATATTTCGTGTCAAATTGGTGTCGTTATAATATAGGAGAAACTAGCCTTTGGCCTGGAAATGCTTCTTCCGAAAAATTTACAAATTTATCTCGAAGGGGGTCTTGGGGGTATTTTTTTTAAAGGTTGATAGAGGTCTAGGACTCTAGGGTATAGTGATAAACTTATCTAATATATAGTGATCGTGTACTTAACCCTTAAAGGTGAATTCCAGGGATGAAACCTATTCAAACTACAAAGTCCATTGGGATCTGCTTGGTTTTAGGTACATGATACTGAAGAACTTTCATCAATTTGTTTTAACAATATAGAAATATAGCTTATCTAAGTTATTTTATGTGGCGCGAACTGGCGTGTTTACCATGACGTAACTGTGGCCAATGGCGGGAACTATCGACATGGGAAATGGGTGAATCTGTGTTTTTTATTTTATTTGAGAAACTCTTATAATTTGTATGCATGTTTACAGCTCAACATTTGGCTTCACCACTGTCTGGTCAAGGGACCGCGATATATAAATTGAACAGAAGACGATATTATCATTACGAAATAGGTCTTAGAACTGAGTTCCCTCAACTCTGGACCAGGCTAAACATGCATAAACACTGCATGTATGTTAATTGCTGGCGAGCTGGGATTATTTCTTGATGTGCACCACATCATCAGGACGTTGGTCGATCTTTTGCAGAGCTTGAGTATTGAATTGAAAGGTATTAATTACGAAAAACAGACCTCACTGTTCAGGACCGCATATCTTGTTTACAAACGGCGTCTCTACACAATGGAGTCACTCCAGCTGGCTGAAAATGCCAATTCGTCACCAACGACTATATATATTAGTATTTTGTTCTGGAGTTTAATGGAATTATATCGATATTGCCCATATACATATTACAGTATATTCATGCCAAGTTATGATCCTGCATTAATCTTCGTTTTTTCGTTCATCCCTGTAGTTCACCTTTAACTGTGTTGGTGGTGTAATAGTTTAGATGCTTATGTTCTGGGTGTGGTGTCCCGAGTTCGAATCCCAGTATACCACCTCTTCTACGTAGGGTACGTAGTACCCGCCTTGCAACACAATCCTACCCCTACTCTGTACAACTCTCCAACCCAAGAGTGAAACGCTATTCTCAGATTTTCTTCTATTCAACTGCTGAGCTCTGGAACTCTCTCCCAGAATCAGTCTTTCCCTCTTACTATGACTTAAATTGCTTCAAACTCCGTGTGTCCAGGCATTTTAGCTCGAACGTCCCTTGGTTTTGGCCCTGTCACTCTTTCAACTCTGGGGGAGGCACTCGCTGCAGGCAGTTATGCCTTTTGTTTCCCTCATTCACATAAAAAAAAAAATATATATATATACCGGTATATGCATTCATTAATTTATTCAAGCGCATTGGGGTTTGTAATGGAGGATTAATGTTAAGAATGGGGTGTTCCTTAATTTCTATAGGTTCAGGAGCTAATGTAGCGAGGCCGGTCCTATTGTTCTTGGCCCCATTCATTACTCTTTCCTCTCACTAAAACATTAGGCTGTCCATAATGTAGTTGGGTCTAAGTACATGGTTAGGTTCATATCCAGAATTCAAAAATTAATATTAATCGTGATCGTGTACTTAGCCTTTAAATGTGTTGGTGGTGTAATAGTTTAGATGCTTATGTTCTGGGTATGGTGTCCTGAGTTCGAATCCCGGGAGGATCATATGCTTTTATTTATTTATTCAAGTGCATTGGGGTTTGTAATGGAGGATTAATGTTAAGAGCGGAGTGTTCCTTAATTAATATCAAATTATCAACAGTAAATCATTATCAACATGGTGGCATTAACCTTATTATATATTATTTTTGTTTTACAGTCAACCAATATTTTTATTATTTTGTTTTCGATTTATAGGACAGGTGATGACTTGCCTGCTTTATTCCACTAGCACATTGAATTGTACAAACCTCATCTGCGAAGCACTATTTACACCAGGTGACTTGAGTGCTTTAGTGCTCTATTACAATCACAAACACCACATGAACAGCACTCTTTACACCAGGTGACTTGAGTGCTTTAGTGCTCTATTACAATCACAAACACCACATGAACAGCACTCTTTACACCAGGTGACTTGAGTGCTTTAGTGCTCTATTACAATCACAAACACCACATGAACAGCACTATTTACAGTACATCTGGCAACTTGATGAGTGTTTTATTCGTTAGCACATTTACAAACATCATAATTTTATGAAAAGCACCATTTCCATCAGGCGACGTGAGTGTTGTATGCCTCTAGTACATTATCAAGCATCAGCACTATTTACAGCTAGCACATTTACAAACATTATCTGAGCAGCACTATTTACATCTTTGGTAAACTAAGCGTACAGAAGACAGTATACAGAGCCAATTAAATGCGTACCCAATTGTACGCGAGGATAGTAGAGATAGTACGCGGTGTAACGGTCAGTCTTAAGTCGGTGTCACACGAGCGCATTTTCCAGCAATTTTCGATGAGCAAGTTTTTGTTTTCGTACTATTTTGAGGATCTTTCACATTGGAATCGGAAACAAGATCGAAGGTGGATTATGTTAGTTGGTGATTTCTCCTAAAGCTATACATTTGAAGCTGCCAGGCCACAATTGACGGTAAAAATTGACCGAAAAAAAGTTCACGTGACACCGCCGTTAGGGCAGAACAACACATAAGAACATAAGAAAATACGAAAAAGCTAAATCTGCAAAAGAACTATTGGTCCATACGAGGCAGACCCCTTCTTCCCTACATCCCTGTATATTTTATACCTAAAAAAAAAAAAAAAAAAAAAAAAAACACACATCTAGGCCTATATCCAAGAGTTTATTTCAGGTAGAGCTCCTGGTGTACAGAAGCAGACATTACAATATAGACCCCGGGGAAAGCCACGACAAATATTTACACACGTTGATCGACAAGCTTACAAAATATTGTTCATGTGGGAAGAAACCTTGTCTGGAGTCTCATTAGGTAAACAAATTCCTTAATTAACCACCGTAGTGTTAAGCGGGTATCACACGAGAGCTTTTACCATCAACTTTCGATTGTCAAAATTTCTTTGGCAATATTTCTAGGATATTATGCTCTGGTATTGTGAACTAGACTGAAGGTAAATTAATTTAAGTGACAGAATTGTTTATGAAGTTGATCTCATAAACTACCAAACCAGTGTTGAGGATAAATGTTGGGGGAAGAAAGTGCTCCTGTTCAACATATAGTGGTACCGTAGGTAATTTGTTATTCTGGTCACTCCTTGGAAGCTAACACACATATCTGTACACATTGTTCTTGCAGGATTACAGCCTCAGTGTTTTTGTTCGCTGTCTTTGTTGCTGCCACTTCTGTGGTGTTGTGCGATGATTGGAAATTAATCTGAAACTCGTGAATAACCAAAATTATGTAGTCTGACTTTGAGTAGAAGTACCCCACGTTTCCTGTGACAGCTCCGCATATTCAACATTTATACAGCACCTCTGGTCATCACGGTCCATTGTCGCTTCTGATGTTCTGGACCCCAGGTCTTGGCACAGCTAGATGAAAATTAATCCAGAATTCATGGCCAAGCTAATAGTAGGTCAGCGAATAAGAATGATTGAACTTGACTAGTATTATTGCACATATTACTGTTGAAAAATGGTCTGTTTATTTGGCTTCCCTACCCACTGTGTCTTCTGGTTTTCAGGTACCCAAGTTTCTGTAGAGATAGTTGAATATCAACCCTTTGTGGGTCGGGTTTGTTTTTGAGATAAGTGCAAATTTGCGCGCTCATAAGTCCAAATTTTGTTGATCCCTCGCTCAAATTTGGTTACTTTCCCTATAAAGAGTTAATCTGGAATTTGTGAGCCAGACCAACCCAAGTTACCCAGCTAGTCATACTACAAACTTCGCTTGACTAGTATTAACCCACTGAACCCCAGCTAGTTAATAATACATTTACACCCCAGGACCAGAGGTTTGTAAAAAAAAAAAAAATCCAGAAAACACCAGGAATGGGTTAGAAATTAAGGAAAACCCACAAAAAACCGATCCCCTAGGTCATTAAGGGGTCCTACGGTGCGCTCGAAAGTCAGAATTAACATGGGGAAATGGGTAGGCAAAAACAGGTTTTTGCGCACTCACACGCACGCGGTTGGACTTTCAGAGTTTTCACCCATCGGCATTGTTGCGAGGGATACTTACACAGTTCCCATAGAAATCTGAGCCCTCTAGGTGCCATAGGACCGGAGTAATTAACCACGACGCACCTTATGTGTCCCTGGGGTTTAGCGTTACATACATTGCCGACGCAAACGTGTCGTCGCTGGGGTTCTGTGGGTTAATGAATGTATATTGTAACGATACACATGATCATTTCGCGTCACTGTTTCTTCTGGTGTTCGAAGTTCCAGGTTTAGGCGCAGATAGTTGAAAATTTATCCGGAATGCGTGAGCAACCTATAGTAGTTAGCCAGTTACATTAGTAACTTTGCTTGACTAGTATTACTGCACATTTAATGTCAAGTTATAGCGGGTTACATCACACATACAGGGTGTCAATAAAGTCTCTCCCTGTTTATACCTCTCCCTGGCTTGCCAGACCTAACACCTCTCAACTTCTTTTTATGGGGTTGCATGAAGGACATTCAGTTCCCGAAGTGGAGACCTTGAAGGCTAGGGTTACAGCTGCTAATGCTACAGTCCCTGTGGAGATGTTGGCCAAGACTTGCAGAGAAATTGACTATCAACTCGATGTCCTCCAGGCCACAAATGGTGCCCACGTGGAAGTTTGTGGCTAGTGAGACTAAAACTTTGTGAGTTTAGCTGTTGACTGCCTCAAACCACAGTTTCTGTCTACCATTGTTTGTCCAATATGTTGTGTTTTAAACAGGGAGACACTTTATGGACATCCTATACTTTGCTTGACTAGTATTATTGAATAGTCTTGAGCAACAATACAGTTACACCCATGTGAATCAATATCGAACACACACAATGCTTTATCATATCCCAAATGCTTCAGAACTTGACTTTAAAAGTTAAGAGTTTCAAATGAGTGTAGCTTTATTTGTGTTCAAAACCGTTAATGTTACTCCCAATAGTTGGTCACTTCACATAATATGGTGTATTTGACTATACTCGGTTTCATATCATCTGACACTAAATTACAACATCCTTACCTCAATTACTCCTCCATTACGAACATTTTGAAATGAAGTGTGTTGTTAATTAAGAAAACTCGGTAATTAGATAATGCTGAGACATAATACATTCTGATTATTCCATAAAACATAGAGAAATCAGTTGGGCAAGGGATTCAATTTGGTGTCAGATGAAATGGAACCGACTGTAGTATTTTAAGACATATTACTGTTGGTATACGCCTATATGGTCACTTCACATATGCTGTATTTGACTAGTTGTAGAGAACAGTTGATAGATGGTCACTTCACATATGCTGTGTTTGACTAGTTGTAGAGAACAGTTGATAGATGGTCACTTCACATATGCTGTGTTTGACTAGTTTTATAGGACAGTTGATAGATGGTCACTTCACATATGCTGTGTTTGACTAGTTTTATAGGACAGTTGATAGATGGTCACTTCACATATGCTGTGTTTGACTAGTTTTGTAGGACAGTTGATAGATGGTCACTTCACACATGCTGTGTTTGACTAGTTTTATAGGACAGTTGATAGATGGTCACTTCACATATGCTGTGTTTGACTAGATTTATAGCACTATTGGTAGTTGGTCGTTTCACTTCACTGTCTCTTCTGGTGTTCAGGGACCCATGTCTTGGCGGACACCTTACCGTTGATGACGTTGGGTCGGGTGTGGGACCAGGTGAGGGAGTGGGGCACGCTGTCCACGCTCACTGTACAACAACAATAAAGGTCCGGATTAGTTACTGTATAAGTTTGGGTAAAGGTCTGTCCACAGTACAGTCTGATGTCTAGGTAATAACGGACACTATCCACCTACAAGTGTAAAGTTGGCCTCATAAATTCTATTCCATCTCTCTTTTTATCGCTCCCACTAACCCTTTGTCTCTGTCGCATATACTTACTCATTAACCCCTGGGCGCACGATGACTCAATCACAGTCTTTAGGGTGATGGAGTCATAAGTGCATGATGACTCGGATTGAGTCATTAAAACTTAAAATATTCGCCAAAATTTAAAATTTCAGCTGATGCGTGCAATATTTGCTGTAGATACTCAGTAAGTTAAGCTATGTATTTAACCTATGTATTTACTAATTTATCAACTTACATGTTTCTGTGTAACTTACGCCTGGAGCTCCTGACGATGACCTTCCTATTGGCCTCATTGTTGTTGGGTGGGTGCAGGTGGGGGTCCGGGGCTCGATCACTGGCCACCAACTCTGCCAGGAAGCTGATGTATCCGATAGCCAGCCGCAGTGTATCAACCTGTAACCATTGAGAACATTAATAAATTTACCACAGGATTTGGATCAGATATGGTACTGTATATTAGTTATTTGCCTTATTTAATCATTCTCCCATATCTTTCAAACATCATGCTTCTCCAAAGAAACCCACCGTGAATCGCCCAATGAACTGAACTGAGCTAATCATGTGTTATGCCGGCTTCTACCTATTCCGATGCCCCAGGATGCCTAGCAGGCATCACTGTGACACCTGAAGAAGATAGACAAGTAGGGTGGAAAGGGGATCTTGACCGCCTGATCGTCCACCTGTATACTCGCTCGGACCGCTCAGTGGGAACCAAGTAGACCTCCTCTTAGATGAATGCCTAGACCTCTTGACGTTCCACCTGTACACTCGCTTAGACCACCCCGCGAGGAACCGAGTAGACCTCCTCTCAGTAAAACTACGACATCCAATTCACTTGGCCTTGGAGTCTCATCAGCATACTCACACATACCACTTGGACCTGGCAAGGAACCAGTACATATTGCGTCTGTTAAAGTACCTCGCTTGTCGAGAGTACCTACGGGAGCCGACCTGACGAAGACGTAACTACGACAAGAGGCGTGGCCATCCTAGTACACCTGTAAAGAAGACAACCCCTGATTCTCCTTTGCCTGTGACCCCAGGGAACTCTGTATCCTCTTCCTCTCTCTCTCACACATACTCAGTCTCTCTCTCTCACCTTGGACAGTCTCTTCTCATAAGGTAGTGTTGGTATGTGAGCTCTTAGTCCCTCGAAGGCATCATTAATACTCTGCATCCTCTTCCTCTCCCTCATGTTGGCTGCTTGCCGCTGTTGCATTTGGGCCATCAGACATCGCCGCTTCTTCTTGCGTCTTAAAACCTGAAAATGGCAAGATAAACATACAAAATCAGTTTGTTCTTTTAAGTTCATCCATTGTTTTACTAGTTCAATTACTTTCCATTTAATGTTTTTTTGCGCCAAATATATTGTTTTCTTACACTGAATCAAGTGGATATAGCTTTTTTTAAATAATTTTCAGGCCAACTATGTTAAAACTTATTTCTTACCGATTTCATTCTTTTGGCCATAATGTACAGTTCCTGACAATAGTCTCTCAACTCAGTTAGCAGAAGATAATAGGATAAACATACAGTATATGTGAGGCAAGACGAACACATTTGGCATCCAAAATGTCTATTTTTTCACCAAATCCAGTGTTTGCTTGTACAACTCCTTAACTCTACTGTGACGCATTTTGACTATCTTAATTCACCCTCTGACTTTCATATACCCTTCCTAATCTGAATAAAATCGTCTAATAATAGCCATAAAACACAACAGAAATGCATCATCAATTCCAGTGAAATGGTGGATTGAAAATCTATGTACAAAGAAATTTGTTCACTATTGGATATATTTACGAGTGACATTTGGAGCATGAATTCAGTTTAGTATTCACAGATAGTGTACTGATACATACGCACTTCAAGACAGACAGTTCACTTAACTAACCAGTCACAGAAAATGGTAATTCAGGAAAATATTAAGAGGTCAATCCAAGCTGGTAGCACACGAGATGATAACGTACTCATGCAACAGGCACGAAGCAAGTTGGGTATAAAATGCATGAAGGATAAAGCCGGGCAGGACAGACGTTAACAGTATGGACCATGGAGAACAACAAACAGAACAATTGATGTATACTGCACGACCGACAAGAGACAAGGCGGTCATTACATTGTATGACAAACAGGAAAATTAAATAACATATTGTTATGCGAGGCACAAATTGGTATAAATGGGTTATTCTAAAAAGGGATAATGAGTAATTCAATATACTTGCACACAGGAAATACAAGGCGAGATATATTCCAGGAATATCTTTAGCAGTTTATTATACAAAGATAGGTATCTTAGTTAAGAATGCTTTAAAGTTACAATGGTAACTGACTTCTATAAATGTATACTTGTATGAGAGTACAAAGTCACTGAGAAATATCACACTTATAGTAACTGAAAGACAACTTACTTATTTAGAAGACTAATACATAAAAACAAGGAAATGGTTCAAACACAGTCTATGTAAAACAAAGGTATGAGTGATGATGCGAGTGAAGATTGAGAAACTCTACGGCAACAGGGAGATCTAACCTAGATTTGCACAACCCCTCCGATATAATCTTTAAGTCTGTATGGCAAGGTTTATTGAAGTCAAGTCCAAATACTTAGTTATCCAAGGCCACGCTGGTGAAAGAGGTACCAGATGAAGTCACTATAACTAAGTGTAGGAGAAAGACAGGTTGTGTGTATTGCTTCCTTAGATGGAAAGGACAATGTGACAAGAAGGGACCTGAGGAGGTTGAGACAACTTAGTTGGGCGGGTGCTCAACCCCGAAAAGGGTTGAAATAGGGGAGCTATCCCCCCGCCAAAGGCGGCTTTCTAGGGCCTTTCCTAGCTGATGCTGAGAGGATTGGGTTCTAGTCATGTGGTGATGGGCTGGTCTATCAGAGTGAGAACTGAGCAATCTCTGCCATACCCATAGCTTACTCTGACTGTTCCTTTTACTTATATATTTTCTAGATCTCACGTGACGGCGTCTCTAACGTGGATTGACCTCCCAATCTACCAAGATTGGAAGCCAAAGCGTCACATTTTTCCCTTGCCCCTCAACTTTCTCTTCATAATTGCTGAGGGGCACAGGGCCCTGGGTGGGGCTTTGGTTTCCCGGGCGTTTCCGCACCCTCCTCAAGCTCCCCGCCATGGAGTGGCTTCGGTCACCCAGGCTTTATTGTGGTCGGCGGGGAGGGTTCTGTGGGGGCGCTCGGTTATGGCCTTGGCCTTGCTCGGGGCCTTGGGGCTGTTCGGCCAGGCAGCTTGGGGAACAACAACAACAACAACAACTTAGTTAGAATTTCTGTCTGGCAGGGATTTGCCTGGTGTACGAGGTAGGCTTGTAGGTAGAGTTCTATGTCTCTTCTTCTTTGGTGTCTTTGTAGCCATCTGACTTCGGGCTAAAGATTGCTGGTCCTTGTGGCTTTCATTTCCACAATGTGGAGGCGCTTCGGGCAGCCTATCTGAGTCTCTGGACTTGGTGCTTGGTTGAACACTTCCATAGTGTGGGGGCGCTTCGAGCAGCCTCTCCGTTGTTTTATTACTTTCACTTCCAAGATGCTGAAGGTGTTGGGCAGCCTCTCTGTGAGTGTTTGGGTCACTTCAAGCCAACTTCCCTTTGCTCTCAATTTGTGATCCCGGTGCGCTTCGAGCCATCTTCGGGGTTGAGTGCGAGGTTTTGCCACTAGCGCTTCAAGCTGTCTCTCTGTTTGCAGCTTTTGACGAGATGATTCGAGCCAAACTCTCTGCTGTTGTATACTGAAAAAAACGTGTTGAACAGGTATGGTCCTAGTGGAGCTAAAAAGAGGAGCTGCTCTCCTTCAGCGGAAATCGATCACGCTGGGGCTTTTTGTTGCCAAGTGAAGTTTGGCATGGGTGGTCTCTTTTCTCTCTGCTATGTCATGTTGGTGTCAATTCTGCAGAGGAAAGGCATAAGTTTGTGTGTGGCTTCTCTATAGTTGTCTATCTGGCTTCAGTGACGTTGTTGTTGTTGTTGCGGGCGAGAAGGGTGCGTGGTGGTAACTTTTGGCTCTCCTATGTCCTTTTTGTCCAGCTGTTTGTATTGATGCTATTCTTACTTCTGTTCTTTGTTGTTATTGGTCTTGTGTTTTATTCTTAGGCATCTGACATATATTGCATGACAGAGAGGAGGCAGGACAATACCTATTCTACATGACAGGACGGGAGGCATGGACACTGTATGATGCATGGTGGACAGAAGGTGGTGCAGTTGTTATATTAGATGGTGATTATTATACTGCATGAGAGATGAGAGGCATGATGACTGTACACTGCATGACAAACAGAGGGTAATGCAATAACTATATAGCATGACAAACAGGAGATAATGTAATAACTATACTTCATGACAGACAGGAGGCATGATGACTCTACAATACATGACAGACAGAAGGTAATGACTATATCGCATGGCAGACAGGAGGAATGCAAATTGTATAATGTATAAGACACAGAAGGCAAGACAATAATACTGCACCAAGACACTATACACTGCATGACACTGTTCACTGCATGACAAACAGGTAATGCACTGACTATGCCGCATGACAGGCAGGAGGCATGCAGACTGTACAGTACACTGCATGACAAACAGAAGGCAAGACGATAACATTGCATCACGACACTGTACACTGCATGATGTACAGTGTTCTCCCTCACCGTGTTCTCCTGGTCGTTGTGGGGTGGTGACGACCCTCCACTGTCACCCTCGAATATCAGGTACTTCGGGAGGAAAACAAATTATTCACATCAGTTCCTTTCATTGGTAAACCAGCAGATGCTTCCCTCGGGCAGAATAATGTGCGGGGTGGATTAACCTCGTCTGTACCAGCCACGTAATTTTTATATGATTTCAGCTACATTGAGATGATTTTATGAAAGCTTAGGAAGGATATGTGGTAGCTAAGGGGATTAATTAAGATAGTCTGCAGCCTTTTAATGTATAGACATCGTTCCTAAGCTCAATCAACTCTTATAATCTTTGCTAGAATAACATGAAAAAAGACGTTGCCGGTACAGAAGGGGTTAATGGATATGATAAGGGGAGCATGACAACATCATATACTATATATATATATATATACCATAGACCGATATATACAGTATACAGGGTGATTCAGTATTCCATGCAGTAAATTGTAGGACGGCCTCCTTGCAGTATAAAATATAACCAAAAATGTCTCTGGTAAAATATCGAAAAATACATAGTTTGGATGATACTGTACAGTATATTTACGATGTTGCATTAATGAAGGTGAAAGGTGAGGTGAAACCCACATATTTTTTGTTGCTACTTTATTCACTGATCTCGACAGTGTACTTATCTTTGCTACAAGCTAAATCAAAAGTTCAAAGTGCCCCCCCCCCCCATGTGCCTGTAAGCTAGCCATGTAAAATTGAAGTAGTTTGTTTATCTGCAACACGCTCTACTCCTGTACTGAAAACGTCTGAAAAATATCCACAGAAATCTAGGTGGGTTTCCCTTCATCTTTCGCCCTCATTAATACAATATCATAAATGTATTGTAACAGCCAAACCATGTATAATTCGACAGTTTTCCATAACTATATTTCTGGTTAAAATTATGCAAAGAGGCCGTCGTCCAATTTACTGCATGGAATGCTGAATCACCCTGTATATATATATATATATATATATATATAATAATTATATATATATATATATATATATATATATATATATATATATATATATATATATATATATATATATATATATATATATATATATATATATATACAGTATATATATATATATATATATATATATATATATATATATATATATATATATATATATATATATACAGTATATATATATAATATTCGTATTCATATACAGTATATATATATATAATATTCGTATTCATATACAGTATATATATATATATATATATATATATATATATATATATATATATATATTTTGTTTAGGAAGTCTGGGAAGGCATTATTGTTAGCTTAGGGAACAAACTAAAATACATTGCTTGAAAATGGCAAAAACAAGACAAATCCTCAATACCAATTCAACACACTATCCTAATAACCCCCAACACGTCGGATGAGGTAGTGTTAAGGGGAGATTTTCACTTAAAGGGTGTTTTATCTGGACCCCTTCTCTCTCTGGTTTAGCCCCATTAGTTTTAAGATTTTAAGACGTTTGTTCCATTTGGTTTGGCGAATTTAATACCTATCGCCCCATTTCTTTGTAATTATTCTGTCATTTAGGTGTCGATATTTTCCTGGCGAGCGAAAGCGAGCCTGTAATTTTAAGAGGAACCGGCCTTAGGCGGTGACATTTTTCTACCGAATAATGTACAATTTTAGCTTGAAGGAGGGTCTAGTGGGTGTTTTGTTTAAGCTTGATGGAGGTCTAGCGAAGAAACTAAAAGATAAAGATGAATGAATAAATAAATAGATCATAAAATAACCAGTACCCCCTTAATAGTCTGAAGGGGTTAATAGTCTGATAAAGGACACGCGCCCCTCCGTACACAGGTGGTAGCTCTCCCAACGCCTCCACATACATACACACATACACTCACAGCCACAGACATACGCGCACATACACACACACACACATATACACCCACACACATCAGTAACACACAGACACAACAGTAACACACACACACATCAGTAACACACACACACACATCAGTAACACACACACACACATCAGTAACACACACATAGACACATACACACACGTCCCGCCATTTCGTTATCAACGAAGACACTGTTAGCGGTGTTAGGGGTGATAAGGCGATGGGCTGATAGTGGCAATATATTGTTTTGTGTGAACAAAAATAACATATAAACGAAGTAGAGGAGCACCCGGGAGAGCGCATACCTCCACCTTTCCCTCCACCCCTTGTCTCCACCCCTTGCCTCCACCTTTCCCTCCACCCTTACCTCCACCCCTTGTCTCTACCAATACCTCCACCCCTTGCCTCCACCTTTCCCTCCACCCTTACCTCCACCCCTCGCCTCCACCCCTCGCTCGTACCCCTACCTCCACCCCTTGCCTCCACCCCTACCTCCACCCCACACCTCCACCTTTCCCTCCACCTCCGCTGGTGGATGTATACGATCTACTCATCGTCTCCTAAATGTAATCACTCTTTCTTTGCCGCACATCTTATCCGCTCAAAAAAAAAATCGTTGAAATCGGTTCATAAATTTGTGACATATCTTGTTTACAGACAGACAGACAAGCGGAGGTGAAAACTATTATTACTTCTGTCAAAAGAACACCTACAGGTATATATACTGATCATAAAGGGTTAGTTTGTAAACATAGGAATAATTATGTACTGGGGTGATTTATGTTAAAAATATTTGGTACGACGTTTTGTGGGTTATTACAATACCTTGTTGAATGATTATTGAGGATTTTGCTTGCTTTTGCCATTTTCGAGCAATATATTTTCGTTTGTCACCTAGGCTAGCAAAACGCCTTCCCATACTTCCTTCAGATTTAAAAATGTCCACCCAAACCCCCTTCAAGGTGTGAGTTTGTAAAAAATTCGATATAAAAATATCCCGGCCTAAGGCTGATTAAAAAAGAAAAGAAGAAAAAAACAAATATGACATCTGAACGGGGTAAAGCATCTCATTATGGCCAACGTAATGGGATGAAATGTCTTAAAATATTCAAACTAAAGGAGCGAAATCGTCTATAAGTAGCCAGTATAGAATGATAAAGGCGTCACCGGTACTAGAGAAGGAGCTTCTCCTATTACCACAATAACAGAAACAGAGTATTATTTATAATTGTCGTTTATTATCTTTATAGTGTCCACACACATACACACACACTGTCTCTCTCACCGTGTTCTCCTGGACTAGATGTGCCGGCGATGAACCACCACTCCCAGGTTCGAACACCACCCCGGCCTGGAACTCTCTCTCTTTTTCTCGCATACACACACACACACACATACACACACACTGTCTCTCTCACCGTGTTCTTCTGGACTAGATGTGCCGGCGATGAACCACCACTCCCAGATTCGAACACCACCCCGGCCTGTAACTCTCTCTCTCTCTCTTTCTCTCGCATACACACACACACACTCTCTCTCTCTCTTACCGTGTTCTCCTGGACTAGATGTGCCGGCGATGAACCACCACTCCCAGGTTCGAACACCACCCCGGGCTGGAACTCTCTCTCTCACACACTCTCTCGCGCACACACACACACACATACTATCTCTCTCTCACCGTGTTCTCCTGGTCTAGATGTGCAGGCGATGACCCACCACTCCCAGGTTCGAACACCACCCCGGCCTGGAACTCGCTGAAGGCCGCAGACTCGAAGAACTGTCGGTTGAGCGCCTCCATGTCGAAACCCTCCATGCTGTACATCTTGGCGATTCTCTTCTTTTGGGAAACGTCTCGATATGTATTTATGGGTTTTCTTTTAGTTTCTTCTTTTTCTTCTTCTTCTTCTTCCACCACTACTACTGTTGCCACTACCACTTTTGTTTTCTTGTTCTTATTTATCTTCTTCTTCTTCTTCTTCTTCTTCTTCTTCTTCTTCTTCTTTTATATCTAACTCTCTCTCCTTCTACCTTCTTCTACACCTTTCTCTGCAACTCCTGTTCTTTACTCTAGGTCCTCCTGCAATTGTATATCGTTATTGTTGTTCTTGTTCGGTTGTTGTCCTTGCTTCCGCTCTTCTTCTCTCGTTGTTTTGATGATAAACGGAATTTTCACTTTATTTATTTATGTTCTTGTTTTTGACCACCACTCTAACTTTGTCTGCTACCTTACGCTGTTTTTTTTTTGTTTTTTTTTCTTGATATTTCTTTCCTCCTGTCGGCTTTCCTTATTGGTCTGTTGTTGCTTGTTTTTCTCTGTAACACCCCTTGCCTTTACAAGCTCTCTTCTTTTACTATACACCCTCAACTTGTATCGATACCGGAAACGATACACTGTCTGCACATATACATTCTAATAGCAGTAGTTCCCCATTTTGAAACGTGGATTCTTTAATAGATAAATAACCCCGTAGAATTTACAGCACAAGATACAGAATTAATACTTTCGAAAACTCCAATTCAATATGACGGCTTAATGTGTGTATTAGGTGCCCTTAACTGTGCGATACTGGGTATGTTAATTATCAGTTGTTTATGGTTATTTAAATGTGTTATAGTTGAAATGATAGTAACAAATGGGCAATAATGAAGCCAATCTTATTCCTGTAAATATTGGATTTGTTTTGTGTGTTCTCTGTACTGCCTTCTTTTGTTTTGGTCCTTACAAGTGCTCTCTCTATATCTCATAATGACATTATTTAATATTTCTCAACAAGTCTCTCTCATCATTTTTGCATAGTTTCCCCTCTGCCACTTCTCTTTCAGGTGTTCTTCGTTCTGTTTTTAATCGCCTTCACTGTTTTATAATTGTCTCCCAATTTTGAATATTTCCATTTTCTTTTTATATTTTATTCCTTGATTAAACTTTGCTACCACTTGTACAGTACGTATGAATGTTACGTGTTGTCATTACAGTTCGATATAATGATTACATTATTCTTCAGTGCGTAGAGGCATCTTGTTTTTTCTTCTTATAAAACATTTGTTTTACCAAGCAAACTGGCAAATGTGGCAATATTGTTTTCTTCTATTGCATAGAGAGATTTTACAGTGCCTTTGCCTTTTTTTTTAATATTTTATTTCACTGTCTAACCAACTACTTAATTTTCTCAAGCTTACCAACGCCTTATTTGTCTATCTTCAAAACAGCCAATCATTATCTAGTAAACACACTAATGTTTCCCACAATGCTTAGATGCTGTACTTCACAAATCCATTACGATGTTAAACCTTTTGCACTGTCTGTTAAAACACTGTTAGCTTAAACCTTCGTATCTTCTCCAAAGTTTTCTGAAATATGTATAATTAAAGTATGCACACACAGACAAGTTGCTTTGGTTTTCAATTATCAATATTAAGGGGAGGTATTGTTTTTTTCTGGACCTCCTTCTCCCTCATGCTTAGTCCCATTAGTTTTGAGATTTTAAGACGTTCGACCAATTAGTTTGGCGATATTACAACCTTTCGCCCCCAGTTCTTTGTCAATACCTTTCGTGCCATGAAGTTGTCGATTTTTCCTGGCGATCCTGTAATTTAGGAGGAACCAGCCTTCGGCCGGGACATTTTTTTACCGAAAAATGTACAAATTAGTCTCAAGGGAGGGTCCAGGGGGTATAGTTTCAAGGGAGGGTCCAGGGGGTATAGTCTCAAGGGAGGGTCCAGGGGGTATAGTTTTGTTTTAAGCGGGGCAGAGGTGTAGGGAGCAAACAAAAAAATAACAATAAAATAAAATAACATATATTTGTATATGCTATATAAATATATATATATATATATATATATATATATATATATATATATATATATATATATATATATATATATATATATATATATATATATATATATATATATATATATATATATATATATATATATATATATATATATATATATATATATACTATATATATATATATATCTACATATATATATATATATATATATATATATATATATACATATATATATATATATATATATATATATATATATATATATATATATATATATATATATATATATATACCGGTATATACATATATATAATACAAATAATAATAATAACAATTTGTTTAGTGAGTTGGAACACTACCAATCTTTGAGCTTGCTTATTCAAAAGTGTTTCTTAAAGTTTCAATCAAAGGAAAGAGGATAAAAGCATTGCCACTGTATACTGTACATGTACCCACCTACATAGCATTGCCACTGTATACTGTACATGTACCCCCCTACATAGCATTGCCACTGTATACTGTACATGTACCCACCTACATAGCATTGCCACTGTATACTGTACATGTACCCCCCTACATAGCATTGCCACTGTATACTGTACATGTACCCACCTACATAGCATTGCCACTGTATACTGTACATGTACCCACCTACATAGCATTGCCACTGTATACTGTACATGTACCCACCTACATAGCATTGCCACTGTATACTGTACATGTACCCACCTACATAGCATTGCCACTGTATACTGTACATGTACCCACCTACATAGCATTGCCACTGTATACTGTACATGTACCCACCTACATAGCATTGCCACTGTATACTGTACATGTACCCACCTACATAGCATTGCCACTGTATACTGTACATGTACCCACCTACATAGTTTTTAGTAGTGTCCTCCCTAGACCTCCATCAGGCATAAATAAATCACCCCAAGACCCCCCTTCGAAAAACTGTGTACATTTTTCGGTAGCCCTCCTCGATTGCAGGCTTGCTATCGCTCGCCAGGAAACAAATGACACCTAAATGGCACAAAAGGTCTTAACATTGATAAATGAATAGGGGGGAAAAGTCTTAATATCGCCAAACTAATGGGGGGAACGTCTGACAATTTCGAAACTAATAGAGCTAAACATGAGGGAGAAGGGAGTCCAGAAAATAACACCCCTTAGAGGCTTAGGTGATAATTCCCCCCCCCCCCCCAAGAATCGCCTGCATTTTCATGTATTATTATTTTTTCTATTACAAAACGTCAGTAATTTTTGAAAGGCTTCATATATTTTATTAACCCCTTCTGTACCGGTGATGTACTTTGTATTATATTCTGGTAACTATTATACGATTGTGTGCAGCTTAGGAAGGACGTCTACTCATTAAAAGGCTACAGACTATCTCATTTAATCCTTTTAGCTACCATATATCCTTCCTAAGCTTCATACAATCGTCTAAAAAAGGCTAGAATAATATGAAAAAAGACGTCGCCGGTACAGAAGGGGTTAAGCACATTACGTGGGTCATATTTGTGTCATATCTCTTATAAATGATTTATAGGTAATTATTGATAGGTTTCATACATTTTATTAATTGCAATACGCGGGCCATATCCTAGTTTTTATATAACACAATACGCAGGTAATTTATAAATGGCTTCATATATTTTATCAATTCAATACGTAGGTCATTTTTAACCGTCTTGGTGGTGTAATGGTTAAGGTGTCTAAAAATCTGTGTGTGATAACCCGGGTTCGAATCCTGGTGGATCACATATTCATTAATTTCATTGGAGGTGTTTGGTGTTGTGGTGAAATTAATAAAGAATAGATTAACCCCTTCAGCACGATGACGTATTATTTATAATATGCTGGTTACCATTAGACGATTTTCTTTCACTTATAATCTAGCTTCAGGTTTCATAAGGGTAAATACGGTTACATTAAGGGGAGATTTCCACTGGAGGGATTTTTTTCTTGACTCCTTTCTCCCTCATGTTTAGCTCCATTGCTTTTGAGATTGTAAGACGTTCGCCCCATTATTTTGACGATTTTAAGAACTTTCGACCCATTTCTGTCAATTTTAAGACCTTTCGTGCCATTTAGGTGTCGATTTTATCCTGGCGAGCGATAGCGAGCCTGTAATTTAAGAGGAATCGGCCTTCGGCCGGGACATTTTTCTACCGAAAAATGTACAAATTTATTTTGAAAGGGGGTTATGGGGGTGTAATTTCAAGTTTGATGGAAGTCTAGGAAACACACTAAAAACCTCCCCTTAAGCCCCATGAAAAAATATGTCCTTCTGAAACTGCATACAATCGTCTAAATTTAGCCAGAATAAAGGGTAAAAAGGCGTTCTCATGCTGAAGGGGTTAATAGGTTTCATATCTTTTATACATTATACATTCCTTGGTGACCCTGGTCTCTGGGTCTTCTCCTGGGTGACCTGGATGTGTGTGAATTTGTGTTTTGTCTGTGTTTGTTCGTTGTTGTGTGTTGTGTTTGTTCGTGGTTGTGTGCTGTGTTTTGTCTGTGTTTGTTCGTTGTTGTGTGCTGTGTTTGTTCGTTGTTGTGTGTTGTGTTTTGTCTGTGTTTGTTCGTTGTTGTGTGTTGTGTTTTGTCTGTGTTTGTTCGTTGTTGTGTGTTGGGTTTGTTCGTTGTTGTGTGTTGTGTTTTGTCTGTGTTTGTTCGTTGTTGTGTGTTGTGTTTGTTCGTTGTTGTGTGTTGTGTTTTGTCTGTGTGTGTTCGTTGTTGTGTGTTGTGTTTGTTCGTTGTTGTGTGTTGTGTTTTGTCTGTGTTTGTTCGTTGTTGTGTGTTGTGTTTTGTCTGTGTTTGTTCGTTGTTGTGTGTTGTGTTTGTTCGTTGTTGTGTGTTGTGTTTTGTCTGTGTTTGTTCGTTGTTGTGTTGTGTTTTGTCTGTGTTTGTTCGTTGTAGTGTGTTGTGTTTTGTCTGTGTTTGTTCGTTGTTGTGTGTTGTGTTTGTTCGTTGTTGTGTGTTGTGTTTTGTCTGTGTTTGTTCGTTGTTGTGTGTTGTGTTTTGTCTGTGTTTGTTCGTTGTTGTGTGTTGTGTTTTGTCTGTGTTTGTTCGTTGTTGTGTGTTGTGTTTTGTCTGTGTTTGTTCGTTGTTGTGTGTTGTGTTTTGTCTGTGTTTGTTCGTTGTTGTGTGTTGTGTTTTGTCAGTGTTTGTTCGTTGTTGTGTGTTGTGTTTTGTCTGTGTTTGTTCGTTGTTGTTGTGTGCTGTGTTTGTTCGTTTTTGTGTGTTGTGTTTGTTCGTTGTTGTGTGCTGTGTTTGTTCGTTGTTGTGTGCTGTGTTTGTTCGTTGTTGTGTGCTGTGTTTGTTCGTTGTTGTGTGTTGTGTTTTGTCTGTGTTTGTTCGTTGTTGTGTGTTGTGTTTGTTCGTTGTTGTGTGTTGTGTTTTGTCTGTGTTTGTTCGTTGTTGTGTGTTGTGTTTGTTCGTTGTTGTGTGCTGTGTTTGTTCGTTGTTGTGTGCTGTGTTTGTTCGTTGTTGTGTGCTGTGTTTGTTCGTTGTTGTGTGCTGTGTTTGTTCGTTGTTGTTTGTTGTGTTTGTTCGTTGTTGTGTGCTGTGTTTTGTCTGTTTGTTCGTTGTTGTGTGCTGTGTTTGTTCGTTGTTGTGTGCTGTGTTTGTTCGTTGTTGTGTGTTGTGTTTGTTCGTTGTTGTGTGTTGTGTTTTGTCTGTGTTTGTTCGTTGTTGTGTGTTGTGTTTGTTCGTTATTGTGTGTTGTGTTTGTTCGTTGTTGTGTATTGTGTTTGTTCGTTGTTGTGTGTTGTGTTTGTTCGTTGTTGTGTGCTGTGTTTGTTCGTTGTTGTGTGCTGTGTTTGTTCGTTGGTGTGTGTTGTGTTTGTTCGTTATTGTGTGTTGTGTTTGTTCGGTGTTGTGTGTTGTGTTTGTTCGTTGTTGTGTGTTGTGTTTGTTCGTTGTTGTGTGTTGTGTTTGTTCGTTGTTGTGTGTTGTGTTTGTTCGTTGTTGTGTGCTGTGTTTGTTCGTTGTTGTGTGCTGTGTTTGTTCGTTGTTGTGTGTTGTGTTTGTTCGTTGGTGTGTGCTGTGTTTGTTCGTTGTTGTGTGCTGTGTTTGTTCGTTGTTGCGTGCTGTGTTTGTTCGTTGTTGTGTGTTGTGTTTGTTCGTTGTTGTGTGTTGTGTTTGTTCGTTGTTGTGTGCTGTGTTTGTTCGTTGTTGTGTGCTGTGTTTGTTCGTTGTTGTGTGCTGTGTTTGTTCGTTGTTGTGTGTTGTGTTTGTTCGTTGTTGTGTGCTGTGTTTGTTCGTTGTTGTGTGCTGTGTTGTTCGTTGTTGTGTGCTGTGTTTGTTCGTTGTTGTGTGTTGTGTTTGTTCGTTATTGTGTGTTGTGTTTGTTCGTTGTTGTGTGTTGTGTTTGTTCGTTGTTGTGTGTTGTGTTTTCCCTGTTCTTGCTCTGTGTTGAGGCGGCCACCCCCAAGAACAAAACAAAAAATAATAATAATAATAAAATAGAATTAAATAAAAAATAAAAAATAAAAATAGGAAAAGTGGGGATTGGGCCTGAGCATATAGATAGATAGATAGATAGATAGATAGATAAATAAAATATTTGTTTTCTGATTTTCTTCCCTAGACCTTCATCAAGCTTTACAAAAAAATACCCCAAAGACCCTCCATTCGAGATAAATTTGTGCCTTTTTATTTTTAGGTAGAGAAATGCACCAGCCGAAGGCCGATCCCTTCTAAATTACAAGCTCGCTATATCTCGTCAGTATAAAAATCAACACCTAAATGGCACGAAAGGTCTTAAATTTGACAATGAAATGTGGCAAATGTCTTAAGGGGGGTGGGTCACCTTTTTTTGTATCGTTCTCTCCTTTTCCCTTGCGTGTATCCATTCGACCCCATTCAGCCAACTGTTTTAAGACGATTATCCCCATCTAGGTGTCGATTTCTTTCTGGTGAGCGATAGCGAGCCAGCATTGTATGGAGAAATTCGGCTTTGCCGGAGAAATTTTTCTATCGAAAAATGTACAAATTTAGCTTACTGTTAAAACAAATATATATAGATGGTGGCTCGCTACCGTTCGCCAGGAAAATATTGACACCTGGATGGGGGTAAACGTCTTAAAACAGTATGCTGAATGGGGCCGATTGGATACAAGCCAAAGAGAGAGGGAGAGAAAGAGAAAAACAAGTGAGGTGGGCTCCCTTAAGACAATCTCAAAACTAATGGAGGCTAAACATGATAAGGAAGGGGACCATAAAACCCACTCTTAACCCTTTGAGTACCAGCGACGTGTGTTATATTTTACTCTAGCTACACCTAGACGATATTATGCAGCTTAGGAAGGATCTGTGGTCGTTAAAAGGGTTGGTTGAGATAGTTCCTAAACCTTATTATTGGTAGAGATCCTTCCTAAACCTTATTATTGGTAGAGGTCCTTCCTAAACCTTATTATTGGTAGAGGTCCTTCCTAAACCTTATTATTGGTAGAGGTCCTTCCTAAACCTTATTATCGCTAGAGGTCCTTCCTAAACCTTATTATCGCTAGAGGTCCTTCCTAAACCTTATTATCGCTAGAGGTCCTTCCTAAACCTTATTATCGCTAGAGGTCCTTCCTAAACCTTATTATCGCTAGAGGTCCTTCCTAAACCTTATTATCGCTAGAGGTCCTTCCTAAACCTTATTATCGCTAGAGGTCCTTCCTAAACCTTATTATTGGTAGAGGTCCTTCCTAAACCTTATTATTGGTAGAGGTTCTTTCTAAACCTTATTATTGGTAGAGGTCCTTCCTAAACCTTATTATTGGTAGAGGTCCTTCCTTAACCTTATTATTGGTAGAGGTCCTTCCTTAGCTGAATAACATCGTCAAATAATTTGCCAGAATATAATGAAAAGGACCTCACCGGTAGTGTACGGATTAACTCATGCACACACACACACATGACACTACACACATGCAAATGGCGACTTCCCTTTCAAAACATGTCATCAGTTGGCTTCATTTCAGCTGACGGTAAATTGAATCACTTAGCAACTGATTTTCGATAGTTAACCCTCTCAGGATCCGATGACGCATTTCATTTATGTTTTCTGGCTGTTATGAGACGATTTTATTCAGATTAAGAAGGGTATATGGAAGTCAGAGGGTTGATAGAGATAGTATTTACCCTTTTAATACCCACAGATCCTTCCTAAGCTGCATAAAATCGTCTAATGATAGCCAAAATAAACTGCTAAAACGCGTCAGAGCTTCAAGGGGTTAATGGGGAAATATTAAACTACCACTGTATATCTCTGCAACTTAATAATGCCAGGTTTTCATAAATATTGATATATTTCGCTGCAGAATCATCTTAAAAGCCGAGTAATAAAGACAGTGATATGGCAATTTACCATCAGCTGACAAATAAATTACTACAATTTGTCTTTAACCACGGACACAAATAGTAGGTAATTGTTTCGTTAAGTAGCAAGTGTTCAGTATATTCCTAATAATATTTTTCGTCACACATGTAAATCATATAAGTAGCAGGCGTTCAGAATATCCCAACTCATATATATATATATATATATATATATATATATATATATACTGTATATATTTCATCACTTAAATTTAAATCATATAAGCAGCAGATATTTATATCCCTACACATATTTGTTTATATATTTTCGTCGCTTAAATTGAAATCATATACAGGTAAGTAGCAGATTTTCTGAATATCCCCACACATATTTGTCGTCACTTAAATTCAAATCATATAAGTATCAGGTGTTCGGAATATCCCTACACACATTTTTCGTCACTTCAATTTAGATTTCAAACGGTGTGACTCCCGGCTCAGAGAAAGTCGATAGTCAACCTGCACAGTCGCCAGCTCAGCACACTTCAACACCATCTGCGTAGTTCGCAAAATAAACCCATTTTCGCACCCGTTATTTGCATCGCCATCTTCCACACTGTTCGCACTTATGATATATTTTCCATGTCCCTGCTGCAGTGCCCAGAACCTGAAACTGATGAGCTAGGTGAGACCTGTAGACAAACTCCATAAGCTGTGATGATTTTAGGTAGACAACAGCTGATAAATCCTCTCCGGTAGTGTTCGGTTTGTCTGCCTTTTAAGAATGGATATGGCTTTAATATTCCCGGTTCGTAAGATGCACTTTAGAGGCACCGGAAGAATTATTAATTACAATTAAGTCTAAAAACCGGGCGGCACACACAGGTCAGAGGTTGCGGACATGTGAAGACAGTGTAATTAGCCACCACCTACCGAACAAGGAGCTTCACCGCGCAACTCCCCCTGCCGGCCAATCAGCGCGGAGTATGAGGGACCGCCAGCCAATCACAGGAGGGCTTCAGGCTCGGAGGCGGGAGCTCTAAGAAGATACGTCGAAGTGATTATTGATCTTCGTTGTCGAAACGTCTGCCGAGTCTTTTGTTTTCCCATCTCATTCGCGATAGGGAAGCGAAATTCTTACCATTTCCAGGGGAATAATGAACAATATTTACTAACCCAGGGAAAGGAAATAACAGAAATCGCCATTGGTCAAGAGGGAGGGAGGTAAATAGAGTTTAAAGTTTACCTCTCGATGGTCGAAGCCGAAGTCACCCGGTGCGTGAACAAGGCCTCCATGACAGGTGGGAGGGTTCTCATCGTCGCCGCGAACCTCCTCATCGATAAGCTCAATACGTAATGTATTTTTACGAATTATGTTTTGAAACTATATATAATTTTGTTTTGTTTTGCCGCCACGTATTGAAATTGGCGAAGGCTGCTACGTGCTTCTCTCCGGGGGATGGAACAAATGGGTGACGGGGAGGGTAGAGACGGAAACACTGAGGATATTAAAGTTTACCTGGGAATTAGAATGTACTGGCACTCATCCTGTCACTCTCTCTCTCTCTCTCTCTTATCACTACCGTCGTCTGTAATTTTAGCATTATTGGGCGACAATTACGTGGCAGCTTAACCCCTTCTGTACCGCCGCTGTCTTTACACATTTTATTCTAGCTATGTTTAAACGATTGTGTGCAGTTTAAGAAGGATCTGTGGTAGTAAAAAATGTTATGTTAAATATTTCGAATCCTGTTAATTGCTGGAGGCCCTCTTTAAAACTGAAAAAAATCGTCTAATAATAGCCAGAATTAAGTTAAAAGGACGGCACCAGTACTAAAAGGGTTAATGGTTATTTTTTGTCCATTTGATGATAGGACAATAAAGCCGCTGTCACACGAGTTTTTTCCGTCAATTTTCTATGAGCAAGTTTTTTCTCGTATTATTTCTGGACTTTTTCGCATTGGTATCGGCAACTAGACTGAAGGTTGATTATGTTGGGCGGCTGAATTCTGATAAAGTGTATTTTTTTAAGCTTCCAGACCATAATTGCTCGAAAAAGGGCTCGTGTGACACCAGCTTAAGACAGGAGTAGAACCTCAGACATACTTTACAATACTTAGATTTTCAAAAGATGGGGGTAAGTACAATTTACTATCCTATATCTTCATCAGCCATAACTATCAACCATTCAGTCAATATCAATTCTATCAATATCTGCAAAATGTGTGTGTTCAAAGGAAACAAAACTGATACATATTAATAAAGGTTTCAATTGTTTAAGGGGAGGTCTCCACTTGAGGGATTTTTTGCTTGACCCCTTTCTCCTTCATGTTTAGCCCCATTGCTTTTGATATTATAAAACGTTTGCCCCATTATTTTAGCGATTTTAAGATCTTTCACCCCATATTAAGACCTTTCGTGCAATTCAGGTGTCGATTTTATCCTGGCGAGCGAAAGCGAGCCTGTAATTTAAGAGGAACCGGCCTTTGGCCGGGAAATTTTTCTACCGAAAAATGTACAAATTTATCTTGAAAGGGACTCAAGGGGGTGTAATTTTAAGCTTGATGGAGGTCTAGGGAACAAACTAAATACCTCCCCTTAAGCAATCAAATTAAAACAAAACTGACACATATGGATAAGTGTTTTAATTGTTTACGATTTCAAATTAAAATAAAACTGACACATACAATAAGCGTTTCAATTATTTACGTGTTGCCATTAAACCAATACTACTACATATAATTAGTGTTTCAATGATGCATGTTTTCAAATCAATAACAAATATGATACATACATACAGTATACGCGTTTCAATCATTCACGTGTTCAAATTAAACAAAACAAAATACGCGTTTCAAATCTTAAGGGGGGGTCACCGGCTTTTTGTTATCTTTCTCGCCTTTTCTCTCGTTCCCTGTTGTAACAAGATAATGATACAACTAATTACTGCTTCAATCCTTGACGTTCGCTGATTATGAAGACGTCAACAATTGAAACACTTGATATATTGTATGTTTCAGTTTTGCTTGACTATGAACACGTTAAGGGAGCCCACCTCGCTTTGTTTTCTCTTTCCCTCCCTCTCTCTTTGGCTTGTATCCATTCGACCCCATTCAGCCTACTGTATATATATATTTTTGTTTTGACAGCAAGCTAAATTTGTACATTTTTCGATAGAAAAAATTCTCCGGCAAAGCCGTATTTCTCCATACAATGCTGGCTCGCTATCGCTCGCCAGGAATAAATGGACACCTGGATGGGGATACACGTCTTAAAACAGTTGGCTGAATGGGGCCGAGTAGATACAAGCCAGGGAACGAGAGAAAAGGAGAGAAAAAAAAAGCCGGTGACCCCTCTTAACTGTATCTTATCAAGGGCGCTCTGTTTAAAGATTCTCTAAATTTTGCCCCCAGTAGGACGTTTCGGACCATTAGTTTGGCGTTTATATTTGGTTCACCTCAATTAGGGTGTCATTTTATATCATGTCGAGCAACTCAAGTAGGTGACATTATATCTTATTTAATTTTCTTAACCCCTTCAGCACCATGACGCCTTTTCTTAACCCCTTCAGCACCATGACGCCTTTTCTTAACCCCTTCAGCACCATGACGCCTTTTCTTAACCCCTTCAGCACCATGACGCCTTTTCTTAACCCCTTCAGCACCATGACGCCTTTTCTTAACCCCTTCAGCACCATGACGCCTTTTCTTAACCCCTTCAGCACCATGACGCTTTTTCTTAACCCCTTCAGCACCATGACGCCTTTTCTTAACCCCTTCAGCACCATGACGCCTTTTCTTAACCCCTTCAGCACCATGACGCCTTTTCTTAACCCCTTCAGCACCATGACGCCTTTTCTTAACCCCTTCAGCACCATGACGCCTTTTCTTAACCCCTTCAGCACCATGACGCCTTTTCTTAACCCCTTCAGCACCATGACGCCTTTTTTTAACCCCTTCAGCCCCATGACGCCTTTTCTTAACCCCTTCAGCACCATGACGCCTTTTCTTAACCCCTTCAGCACCATGACGCCTTTTCTTAACCCCCTTCAGCACCATGACGCCTTTTCTTAACCCCTTCAGCACCATGACGCCTTTTTCCCTTTGATTCTGGATATAATTAGATGACTTTATGAAGTTTAATAAAGAACCTATTTTAGTAAGAGGGTTTATTGAGCTAGTACTTACCCATTTGAGTCGTAGAGGTAGATTACAAACTAAAGACAATCGACTAATGGTAACCAGAATATGATGATAATTACGTCATGGTGTTTGAAGGGGTTAATCGCACGGATAAATCAACCTTACACCGCGGAATTTACCGACCCAAAATTGTACGATTTTGCTTGAAGGAGGGTCTGGGAAAGCGTTCTTTAAGGGGAGGTTTTTAGTTTGGTCTCTAGATATCCATCAAGCTTAAGATTACATCCCCTTGAGCCCCTTTCAAGATAAATTTGTACATTTTTCGGTAGAAAAATGTCCCGGCTGAAAGCCAGTTCCTCTTAAATTACAGGCTCGCTATCGCTCGCCAGGATAAAATCGACACCTAAATTGCACGAAAGGTCTTAAAATTGACGGAAATGGGGCGAAAGTTCTTAAAATCGCCAAACTGATGGGGCGACTGTCTTAAAATCTCAAAAGCAATGGGGCTAAACATGAGGGAGAAAGGGGTCCAGAAAAAAATCCCTCCAGTTGATATCTCCCCTTAAATGTTGTTATTTTCTATTTTTATTTTTATATTTATTTACGTATTTATTTATTTATTTATTAATTAATTTATTTTTTTAAAACTTGAAGTGGGTCTAAAATATACACAGTATAATTATGCAATTGTCGATAAATGCAAAGACAATAAGGGGGATGACCTGCTTTTTCTCTGGGTTGTATCCATTCGGCCCCATTCAGCCTACTGTTTTAAGACGTTTATCCCCATCCAGGTGTCGATTTTTGCCTGGCAAGCGATAGCGAGCCAGCATTGTATGAAGAAATCTGGCTTCGCCGGAGACATTTTTCTATTAACATTTTTTTTACAAATATAGCCTGATGTCAATAAATGTTTTTTTAAATACGCGGCCTCGCTACCGCTCGCCAGGAAAAAATCAACACCTGGATGGGGATAAGCGTCTTTAAACAGTAGGCCGAATGGGACCGAATGGATACAACCCAGAGAAAGAGGGAGAGAGAGAAAAAAAAACCGAGGTGGGCCCCCCCTTAAAGTCAAGGACACAAAAAAGGTAAATGTAGCTTTATTAAAAATATATATAAATTTGGCAGATATATAACCCAATATTTGGCAGGTATATAACCCAATATTTGGCAGATATATAACCCAATATTTGGCAGGTATATAACCCAATATTTGGCAGATATATAACCCAATATTTGGCAGGTATATAACCCAATATTTCTAATCTTACTCAAAGATAAGCTCAAGGTCATATTATATATTAACCCTTTCAATACCGGCGCCGTCCTTTTAACTTTATTCTGGCTACTATTAGACGATTGTATTCAGTTTATAAAGAGCCTCCAGCAATTAACAGGCTTCGAACTATCTCACTTAACCCTTTTTGCTACCATAGATCTTTCATAAGCTGCACAAAATCGTCTAAATACGGCTATAATACAGTACAAAAGTCGTCGCCGGTACAGAAGGGGTTAACATTCAGTAAATCTATAACCAACAAGAGGGGCATTCGGTAGAGCCCATATCTCCGCCTACGCTGGCTCGTTCTTTACCATTAAGGGAGCCCACCTCGCTTTTTTTCTCTTTCTCTCCCTCTCTCTTAGGATGTTATCCATTCGGCCCCATTCAGCCTACTGTTTAAAGACGTTTACCCCCATCCAGGTGTCAGTATTTTCCTGGCGAGCGGTAGCGAGCCAGCATATATATATTTTTGTTTTGACAGCAAGCTAAATTTGTAAATTTTTTGATAGAAAAATGTCTCCGGCGAAGCCTGATTTCTCCATATAATGCTGGCTCGCCATCGCTCGCCAGGAAGAAATCGACACCTGGACGGGGATAAACGTCTTAAAATAGTTGGCTGAATGGGGCCGAATGGATACAAGCCAGGGAAAGAGAGAAAAGGAGAGAAAGATAAAAAAAATAAAAATAAAAAAATGCCGGTGACCCACCTTAATATCATAGTCCTAGATTTTCTCTGGATCGACTCCAAAACTAAATCACTTCTTCCTCGGCGCATATCATATTTGAACACCAAATTTCGTGAAATTCTCTGGATCGCCTCCTAATTTGAATCACTTCTTTCTTTGCACATATACTATCTGTCCACCAAATTTCGTGACAAACAGTTCGTAAATTTGTGAGATATCTTGTTTCCAGACAGACAGACAAACAATCAAAAGGAGTAGAAAACATAACCTCCGTCCAGCTTCGTTGACGGAGGTACATTATATATCATCGACTGGCTACGTTCCTTAAGGGGGGTCACCTGCTTTTGTTCTCTTTCTCTCCTTTTCTCTCTTTCCCTGGCTTGTATCCATTCGGCCCCATTCAACCAGCTGTTTTAAGACGTTTATCCCCATCCAGGTATTGATATCTTCCTGGCAAGCAATAGCGAGCTAGCAGTGTACAAATTTAGCTTGCTCTCAAAACAAAATATATATATATGCTGGCTCGTTTCCGCTCACCAGGAAAGTATTGACACCTGGATGGGGGTAAACGTCTTAAAACAGTAGGCTGAATGGGGCCGAATGGATACAAGCCAAAGAGAGAGGGCGAGAAATATATAAAAAAGCGAGGTGGGCTCCCTTAACACTAGCTGATTGAGCGCTTTGGGGAATGTTTTTGGTCAGTTTACATCATTATTGAGGCTTTGATGGTTATTGCAATTTTCAAGATTTATTTTGTCTTGTTCTGTTCTTAGTTTGTCCCCAAGACCCCATTCAAGCTACTCGCATGTATGTGTGTGACTGTGTGTGTGTATGTGTGTGAATGTGTGTATGTGTGTGAATGTGTGTATGTGTGACTGTGTGACTGTATGTGTGTGACTGTGTGTGTGTGTATGTGTGACTATGAGTGTGTATGTGTGTGACTGTGTATGTGTGACTGTGTGTGTATGTGTGTGACTGTGTGTGTGTGTGTGTATGTGTGACTGTATATGTGTGTGTGTGTGTGTGTGTAGGTAGTAGTAGTAGTAGTATATATAATTTTAATTAATTAATTTATATATTTTTAATTTTTATTTATTATTTTTATTTTGCTTAAAACAAAAAGTTGAGCATATTTCGGTAGAAAACTGCCCAGGCCAAAGGCCGTTTCCTCTTTAATTGCAGGCTCACTATTGCTCGCGCTCGCCAATAAAAAAGTCGACACCTACACGACACGAAAAGTATTAAAATTGACAAAGACACTGGGGGAAAGGTCTTAACATTTTCAAAAAACTAATGGAGCGAACTACGTCTTAAAATCTGCAATCTAATGGGGCTAAACTTGACGGAGAAGTGGGCTCAGATAAAAACAACCCCTTAACCTAAAACCTTACACTTATCATTACGGGTTATTTTCTATACTAGATTTATAGATAAGAACAAAATATAGAAATGATAAGTGTGAGGAAAATATTGGTACATTTTGTGAATAAAACAATTAAATCGTTCTTTCGTCAATACAGTAAGTATGAAAGGTGATGTGTTAGATGATAAGAGAGAGAGAGAGAGAGAGAGAGAGAGAGAGAGAGAGAGAGAGAGAGAGAGAGAGAGAGAGAGAGAGAGAGTGAGTGTTAGAGAGAGAGTGAGAGTTAGAGAGAGAGTGAGAGTTAGAGAGAGAGAGAGAGAGAGAGAGAGAGTGAGAGAGAGAGAGAGAGAATTAGGGGTGGGGATTGATCGCGTGTGTGTGTGTGTGTGTGTGTGTGTGTGTGTGTGTGTGTCTGTAATATAGAAAGAAACAAGATATATGATAACTTTAAACCACCATCGTCTATTTGAAATGAACGAGAGCTATGCAAAAGGCAAAGAATATTAGATACAATGATTTGGTAAGGTAACTACAGTGGTGGTGGTAGGTGGTAGTGGTGGAGGAGGAGGATAGAGGGAGGGAGGGGGGGGGATTTACAGGTGGAGAAGAAGGAGAAGGAGGAGGAGGGGGGGAGCAAGATAGAGGGGGAGGAAGATAGAGGAAGGAGAAGGGGGAGGAGGAGGTAGGGGAAGAGGAGAAAATACAGGTGGAGAAGGAGGAAGAGGAGGATAGAGGGAGGAAAGAGGGAGGGGTGGAGGAAGTGCAGATGAAGGAGGAGGAGGGGGAGGAAGATAGACGGAGGGAGGAAGTACAGGTGGCAAAGAAGGAGGGGGAGGAGGTGGGGGGAGGGAAGTACAGGTGGAGTTGGAGACGGAGGAAGAGGAGGATAGGTAGTGGAGGAGAAAGGGGAGGTGGTGGAGGGAGGAAGGGGGAGGGAATGGAGGGAGGAAGGAGAGAGAGAGGGGGGGGGGGGGGGGGGGAGGGGAGGTAGTGATACAGGAGCCTGGGAGTTGCAACACATGACTGATGAACCCTTGGGGGGGTTGTGGAGGGGAAGGGAGAGAGAGAGAGAGAGTGTGTGTTTGTGTGTGTGTGTGTGAGAGAAAGAGAGAGCGTGTGTAAGTGTAAGGGAGAATGTGTGTGTGTGTGAGAGAAGGAAAGTGTGTGTGAGTGTGAGAGAGAAAGAGAGAGCGTGTGTGTGTAAGTTAGAGAAAGAATGTGTGTGTGAGAGAGAAGAAGAGAAAGCGGGTGTGTGAGAGAAAGAGAGAGCGTGAGTGAGTGGAAGAGAGAGAGAGAATGTGTGTGTGACGGAGTGTGTGTGTGAGAGAGAAGAAGAGAAAGCGGGTGTGTGAGAGAAAGAGAGAGCGTGAGTGAGTGGAAGAGAGAGAGAGAATGTGTGTGTGACAGAGTGTGTGTGTGAGAGAGAAGAAGAGAAAGCGGGTGTGTGAGAGAAAGAGAGAGCGTGAGTGAGTGGAAGAGAGAGAGAGAGAATGTGTGTATGAGAGAAAGCGAGTTACATGAGGTCACGAGGAATAATTAGTATCTCAAAGACACTGCGGTCAAACATAGGGAGATATTCTAGATACAAACAAAACACTTCCATCTGACTGTATACTGAATCCCTTAGCAATTCTCATTAACGGATACTTAAGGGGTGTTTTTCTGGACTCCCTTTTCTCTCATCCTTAGCCCCATTAATTTTGAAATTTTAAGAGGTTCGTCTCATTAGTTTGTCTATACCAAGACATTTCGCTCATTTTTCTTGTTTTGTTTTCAATATTTAAGAGCTTTCGTGACATTTAGGTGTTGATTTCTTACAGGCGAGCGACTGCAAGCCTGAAATTTAGGAAGCGGGGCATTTTTTTATAACAAAACATACACAAATTTATCTGGAAGGAGGGTTTTGGGGTATGTTGGGTATGCTCGATGGAGGTCTAGGGAGAAAACTAAAAGAATATATAATAATACAATAAATATATACCAATATATAACAACTCTCTCCTTAAGGGGAGGTTTTTAGTTTTGTCCCTAGATATTCTTCAAGCATAAGATTTTTTTTTTTTTTTTTTTTTTTCTATGTGATTGAGGGAGGCAAAAGGCATAACTGCCTATAGCGAGTGCCTCCCCCATAGTTGAAAGAGTGACAGGGCCAAAATCAAGGGACGTTCGAGCCAAAATGCCTGGACACACGGAGTTTGAAGCAATTTAAGTCATAGGAAGAGATAGCTCTGAGGAACACTGATTATTATAGTAGCGATAGAATAGCTACACCCCCTTGAGCCCCTTTCAAGATAAATTTGTACATTTTTCGGTAGAAAAATGTCCCGGCTGAAAGCAGGTTCCTCTTAAATTACAGGCTCGCTATCGCTCGCCAGGATAAAATCGACACCTAAATGGCACGACAGGTCTTAAAATTGCCAGAAATGGGTTGAAATGTCTTAAAATCGTCAAAATAATGGGGCAAACGTCTTAAAATTAGAAAAACAATGAGGCTAAACATGAGGGAGAATGGAGTCAAGAAAAAAATCCCTCCAGTGGAAATCTCTCCTTAATGAACAAATATGCAATAAACTCTACGGTATAAACACATAGGCTACTATTTAAGGGGGTCACTGTTTTTTTTTTTTTTTCCTTTTCTCTCTTTCCCTGGCTTGTATCCATTCGGCCCCATTCAGCCAACTGTTTTAAGACGTTTATCCCCATCCAGGTGTGGATTTCTTCCTGGCGAGCGATAGCGAGCCAGCATTGTATGGAGAAATTCGGCTTCGGCGGAGACATTTTTCTATCGAAAAATTTACAAATTTAGCTTGCTGTCAAAACACAAATATATATATGCTGGCTCGCTACCGCTCGCCAGGAAAATATTGACATCCGGATGGGGTAAACGTCTTAAAACAGTAGGTTGAATGGGGCCGAAAGGATACAAGCCAAAGAGAGATGAACAGAAAGAGAAAAAAAGCGAGGTGGACTCCCTTAATGAACAAATATGCAACTACAATTATGTCTCTGCGACCCGTTATGGGTAGGTTTGCTTTTCTGGACCACTTTCTCTCTCATGTTTGGCCTCATTAGTTAGACGATCTTAATCCATTGTGTACAGTCGCGCTAATAAGTTATGTCTCGGCACCAAGTATGTTTTGATCAATAATTGGTATCAGCAATATCTAAGCTTCATTTCTTCATATCGAGTGAAATATACACACATGTTCCTACGCTTACCCACCCTATTCAACATCTGACAGACATTAATACAGCACAGAGCGAGCCAAACGTAATGACAGCTGGGACATGACTTATTAGCGCGACTGTACCATTTAGGTGTCGTTTTTTTCCTGGCGAGCGATAGCGAGCCTGTAATTTAGGACATTCTTCTACCGAAAAATGTACAAGTTTATTGGGAGTATTTCTTAAAGCTTGATGGAAGTGTTGGGAAGAAACTAAAAATAATAAACAAATGAATATATAAATAATTGAACAAAACATGGTAATCAATCAATCACCAATCAATCAATCAATCAATCACCAATCAATCCATCAATCAATCAATCAATCAATCACCAATCAATCAATCAATCCATCAATCAATCAATCACCAATCAATCAATCAATCAATCCATCAATCAATCCATCAATCAATCCATCAATCACCAATCACCAATCAATCAATCAATCACCAATCAATCACCAATCAATCAATCAATCACCAATCAACCGTAGGGCAGATAAGCTCTGACATGAGAAGAATTGTGCATTTTAAGACTAAAGCATGAAATTTCTACCACAGTTAGTACATACCATAAGGTTCATTTTCAGATGTGGAAGCCACTTGGGTATGACCTCTGATGACCTTGAGAGGTCAGTGACCTCAAAACACCAAAATAAGCAATATCTCGGGATCCAGGCATCCTAGACTCATAATTTTTGTGTCTAAACATACATTTTCAGGGACAAAAAACTCAATGGAACAACTTGCAAGTTCACTGGAACAAAATACAATGCAATGCTATGGTGGCCAGCATGGATCAGCAAGCTTATAATGTTACAAATACCAATGTACCTTTAACATAGAAAACAAACACACAAAATAGATATAACATAAATATATTTTATTGATTTTTCCCAATTTTAGAATATAAGATATAAGTTTTAGTGATATTTAAAGTTTTTGACAAAAATATCTGTTGTGTATTTTCAAGAGTCTACCATGACACAAGCCCACTGCTTCTCATCTCTGACCAGCTTGTACAAGTAGAGCTCTGCATGTGCCCTGGTGGTGGAAACTCACATAGACTAACAGGACTAGCCACTCTTCTGCTGTTGTACCTTTGTTGTAGTGTCTGAGATGGCAAAGCGACACATCCTCGTAGATCCAACCCAGCCTAGTAATTCTACACACAAGCATCTGAAGTCAGATCCAGTAACAAACTGGAAACTTTGTATCTTTTGCCAAGCCGACACAGGTGATACACTGTCGTGTCCACTAAGGTCAACCAAGAAACTTATTGGCAGTGGGTATGCATCCGTAGTAGAGGACATTCTCAGGTGCCAGGGCCTTCAGCACATGCCAATGAACCTCATGCTTGAGAGGCTGGATGATGGAGATGGCATGGAAACCACACTCAGGGCCCACATTGCTCAGTGGCACAAGGGTTGTCGGGTGAAGTTCAGCAAAAACATGTTTGACCGGCAAAGCCAAAGAGAAGCAGAAATGGAACACCTAACCAGTCCTTCTAATGTCCATACTTGATCTGCTCATAAGCAATCGCAGTCAACTGCACCTACATGTATCTTTTGCAATGAGTTCGCAGGTTCTGCAGGATTACATGAAGCAGCCACCTTGGACAAAGAAGTTTGGAGATGTGCCCTTGAACTTGAGGACACTGCCCTACTAGCTAAACTTGCTGCTGGAGATATGATTGCCATTGAGGCCAAGTACCACCGCAACTGCCTGAGAGCACTGTATAACAGAGCCAGGCAAGCCACATCCACGAAGGATGACAAAGAGGAGCGTCTTCTCCACGGAATAGCCTTTGCTGAGCTGGTGGCATATATGGAGGACACACGTACTGATGAAGAGATTGCTCCAGTCTTTAAAGTGGTGGACCTAGCTCAGCTCTACAAGATTAGACTGGAACAATTGGGTGTCACTGTAGAAAACCGAATTCACACAACAAGGCTGAAAGAAAGGCTACTCTTCGAATTTCCTGATCTAAGGGAATATACCCAGGGAAGAGACATGCTTCTAGCATTCCAGGAGGACACTGGACCAGCCCTCAGAAAGGCCTGTGATCACAACAGTGACGCTATGCATTTAGTGAGGGCAGCGCAGGTTGTACGCAAGGCGATGTTTGGCTCAGCCCCTCTGTTCTCCTTTGATGGGTCATTCCCGGCGAACTGCCAGAAAGATGCTGTACCACTATCCCTCTTAGCCCTAGTCAATATGATACTGGATGGATCAAACATAAAGCACAAGACCCAGCTTGAACAGACAACGACTACAACTGCAGGTGTTGCAATCTCCCAGCAGTTGGTATTCAACAACATCAAGCATGCACAGAAAATGGAGTCACCAATTTCAGTTCGCCACAACCGCAGCCAAGAAACTCCACTCCCACTGTATTTGTCTCTGAAGATCCACACTGTTACCAGGAGCAAAGGATTAGTTGACACACTGCACAACCTCGGACTGTGTGTCTCCTACGACAGGATGCTGCAACTCACAACCGAAATTAGCAATGGCGTCTGCCGACAGTTTGAGATTGAAAAGGCTGTGTGTCCTTCAAATATGCGCCATGGGTTGTTCACTACAGCAGCAGTGGACAACATTGATCACAACCCAAGTTCTGCTACATCAAAGGAGTCCTTCCATGGCACTGGCATTTCACTCATTCAACATCTATCACACACACACTCTGGTCTGGATCGTGGAGTCCCAGTGATCAACCAGGACGCATCATCACCCAAGTCACTCACACCTCTGCCATCATCTTACACCAATGTGCCACCAGCCACTCTGAAAATGAAGAACTTCACTGCGCCTGCTGTGCAAGGTCCAGTGAGACCCGACAACATTCTGGCTGCTGATGAAGAGTATGGGTGGCTCAACACTGTGAAGACTGCCTTTGAGAAGGACGCTGTGGACGGGTGGATCTCCTGGTCTGCATACCATGCTGATGCCAAACAAGCAGTCACTCCACCCATCCCAGCAATCAATGCACTGCTGCCTCTGTTCATCGACAGTTCCCACTCAGTGGCAATGATCCGTCACGCCATGGATGTCGTCAAGGCGGCAGTTCAGCATCTCAACCCTGGTCAGGTACCTGTCCTTGCAGCTGACCAACCGCTGTATGCCATTGCAAAAGAAATCCAGTGGACCTGGCCAGCCACTCATGGGGAGGAGCACTATGTTATCATGTTTGGTGGCCTACACATCGAGATGGGTGTGCTGAAGGTAAACCACAAAAAATAAAGGATTATTGTTGTGTGTGCATGGTTATATTTTGGTTTATTTTGTTAGAGTACGATCCATAAGCTTTAATTGCTTGTTGCACTCAATGTTTTGTACATTTCCTGCAGTTGTTAACTTAAACAAAAGTCTGTTTAAACAAAAGGATTATTGCACCCATTGCATTGTAGTTGACATAAAATAGATGTAGATTGTAGATGAGACAAAATAGGCTGCATGTCATTAATCTACTTGTATTCTTCCAGATGTTGGGACGCTGGCTGGATGGCAGTGGCTGGATGAATGCACTAGTCCAGGCTGGTATTGCAAGTTCTGGAACGGCCGCGTCTTTCCTGCAAGCGAGCCATGTCACCAAGACCCGTCACGCTCACCAAGTCACGGCTGCAAGCCTGTACATACTGCTGCAGCAAGCATACCAGGATGATTGCGCAAGCAGTGCTGATGACTCCATCCAGCCTTTTAAGGAGTGGTGTGCAAAGCGGGCTGAGGTTACTGTGCACTTCAGCTTCTGGCTCAAGACCCTGTCCTTAGAGCTGCTCTTGCTGCAGTACCTCAGATCACTTCGTGAGGGGAACTTCCAGCTGTATGTGGAATCCCTGACACAGCTCATGCCATGGACGTTTGCCCTGGATCACACCCACTACTCCAGGTGGCTTTCTGTGCACATCCGTGACATGGTGAGCCTCGCTGAGAAGCATACAGATGTCCTGGCAGAGTTCAAGTCTGGGAACTTTGTGGTGCACAAGACCAGCAACAAGTTCTCTGCTATAGCAATCGACCAGTGTCATGAACAAAACAACGCCCTGGTCAAAGGATCTGGTGGTGCAATCGGGCTAACGGACAATCCTAAAGCACTGAGATGCTGGATGGTGGCAGGGCCTGAAATTGCTAGGATCATCACAGAGTTTGAGGGACCACAGGTCACTGATCCAGACATACACCCTCACCATGACCAGCACTCTGCAGTGCAATCAGCCTTCCTGAAGGAGGTCAAGGCACTTTATGCTATACTAAAAGAGATGGGGAATCCATTCCTGGAAACCAGTCCACACCTGCTTGTCATTGACACCAGGGATGTCATGGATGTTGCAGTGGCAGAGACAGTGAGAAAGATAGAGTCCATTGGTGAGCAGCAGTACACCAAGTTTGTGGAAGAAAGGCTGGAACTCTGCACAAAGCCTGTCACAGAAATACTTCCCAAGAACAAGCTGCCTCTGTTTAGCCGGCCACCAATCAAGACCCAGTCAAAGCAGAAGGCAAAGCTCGCTGCACTGAAGAATGACTGTGGTCTCTTTGCGAGGCTATACATCTCCTGCCAAACCCGCGATAGGGATCTCGATCAGTTCTTCTCTCACGAGAACCAGGCAGCTCCACCATCACTTTCAGCAGGAGGCAGACTGCGACATGGGGCCAAAGCAGATCTACTACACTGCCTGGAATCAGATGTGAACCAGGAGATAAATGCGCCCACGGTTGACGCCATAATCCTTGATGGGGCAGCTGTGGTCCACATGCTGAATCCTGCGACTTCCAAGACCTTCCAGGAATATGCAGACACAGTGTTTGGATCATACATCTCTGCTCAGCTCCAGATAACCAACCGTGTTGACCTTGTCTGGGACGTGTACCTACCAGACAGTCTGAAAGCTACAATCAGACAGAAGAGAGGAACAGGAACAAGGAGAAGAGTAGCTGCTTCTACTGTGATGCCAAAGAATTGGAAGGACTTTCTTCGGGTGGATGAAAACAAAACCGAGCTTTTTGGTCTCCTGTCTCAGGCAGCTGTTCACTCTCCCCTAGCAGATGGTAAGGAACTGTACGCAACACATGGGCATGACGTCCTCTGCTCACCTCCTGAGTCAGACCTGACCCACCTTGCCCCATGTTCACAGGAGGAAGCTGATACGCGTCTACTCCTTCATGTTACAGATGCTGTTCAGAAAGGCTGCAAGCAAGTGGCCATACGCACTGTGGATACTGACGTGGTGGTGATCACTGTGGCCTCCTTCTGCAAGATCCAACCTGATGAGCTCAGGATCTGTCTTGGCACTGGCTCAAGCTTCTGGTACATCACTGTTCATGAACTGGTTGCCACCATGAATCCAAGACAGTGTTGTACTCTTCCTGTCTTTCATGCCATCACTGGATGTGATACCGTGTCAGCATTTGCCGGCAGAGTACAAAGGAGTACAAAGGAGTACAAAGGAAATCAAGCAACAACAGATCTAGTGACCCTTCTAGGTTGCTTGTCCTCCAAAACACTGAGGATCAAGTGTCCAAACAGTGGTTTAGAGTGGGTAAGGGAACATTGGAAAGGGAAATACTGCCCTGGAACTAATGTCCGTGGCAGGATTAGGAAGTTAGTAGGGGACAGATGGGTTAGTAACTGAGGGGGGGATAAAATAAAGTTATTCATTTACAAACGCAGTCAGTCGCGGGTTTGATGCGAGATATTTGTCTAGGCGGAGTTTAAATGAATCAACGGTGATGCAGTCTATAACGTTTCGGGGAAGCCCATTCCACAAGTTGACAACTCGATTGAAGAAGAAATTCTTAGATTCGTGTGAGTTAAAAGATTTACCAATAATTTTGCAACCGTTTCCCCGCGTGTAATTAGATTGGTCGATAGTGAAGTACTTACTACAGTTCATATTGTCGATGCCTTTGATGATTTTGAACACTTGAATTAAGTCACCTCTTAATCTGCGCTGGGTTAAAGGAAATAGATTTAATTCTCTAAGACGCTCTTCGTATGGTTTGTTCTTTAGGCTAGGTATCATTTTGGTAACTCTACGTTGAACTCGTTCTAGCTTGTTTATATCTTTTTGGTAATAAGGGCACCAGGATTGAACGCAGTATTCCAGAAGAGGGCGGACTAATGAATTGTAAAGGGTTAGGATAACTTCTTTGGATTTATGCTCAAATGACCTGCCTATAAAGCCAATTATTTTGTTTGCCTTCTTAACAACTTCTGAACATTGTTGACTCGGTTTTAGGTTACTCGATATTGTTACTCCCAGATCGGTTTCTCTGTTTACATTCTTAAGCTGAGTGCCATTCATCGAATAGTTTGCTTTCTCATTTAGGTATCCGATATGTAGTACTTTACATTTATCCGCATTGAAACTCATTTGCCAAATTTGGGCCCAACATGACAATTTATCTAGATTGTGTTGCATATCGTCAACTTGTTCTTTTGAGAGTACGCTATTTGCAATTTTTGTATCGTCAGCAAATTTTGAGATTGTACAGGTGAGACCCTCATCTATGTCGTTGATGTAAATTAGAAAGAGAATTGGTCCTAGTACCGATCCCTGGGGTACCCCGCTACTTACATTGGTCCATTTTGGACCAAGGGAAGAAGACAGCTTGGGAAACATGGAAGGTCTACCCAGATGTGACTGATGCCTTCAGTGAACTCATGCAAATGCCCAGGCAGGTCAGTGAACAAACAATGCTGGAGAGATTTGTGGTGCTGATGTATGACCGAACCAGCGACAGCATGGAAGTGAATGAGGCCAGAAAGCAGCTCGTCACACAGAAGTCGCGGGCTCTGGAAAACATTCCACCTACACAGGCAGCACTCCTTCAGCACATCAAGCGTGCCAGCTACCAGGCCCACTGCTGGAACCAGGCACTAGTCCTGGAACCTGAAGTGTTTGACCCATCAGACTGGAGCTGGACAAAGGACAAAGATGAGTGGCAACCTCTCTGGAGTACTTTGCCCGAAGCATCAAAGTCGTGCCATGAACTAATCCATTGTGGCTGCAAGAAGGAATGTACTGGTCGGTGCAGGTGCACAAAGGCAGCACTTAAGTGCACTGCACTGTGCGCCTGTTAGACATTGAAGCCAGCAGGCTAGTAGGATGTGTAGTGCAACAAAATTATAAGAAAACAATGTCGTCAGTAGTAAAAATTCAAGGTGGAAACCACAGTATTGCATTGAATTTTGTTCCAGTGAACTTGCAAGTTGTTCCATTGAGTTTCTTGTCCCTGAAAATGTATGTTTAGACACAAAAATTATGATTCTAGGATGCCTGGATCCCGAGATTTTATTTTGGTGTTTTGAGGTTACTAACTGTGGTAGAAATGTCATGCTTTAGTCATAAAATGCACAATTTTATGCTTATCTGCCTTAGGGGGTAATAACTACCTCAAATAACTATACCAACCTCCCCCAAGTCCTTCCTAATCTGAATAAAATCGTCTCATGATAGCCAGAATAGACTGTCAAACCGCGTCATAATTCTCAAAGGGTTAAGGGGAGGCTGGCCGTTTGTTTGGTCTATTAATTCATTTATTCATATATTTTTATAGTTTCCTCCCTAGACCTCCATCAAGCTTAGCAAAACACCCCCTAGACCTCCCTTCAAGACAAATTTGTACATTTTTCAGTAGAAAAATGTCCCAGCCGAAGGCCGATCCCTTTTTAAAATTGCAGGCTCGCTATCGCTCGCCAGAAAAAATAGACACCTAAATGGCACGAAAGGTCTTAACATTGACAACGAAATGGGGCGAAAGGTGTTAAAATCGCCAAACTAATGAGCCGAACGTCTCATAATCTCAAAACTAGTGGGGCTAAACATTAGGGAGAAGGTGGTCCAGAAAAACTGTCTGCCTCCCCTTAACAGCTAATTATTTCGCTACGCAGTCTCCGCAATAGCCGAGTAATACAGACGGAGCCATGACAATTTACCGCCAGCTGGATGTAAACAAACTACAGGTTGGCCAAGCTTTCAAGGGGGGAAGGGTTTATTTATTGGTCGATATATTTATTTATGTACAGTCGCGCTAATAAGTGATGTCTCGGCACCAAGTATGTTTTGATCAATAAATGGTATCAGCAACATTTAAGCTTCATTTCTTCATATGGAGTGAAATATACAAACATGTTCCTACACTTGCCTACCCTATTCAACATCTGACAGACATTAATACAGCACAGAGCAAGCCAAACGTAATGACAGCTGGGACATGAATTATTAGCGCGACCGTACTAATTACTTTTCTAGTTTCCTCCCTAGAACTCCATCAAGCTAAAAAAAAAAAAAAAAATCACCAAGATCCTCTTCTAGACAAATTTGCATATTTATACGATAGGGCTGGCTCCTCCTAAATCGCTGGCTCGCTCTCTCTCGCCAGGAAAAAAATCGACACCTAAATGGCACGAAAGGTCTTAAAATTGACAACGAAATGGCACGCGAGGTCTTAAGGGGAGGTTTCTAGTGTGTTGCTTAGACCTCCATCAAGCTTAAAATTACATCCCCTAGATAGATAAATATGTACATTTTTCGGTAGAAAAATTTCCCGGCCGAAGGCCGATTCCTCTCAAGTTACAGGCTCGCTTACGCTCGCCAGGAAAAAATCGACACCTAAATGGCAGGAAAGGTCTTCAAATTGACAGAAATGGGGCGAAAGTTATTAACATCGCCAAACTAATGAGGCAAACGTCTTAAAATCTCAAAAGCAATGGGGCTAAACATGAGGGAGAAGGAAGTTCGAAAACAAATCCCTCAAGTGGAAACCTTTTCCTTAATATTGACAAAAGATATGGAGTGAAAGGTTCAATGATATGGAGTGAAAGGTTCAAAGATATGGAGTGAAAGGTTCAAAGATATGGAGTGAAAGGTTCAAAGATATGGAGTGAAAGGTTCAAAGATATGGAGTGAAAGGTTCAAAGATATGGAGTGAAAGGTTCAAAGATATGGAGTGAAAGGTTCAATGATATGGAGTGAAAGGTTCAATGATTTTTTTTTCGTGTACTATCTTGAGGTTCTTTCACATTGGAATCGGAAACTAGAACGAAAATAAATTAATTGAGGTATTATCTTATGAAACTTAAATTTGGAAACTTCCAGACTGCAATTGCCCGTAAAAAATTGACGGAAAATTCGCTTGTGTACCACCGCCTTAAGGGGGGTGACCTGTTTTTTGTTATTTCTGTCCTTCTCTCTCTTTCTCTGGCTTGTATCCATTCGGCCCCATTCAGCCAACTATTTTAAGACGTTTATCCCCATCTAGGTGTCGATTTCTTCCTGGCGAGCGATAGCGAGCCAGCATTATATGAAGAAATCCGGCTTCGCCGGAGACATTTTTCTATCGAAAAATTTACAAATTTATCCTGCTGTCAAACAAAAATAAAAAATATGCTGGCTCGCTACCGCTCACCAGTAAAAAATTGACACCTGGATGGGGATACACGTCTTAAAACAGTAGGCTGAATGGGGCCAAATGGATACAAGCCAGAGAAAGATAGAAAAGGACAGAACAAAAACAGGCCACCCCCCTTAATTTGGGAAACTTCCAGACTACAATTGCCCGTAAAAATTGACGGAAAATTCGCTTGTGTACCACCGCCTTAATTAGTCATTTTAGAAGATATTATAATAATTATTACCAGTTAAATATAACATCAGTTAAGATGTAGTAACTACCTTCCTAAAACCAACAGCCCCATCCTTCCTGCCCAACCTCCGCACATCATAGTGACCGAGAACTTCCTGAGCGAGATTTCCAGCGAATGTTATGAGTTTATACCCTAGACTTTATTGAGGCAGTATTGAATATTATGTGTTTATACCCTAGACTGTATTGATGCAGTATTGAATATTATGTGTTTATACCCTAGACTTTATTGAGGCAGTATTGAATATTATGTGTTTATACCCTAGACTTTATTGAGGCAGTATTGAATAGTATGTGTTTATACCCTAGACTTTATTGAGGCAGTATTGAATATTATGTGTTTATACCTAGACTTTATTGAGGCAGTATTGAATATTATGTGTTTATACCCTAGACTTTATTGAGGCAGTATTGAATATTATGTGTTTATACCCTAGACTTTATTGAGGCAGTATTGAATATTATGTGTTTATACCCTAGACTTTATTGAGGCAGTATTGAATATTATGTGTTTATACCCTAGACTTTATTGAGGCAGTATTTCCGTTTTCTACCTGATCTTCGGTGTATGAAGTTTCGCAAAGTATAATGATTGATTTTGGTATGTTTTGTTTTTCATTTGTTCTGTAAGTTGTTTCAGACAACTTCAGCAATAAAGCTTCCCAGATTGTTATGGGATCACTAAAGGATGAAAGGAAACAATACAGTCAATTATATTAACCTGGTGTAGGACATATATTAATATTTAAGATGGATAAACACAATCTAGAATATATATATATATATACTGTATATACTGTATATGTGTATATATATATACATA